>CAAE01013845.1:27633-39039 GCA_000180735.1 Tetraodon nigroviridis | reverse complement strand
TAGGTATCTGCTTTAACTGTTGTCCGAGCTTTCACGAAAGCCAGCATCATTGCTGAACAGCCACATGGCAATGAGACTGACTGACAATGATGAGAGGGAACCTGCCATGTTTGATAGCGAAATTGCCCACCTATTTAATTCACACACAGAAAATGAGAACTTTGATCGATTTGTGGGAGAAGAATGATTAAAAATTAATGTGAGTGTATTGTTAATTTGTAGAATAAAGTTCAACTAAACTCACTGTTTTGATTCCTTCACTTTTTTTGTAGATCAAATGTTTTAGCATGCACCTTGTAATATGGTGCACCTTATACATGGGTCAAGTACAGAAATAAACCCTGTAATTCAGACTCAGACTATTCCAGGGCACTTTTCATTCATTCATTCATTCATTCATTCATTCATTCATTCATTCATCTTCCTACCAGCTTTATACCCTGTGGTGTCGCGGGGGTCTGCTGGTGCCTATCTCCAGCTATCTTAGGGCGGAAGGCAGGTACACCCTGGACAGCGTCGCCAGTCTGTCGCAGGGCTCCAGGGCGCTTATGGTGCAGAAAATATGGTAATTAATCATCTACACAGAAAATTAATAAGATGCATCAATTAATGTGTTTTTTTGTAAACTGAACTTTGTTTAAATATGTTTTGATAATTACACACCAAAAATAATGGGGGCAAGTTGGCACACTACCTTTTTTACTTATACACAAAGCAGAGCATGCTGCATGACAGTTAATCTAATATATTTGCATTTAATGAGATTTATTTCATTGAAGACAAATCTAAAATATGTTTGAACATTTGTTTAGTAATGTTGCTGTTTTCAGTCCTAATATCATATACCCTTTTGATGGAGACTGGGTATATTCCATTTTAACAATCTAGAGATTTAAACCGTACTTCCCCTTTATCCCTTGCTGAGAGGCTTTATATGTATGATCCTGCTAGTTTGAGAGCTTTGGCTCATCTAAGAGGGACTTCAGTGGCTCAGAGTCAATTATCTGAAGTTGTTTCAGATGGTTCCAGACAGCATGTCCTAGATTGTGTTCCCTTGTTTTCTTGGTGTGACTCTAATGCAACATGGCAATGTCGGTAACATTGCTTTCCTCAGCAAAAAGAACGATGACTTGCGATATGTATCTCTGACTTAGATTGTGAGTTTCCAAATTGTTCCTGATGTTCCTGACTGTTTGGATAGAAAAAACAAAGACAATTTTTCATTTGGAAACAAAGAGACATTTCTCTTAATAAAACTGTCCATACATGGGCTAATTATAACAATAGTGATATGCTTGTAATTAGAAACACAGGTGCCATTTTTCTGCTAATAAACTTTGTTGGAAACAGCATTTCACTGCTGCTGAACACAAGAAAAACGTAATAACAAAGTGACTGAAAGACATTTCTTTTAAGGAGGGTTATTCTCTGAAAGCAAGGAATCAGTAAGAAGAGTTGTGCTAAAGAACAGACAATATCACATGTCACAACTTTGAACAGATATGCTTTGGGTTTGCTTAAGTTAGCGCATTCATACACCGTAAGTTAGTTACTAAAGCAATAAGCACAAATGCTACGGCATTAAAAGTTCTCTGTAGACATGTATGACATCATAAAATATTTCCGGTTTATTAGCTGGTGTGTCAGATAATGTGTTTAGCTAAACTATACAAACACACGACAGATAAAGCAAAGACACTCACCAAAGCGCCACTGATGCTGCTAGACAAAATCACCTTATTCAGTCTTGTTCTTGATGATCTTCTTCTGCTTATTCTATTCAGTATTCTGCAATCAGTGCCACTTAACCAATCTAGCATAATTTTGAGGTTTGCTGACCCCATCCAGGGTTCAGTTTTTTTTCAGTTTTTTTTACACTAATTTGTTTTTTATAATTGTGTTGAAAAAAGTGTCCGAAAAAAAATCCATGCTAGAAATTTGATCGTTTTGAAATTCAAATTCTAAACAAGTTGACACAGATTTACTTTAAATAGTATCAACAATACTGAACTGATTTATCACTGTTTTCATATACTGCAGGTACCAGTACATGTGGTTTCTTGAATGTGGTGGCTTGCAGGTTGAGCAGGTGTGCAGCAATGAGATGAGATGGTGCAATGTCAGCATTTCAGGAGTGGCGCTGATATAAAAGTAGAACAAATTAGAAAGTGTGCCCTGTTAAACTCTAAATAAAGGATAAAAATTATGAAATGCAGCAGTAAAGGTGAAAGAAAATATGAGGGTGCTGGTGGATTAAGATTAGCAGACCTTTAGTCAGGACAGAGTGAAGAAATTATGCTTGATTAATTTCCTTAGTTTTATTGGACATGACACATTTGATTGACAAAGCATCACAGGTTTGTTAGCAGCCGGTTGTAGGAGCCTATGTCACATTTTAATAAAAGACAGATGTCAAGGATATCCAAGGAGAAGGACCAAACAAACTGGAATTGCTCTAATCCCTCTTTTCAGTTATGAGTATATCACAGTGTTGTGTCACTTTAAGACAATGGCAGATAAAAACTTAACCCAGCCATGTAACACACAGAAATGACCATAATATTCAAAAACTTTAATAAGGTTTATGTTTGATTGACTAACATGATAAAATATTCATATATTTGGAGATTTTTTTTTCTATTTCTATGATCTGAAAAGACAAAACAAAACAAACCCAATGCATTATTCATCTAAATTTGAATAAATAAAAAAAGAAACTGGCACTCTTTTTAAAATGGTGATGTTCTAGAATCTAGATGATGATGATGTGCCCTCTTTCAGCATTTTTGTAGTCTCCTAAGTGTAATCCACAGTGACACTGGTATTTTTAAAGATGGTGAAATAGCCTTTGGCAGCATTTACTCTGAATTTGTGCAACAAACAAGCTGCAGCATAATTCAGAGATGCAGCAGGTGAGGTGACATTATTCTCAGAAGATGGATTTTTTTCTGAGAAATCTTTTTTTTTTTATGTTGCCTGTATGTTTTCTGTTTTGTAGTGTTAGAATAGTTATAAATATCATAGCTATCAGAGTATAAAACTATTTCATCAACCAGTTTTGTTGTGGTTGTATGAGTTGTATGTTATGTTGTATGAGTGTCACAGGTGATGTGATTTAAATGATGAAGATTATTGATTTTTAACTCCCTTTTGACTGCTGTAGGCTTCGGTGCTCAATATAAAACTGTGGCTGCTCTTGGATGAAGCACTAATGACGATGGATGATGATGATGATGATGATGATGATGATGATGATGATGATGATGATTGATAAGCATGTCAAGCATGGTTACCTGACATGGACAGCAAGTGTTCCTGCACAGGAGGTGTTGTTTGCCTTTCCTGCATATGTTGTTTAAATTGTTGACAGATGCTGAGACCTCACAGGAACTCATCAGATGTATCACATCAAAGATGAAACGTTGAACTAATTACTGCTCTTCCAGATGTGAATTACCATAAGAAAAAAACATCACATAGTTTAAGAAACAGTAAAACATAGATTCAAAAAATATATATTATTTAACTGTTTTTGTTCTCCATTTTTTCAGTAAGGATTCCATTTCTTCTCTAAGATTTTTAGCAGTGCTTTACATGTGTGATCTTTATTATTATTTATGCACAGGCATTATCTTGGCCTTTTTAGACATGCAAAATCAATGCTTATGGCAGAGCACTTCATCATTGAAGTATTCTGGGGTCTGTATGCAAGGAGACACTTGGGTAAAAGCCAGAGGAGAGAGATGAAGGGAGGTATTGCTAACATCCACCCCAGACAGTTGTTCATGAATATCAAAGAACAGCTGTGAAAAGTGGCACGCTCTCATAATTGTTTTTACTCACTATCTCTAAACACTCAAACACGTTGCAATTACATGATTTTATATTTTGTAAAGTTTTGTCACTGATATTTGCTGCAGTAAAGGTAGAATGAAGGTAAAAAGAAGAAAAAAACTATTGTCAAAAATGTCATTGTATCTCAAACACACACACACACACACCCAAACACACACTCACCCACTCACACACACTTCATACAACACACTTTAAAAGAAACAAAAAAGTGTTGGTTTTTTTTTTGCCAGTACAGGGTATGTCCTAGGCAATGCGTGAGGAAACAAGTGGCGTTCTTCAATACTCAGACATTGGGTTCAACGCTTGCCAACAGGGATAGAGACTAATGAATTAATGTCTGGGGGGATGAAGACTAATGCAGTGGGCGGTACACAGCACCACTGTATTGCCCCACAACTAATTTAAATTAAGAAGAATGTGATTCCTGTGAGGACTTTAAAGAAACCTGTCTGTCTGAATGTGAAATACTATAGTTTAAAAAAAAAATTTAATCTCCCCTGAAGGCATGGACAAAAACTAGTGGGGGTCTAATAACAACAACAACAACATCAACAACAACAATAATAATAATAATATAGATTAGTCTGTCATTTTTCTGAGATCTGTTGCCTGTTGTAGCCACTACTTTAGTTTTAGGGGGGTCACTGCTCCGAGTGTCCCGATGACCACAGGCACCACTGTTGTCTTAATTGGTCATGCCTTCTCCAGTTCTTTTTTTAGATCTTGTTTTTTTTCCCTACCTTCTCATGTTACCATCACTTGGGATAGTGATGTCCACTACAGCGACTTTCTTCTGTGACTTGTCCACCATTACAATGTTCAATTAGATGGCCATTACCATCTTATTGGTCTGTATCTAGAAGTCCCAAAGGATCTTCGCACGCTCATTCTCTATCTTTGATTTCACATTTAAATCTGTGGCTTCCAACCCAAACTCTGTACATATATTTCTGTACATTATGCCAGCTACCTGGTTATGGCATTTCATGTATGCCTTTAAAGCCAGCATCTTACATCCTGCTTTTATGTGTTGAACTGTTTCTAGGCCACTGGTTCCTAATCTTGTTGGAGGTACTAAACCCCACCAGTTTCATATGTGCATTCACCGAACCCTTCTTTATTGAAAAATAAAACATGTTTTTTTTTTTTATTCAAGACATAGGTATATGTTTCACTGGTGCACAAAATAAACTGCCCATTATCATCACTGTGTACAAAGAACAAAACCAATACAATGCATGAACTCACAACAAATTACATACCTTTTCACAAAGACATGACCTTTTTTAATACTACCACACTGAAATGGTTTTAATTTTTAACCTTACGTATTCCAATAGGAAGTGTTCCTTTAGTTTTGCTGGTGCTAGACTATAATAGCTTAACTTGGCATTGCAAATCATGCAGATAGGACGCAGACACCTATCACATTTTGTTATAAATGTGAATGTATTTTGTACATATTCATCCAATCACTTTATTTTTTTGCTTGACATAGTTAGATTAGATTAATATATTAAGAAAGACATTACATGACGTACCATCACGACAGTCACAAGTTGTTTACTGAGTGCACCAAAATTTCCTGCAGCAGATTAGCCAAGAAATGTAACGTGATCACTTGCAGCCAGTGATGGCCAAGCGTGGTGTGTGATCACAAATCATGAGTCCGGTGTGCGTCTTGACCTTTGCCAAACCCCTGAGACTGACTCATCGAATCCCTAGGGTTCGATTGAACCTAGGTTAAGTTTTTGGCTTCTTTGTACAGTCTGCACCTAGGGACTTGACTGATGTGGTAGATCTGGACCCCTGTTACTTTACTCAGGGTCTGTTAGGAGACACAACATGATTTTTAGCATCTTAGAAGCCAAGACTCACCCCCACCCAATTTGGGGGGAGTCACTAATCCGCTTGGCGACTTAGCTTAACTACCTCCAAGACTCAAGTAATGTACAGCAGCTACGGCAAAGCACAGCAACAAGAAACAACAGGAGATGAAAAAAAAAAACCCATTTTTGCAAGGTCAGTTGAGCTGTACATAGCTGTTTTATAGTTTTAATAAAGGTGTGCTTGAAAAATGTGACATTAAGTACCGTGTTTTTTTCGGATTATAGTAAGCGTCCCCTGAGTTAAATTTTAAAAAATGCGTGATTTATAAAAAATAAATTGCCAATAAATGGCATTTTGCTGGGGGGGGGGGGGACTTATTATTACAAAGTCCAGCGCCAACAACAGACATTTCAGTTATAGGGCAACAGTAGACCTGTGCACTACAATGCACTTCCACAGTCGGTCACACCTCCTGACGGCGAGAGTGACATAGAGTGAATTCTTATTCTCTTATTTGAGTCTTGTAGTGTGAACACCCATGCTCCTGCCGCGCACAATATGCGACTAGAAAGTCTTATATTGTGGAGTGCTCAAGTACTTTGCTGACTTAAAAATTGTGTACTGTGTCCCCCGATTTCCTGTGCTGTCATGATGAGTGCCTCAGTACTGTCTTTCAGTCCAGCCCTCATTAACTAATAGAAGGATTACTCCATGTCAGCCACTTCTGTTGATGGTACATCTGTTGATGGTACATCCGATGCAGGGATTTTTCCCATGTTGAGAATTCCTCCTGGTGTCTGGTGTCCAGTCTGACACTTTTACTATCACTCTATGCGATAATGCCATCTTCTTGATGTACTACTTGATCTTGGTCTGGTCTGTTGTTGGCGCTGGATTTTGTAATATTAATTTTCCCCCACAAAATGCCACTTATAGTCCAAAGCAATTTAAAAAAAAAAACTTATTCATATCGCTTCCAGCTGCTGCCGGCCTTTCTGTGCGGAGTTTGCATGTTCTCCCTGTGTGCGCGTGGGTTCCCACCGGGTACTCCGGCTTCCTCCCACAGTCCAAAAACATGCAAGGTTAATTGGAGACTCTAAATTGTCCGTACAGTATAAATGTGAGAGTGAATGGTGTGTGTGCCCTGCGACAAACTGGCGACCTGTCCAGGGTGTATCCCTGCCTTCGCCCTAAGAGAGCTGGAGATAGGCACCAGCAAACCCCCGCTACACCACAGGGTATAAAGCGGGTAGGATAATGGATGGGATGGAACTTATTCATAGTTCAGTTTTTAAAATTTGGCTATGAACAACTACTGTATGTACAGCTCAACGGACCTCGCGAAACTATTTTTCTATCTCCTGTTGTTTCTTGTTGCTTTGCTCTGCCACAGCCGCTGTACTGCTTTTTTTCTCCACTTCTGTATTTTGTGGCAACACCCATGGATACCTCCATTGGCTGTAGCTCTTTCTACATCACAACAAGCAGGCAGAATATGTAGCAGCTTTCACATCCAGTTTTGTGCCTGCAACTCTGTGTGGGGCTTTGCCAGTCTGGGCACTTTAGCTTTGGCGAAGGACCTACTACACAATTTTTGACACTTAGATGGCAAGACTTGCCCCCACCAATTTGCTTGGCGACTGAGTTTACGTACTGCGAAGACTCGACTAATGAGCCTCAAGACGCCCAAGTCTCAGGCGAAAGACTAATATCAAATCTGTCAGAAATTCTTGTCACTTGTTGTGACATAGAAAGAGTTACCCCCAAGGAGAGCAGACATGGGCATTGCTGGCCACAAAATACGGAATTGAAAAAAAAAAAAAAAAAAAAAAAGCAGTAGAGCGACTGAGGCAGAGCAGAGCAAGAACAAACATAATGAGATAGAAATTGTTTTGGGAAATCAGTTGAGCACATACATAGTTGTTTTGTAGTTTTAATAAAGGTGTGCTTAAAAAAGTAACCTTGAGTATAATGTTTTTCAGACTATAATAAGCCCCAAGAATAAAGAAAACATGCACCAATAATAAGAACAAAAAATTGTCTTGGGCTATAAGTGGCATTTTGTGAGAAATTTATTATTACAAAATTCAGCGCCAACAACAGCCTTTCACTTGTAGGGCAAAAGTAGAACAACGCTTGCGTTGCAGCCATGCACTTCCCGAGTCAGCGCAGTCGGACACACCTCCTGGTGGTGAGAGTTGCATAGTGTGAACTCTTCCGTCTTACAAGAGTTTTGTTGTGTAGACGTTCATCCTCCAGTTGTCCACGACACGCAACGAAAGAGTCTTTTAGTGGGGGTGGCTTAAGTACCTCGCCGACTCGAAAAATCGCGTAGTTGTCCCCGCTTTAAGCTGATTAGTGACTCACCTCAATTTACGTGAAGACAGTTGATGCTGAAAATTGTGTCATGTGTCCTCAGCCTTACTCAAAAACACATATTCTTTTTCCGTGCATGTCTTATATACCATTTTTTTTGTCCCGCACGTGATGCATTGTGTTAAATTGTTGGCGTGTTGTGGCATGTTACCAAAATAGAAATGCTGTGTAGTTCTGTTGGAGGGCGAGTGGAGCACCGCAGCTGGTGTACTTGAACATTTATTGACTTAAATGGAAACAAATCAGCTGCACAGTTTTGTCAGAGCTGCTTCGCACTGGTACTTAGCAGCATGTCACATAATTAGAAGCATCAGAGTGGAAGAGGTGATTAAAGGGTCAGCGCTTTAGGGGTGCTAAGCACTCAATGAGCACCACCACAATCACCCACTGTTTTTTCCACACAGAAACAAAAAATATGTTTTTGAAAAATTACTTTGTATAACCATTAAGACATTTATGAGTGAAGAGTATCATATTTTGGGGGGGAAACTGACTAGAAAGACATGAAAACTTCAATGAAAACTCCACAAAGCCATCATTTTATCATTTTAACATTGGCTTAACAAACTCAAGATTTTTCAAAGACCTTTCCAGAACACCATCTTTAATTTGACAGTTCACGCAGACAGTCTTCTGTAACAAAACAAACACAAAAACTCTTTTCTTTTAGCTGTTTGTCAGAACCGTTAACTCTTGACCCCCAAGGTACCTACTGGATACCACAGTCCAGAGACACATCGCTAGTCTGTAAACAATGCAGAGCTAAGTCTGTAAGTGCATCTGGTTTAATTTTAATATCTGACATTTACTCTTCTCTTTTTTCCACTCAATTTAAATGAACTGTAGTCGCCATTTCTATTAAAATCTGGTGTATAAAGCTCTTAATGTAATGGGCCTCCTGTTATATGAACAGTCATTCTCCATATATTTATGCCACCTTTAACCTACTTGGTTGCATGTCAAGTCACCAATATTTCATAATAAAACAAGTTCCAACCAAAGAGAAAAACAAATATGTGAAGCAAAAAATATATAAATATACAGATTTTTTTATTGTTGATAATTGACTGAGGGATACACAACATATGTGATTGTCACATTTTCTGTTGATTATTTACAAATTGTCATCTCTAACCTATTTGCAGTGTCGAAGAAATCGCTTAATCCAAGTTTGAGTTTGCTGTGGTGGTGTGTTTATTTTAAAGTATGCCGGCACACTGGTGAACTGACAGACACAGAGCTGGTCTGAGCCTGTGAGTGGACCCACTGACTGAGAAAAGACACCAATATTATCATGTAAAACTGTTACATGACTCCCAATTCTTAAAATTAGTATCTAAAGTAATTCTAAAGTTTAAAAACATAGATACACATATGCAGTACACAGGTGGGCTACTTCTTTGTAGCTGCTCTTTATTTTCCAAATCAGAGCCCTAACATCCAGGGCCCTGAAGTACTCTAGGCTCTGGATGTTGTAGGGCTGTCATGGTTGACTGCAACATCACATGGTCGTCTGGTGCAGTACTGCAGGATTGGCAGACTGGGGTGATGGTCCCTCTATTTAAGAAGGGGGACTGGAAGGTGTGTTCCAACTATAGGGGGATCACACTCCTCAGCCTCTCTAGTAAGGTCTATTCAGGGGTACCGGAGGGGAGGGTCCGCCAGATAGTCGAACCTCAGATTGAGCAGGAGCAATGTGGTTTTGGTCCTGGACATGGAACAGTGGACCAGTTCTACATCCTCAGCACGGTCCTAGAGGGTGCATGGGAGTTTGTCCAACCAATCCACATGTGTTTTGTGGATGTGGAGAAGGCATTCGACCGTGTCCCTTGGGGATTCCTCTAGGGCAGAGGTGGGCAAACTAAGGCCCGGCGGGCCACATGTGGCCCGATGAGCTGTTTAATCCGGCCCGCGGAGCCTTTACAACAGTTTTTCCAAAAGTCAAATCAAAGAAAGGTTGCCAGCTTGATTGGTTAGAATGAAAGTTCAAACTCCCTCTTGACCTAGCATGCTAACATTTTCTCTTAAGAAATGTGGGGCCTAACATCATCTGGAGCTTCAATCAATCCCATCTCTCAGTTTTTCACCCAACTTAACCAGGCTCTTCAAAACTTATTTTCTCTAGTTTAATCAGTCCCATCAAAGCAATGAATTTGAAAGTTTAACCTCCGCACCCTCAATTGGGGGGGCCGGCCCGTTCAATCTAGGGTATCTGAAAACCCCACTGTGCCCTTCCAGGCAGAATAATTGCCCACCCCTGCTCTAGGGGGTATTCCGGGATAATGGGGTGTCGGGCCCCCTGTTAAAGACTGTCTGTTCCCTGTACAACCGATGCCAGAGTTTGGTCCGCATTGCCGGCAGTAAGTCAAACTCATTTCCAGTGGGGGTGGGACTCCATCAGGGCTGCCCTTTGTCACAGATTCTGTTCATAACTTTTATGGACAGAATTTCTAGGCAAAGCCATGGTGTTGAGGGGGTTTGGTTTGGTGGCTCAAGGACCCAGGACAAACTGGGAGAGACTACGTCTCTTGGCTGGCCTGGGAAGGCCTGGGGATCTCCCCGGAAGAGCTGGAAGAAGTAGCTGGGAAGTCTGGGCCTCTTTAGACTGCTGCCCCTGTGACCTGACCCTGGATAAGTGGAAGAAAATGGATGAATGGATGGATGGATATATAGTAGTGGTGCTCAAAAGCACCAGGAACAGTTTAAAAAAACAACAACATATAGCCAGGCTCCCAATGGCTTCTGCCATGTTTAAACCAACTACAGTTGCTATTACTACTGCAGCTTTGTTCCCGCATGGAGCTGACGGTTAGCACAAACATCGAAATGGTAGACACACCAGCTGAGAGCTCTTGTAGAAAATCACGTAATTTTGCTTTCTCTCCCTCTGCCTCTCCAACTCTCTCTCTTTTTTCTCTTTTTCCCTTTCTATATAGAATAAAACAAAATAGAATTAGGTTTATCATTCTGCAATGGGGAAATTTCAGTGTCCCAGCAGAAGCATAGAAAGCATAGAATAAGGAACAGTAAAAAAAAGAAACAATGAATTACAGTTTTTAAAACTGTGTAAACAAGTACTTGTATTAATGAGATGTTGTGGCCTACATTGTCAAATGGCCCCCACCCCATTCCTTGCAGGGGGCGTCCTGGAATTTTTTTTAGTTAAGCCCCTGTAGCTAAATTACTGATTACTGGAAGGGCATAACTGTTTATTGCATAAATCTTTTTTTTGAGTTGACCCCTGACTTTTTTGTTGCTGTCCTCAATGTCTGCTTCACTTCATCAGCATAACAAGAAATAAGTTGAAAAAAACCCGAGCCAGTCTGCTTCCTTTACCATCATCTT
>CAAE01013844.1:117717-155515 GCA_000180735.1 Tetraodon nigroviridis | reverse complement strand
TAGGGTGAGGGTGTTAGGGTGAGAGTTAGGGTGAGGGTGTAGGGTGGAGGGTGTTAGGGTGAGAGTTAGGGTGAGGGTGTTAGGGTGAGTGGCCTCCGCTCCTCCAGGAGGGGCCACCCAGTCAATATGGAGTCAGTCTTTGACCCAGGTCAGTGGGTATGGCCACAACTGGCTGAGGTCTGAGTGTGCTGTCAGGTGACTCCGCCTCCTGAAGGGTGATGGTCTGGTGGACCTTCAGGCCCAAAATACGCCCCCAGAACGAGGCGGAGGTGGCTGAGGATGGTCCTGACCTCCACCCTGAACCTGAACGCTTTCTCTACGTTTGTCCTCTAAAAATATGGAAACCACAACAGAGCTGCAGCAGGAGGAGCCTCCTGGTTCTGACCCGTTCAGGAGGCCTGCAGGCCTCTGTGGGTCTGAAATGAGTAACACAGCACGATGGCATGTTACTATTAATTATTAATTAATAGTAACAGCATTAGTTAAACTATTAATGAAGTTATTATCCTTTAAAATTAATAAAGTCTCTTTAAGATCGCTTCCCTTCAGCTGAATCAAACAAGGAAAACAAATGAAACCCAAAAGCCCAAATGGACGGAAGCATTCAATAGATAGATAGGTGGATAGATAGATAGATAGATAGATAGATAGATAGATAGATAGATAGATAGACAGACAGACAGATAGACAGATAGATAGATAGATAGATAGATAGATAGACAGACAGACAGATAGACAGATAGATAGGCAGGCAGGCAGGCAGACAGACAGATAGATTTTTACCTTTTCTCAGTTCCAGCCATTCTGCTTGGTGTTTTTCTTTCAACCCCGGAGGGGCGAGTCCAACTTCCACAAACAGGTTCTTCTGTCTCTCTCTTTCTCTCTTTCCAGCCCTTCCCCTTCCTGACCTGCTTGACTCAACTTGTTGCACTCCCCCTCCTCCTTCCCTTCCTTCTCCTCCCTCTTCCTCCTCCTCCTCCTCCCTGAATAAACCGGACCGATGGCGCCCCCTGGCAGCAAGCTAACGTTTGTGTCTGTTTACGAAAAGACCATCAAAGAAACACATGAAAGCGTGTGTTAGCTGCTAAATTACAACCTAAAGCTGATTTGGACGCTTTAATGTTGCGCCTTACTGCCACTGTGGAGGAAGTACTCGGCCGGGCGGACGTCAGGGGGCGCTGTTGCGCAACCCAGAGGGGCCCCGAACTGCGGTCCTGAAACTGCCGCCTCCGGGTCTGCAGACACAAACCCTCAGAACCAAACTGGGATCAAACTGGGACCTAACTGGGATCCAACTGGGACCCACAGCATCCTGCTCCGTCTCTGGTTTGCTTGGCTCTCGCGCTGCCGCACGGATCACGTGACCGTGTGTTGCATCGGAGATCTCGGACATCTGCAGGCTAACGGCTAACCGTGCAGGCTAGCAGTCCATTCAGGTATTCTGACTCAACAAACGGAACCGATCGCGTCACGAAATGACGAGTTGAAGCCACAGAGTTCCACAGGTATGATTCCTTTGACCATTTCAAAGGTGGAGTAAGACCGTTGATGGGAAGGTTGGACACGCTGCTAATGCTAAGTTAGCTTATAGCTACATTTCTATAACAGTGTCACAAATTGCTTAGTTAAACATTACACTATAGCCTGCGTCTGAAGGACATTTCGAGAAGAGTCTGAAAAGAATTACAATATTTCCACCTAAGTTGTATTAAAGTGCAGATTTGTGATTTCAGTCACGGTGGTGATGAAGATGAAGATGACGGAACCACGAACCGCTTTGACGTGAAACGTTTGTTGGGCTGTTCTGTGACGTCATCAGTGACTTACACACCTTCCGGAGCTCTTCCGCAGCTGCTGCAGGTGCGGGACCGGACCAGGTTCTGCTGCCGGGGTTGACACTGGTCCTGGGTCCGGTGCCGGACCAGGGTGGAACTGCCCTTTGGGTCAGAGGTGATCTGTGGTCCTCTCTGACAGATCTGGCCACAGCTGCACCATGCCCATCCCTCCTCCACCACCAGGGGGCCCTCCACCTGCCCCCACCTTCAGCCAGGTAAACACACACACACTGACATCCTGTCAGTATCCTGGGAAATTCATGTGACCCTTAACCTCCAGGTCAACTCGTCCCCTCGTCGGCTGAACCAGGAGGTCAGCAAAGGTCGCAGCGCTCTCCTGTCGGACATTTGTCAGGGCACCAGCTTGAAGAAGGTGGAGGTGAACGACCGCAGCGCACCGCTGCTCCACAGTAGGAGCCCGAAGAGCCCAAAGAGCCCGACGCCCGTCCCAGACCATCCCTACATCCGTCTGTACCAGTATCTCCACCAGAACCAGCCCAAACAGCAGGGGGCGCCGGGCCAGGAGCAGAGGACTCCTCCGTTATTAGAAGGTAGGACAACCGCGTCCTGACTGACGGAGCTCGTCTGAGACCTCAGTGGGGCAGAAGGACTCACTGGCTTTGCTGGAGGTCAGCTGACCTCCCCTCGTCTGTTACTGGTGTCCTGACCTTCGGCCAGGCTAGCCCCTCCCACCTGTAACGGTGTCCTGGTTTTGTAGAGCCCGGAGGAGGAGGAGCCAACGGGGGCCCAGCGGGGGGCCGTGCTCCGTCAGGAGGCCTCTTCTCCAGCGGAGGTCCTGAGCTCAGAGCGGTTGGAGGTGATGAGCCTTTGGTAGCCGCGGCTAGCAGCTAGCCCTGCTCTTTGACGTGTAGCAGACACAGCTGTTTCTGCCTGTTGGTGCAGATGGCTCCACCGGACGTTCTCCAGCCAGCCGGGCAGCGGCGCCCCGCCCACTCAGCCACCACCTTGATGACGCAGAGAGCTCCGCCCCTCAGGAGCCGCCGTCCTCCTGCTGCTCCTCCATCCTGCCTCCTCCAGCTGTGTGCCGCCGTGCTAACGCTCCCGCTCCTCCCCCAACCTCCGCCATCCACACCCCTCCCCTCCCCACAAAACCTCCCCCGTCTCCGGTCAGCAGCAGGTGCCCTCCCAGTGGGGGGGGGAAGCCCACCTCCTCCACCTCATTAGCCCCGCCTCCTCCTCTGCACCTCGTCAGCAACGGACCAACAGGAGGTGGTGAGGTGGCGCCCGAGCTGCCGCAGCTCCCATAACTCCCTGAGCACCAAGAGAGCTGCCCCCTCCCCACGCGGCTCCACCAGAGGCCCCGCCCCTCCTCCGCCCGCCTCCCCCACCCCCCAGCATGGATCCAACAGGCCGCCGCCGCTTCGAGAGACGCCGTGTCGGGGAGCAGGTGAGCCGCTGGTTGTTCTGTCTCCGTGGTGAAACGATGGACGCTGAGGGCCAACCTGCTCCTGGGGGAGGATCCGCCAGGCCTCCTGAGCTGGTGTCCCCCTCCAGGGGGACGCTCCTCCTCCAGGAGCATCCAGAGAGCTGCCAGTTGGAGGCCGCCACCGCCCAGCGCCCCTCCTCCTCCGTTCCCCCGTTCCCCTCCTCCACTCAGACCACCTGGTCAGGTGTCTCCTGTCCATTTGCTGGAGGTTCCAGGTCTCCTGGGTTGCTTCGGGGCCATAGTCCAGGACCAGGGTGGGGAGGGTCTGGGCTTTGATCTGGCCTTTGATCCAGGTGTTCTCCTCCACAGCTCCTCCTGTTCCAGCCCAGCCGCCCAGGGCCGGCGTCAGAGAAGCTCCGCCCCCTCCTCCAAGCAGGATGCACGGTAGCCCCTCCCCTGATAACCCTGTCAGAGGGAGGCCGCCTCCCCCACCCTCCCGTACCCCTGCTGCCCCCCCCCCTCCTCCCCCTGCTCTTCGTAATGGCCACTCGTCCTGCTCCATCCCTGCTGCCTGCGTGGGTGAGTGTGTGTGAGTGAGTGTGTGTGTGAGTGAGTGTGTGAGTGAGTGAGTGTGAGTGGGTGAGTGAGTGAGTGTGTGTGTGAGTGAGTGTGTGTGTGAGTGAGTGTGTGAGTGAGTGAGTGTGAGTGGGTGAGTGAGTGTGAGTGGGTGAGTGAGTGTGAGTGAGTGTGTGAGTGAGTGAGTGTGAGTGGGTGTGAGTGGGTGAGTGAGTGTGTGTGTGAGTGAGTGTGTGTGTGAGTGGGTGAGTGAGTGTGAGTGTGTGTGTGAGTGAGTGAGTGTGAGTGGGTGTGAGTGGGTGAGTGAGTGTGTGTGTGAGTGGGTGAGTGAGTGTGAGTGTGTGTGTGAGTGAGTGTGTGAGTGAGTGTGTGAGTGAGTGTGAGTGGGTGAGTGAGTGTGAGTGTGCGTGTGTGTGAGTGTGTGTGTGAGTGAGTGGGTGAGTGAGTGCTGAGTGGGTGAGTGAGTGTGAGTGTGTGTGTGAGTGAGTGCGTGAGTGTGTGAGTGAGTGTGTGAGTGAGTGTGAGTGTGCGTGTGTGTGTGCGTGGCCTGAAACTGTCCCGTCTCTCCCTCCAGATGACTTTGAGTCCAAGTACTCCTTCCACCCCCTGGACGACTTCCCTCCCCCGGAGGAGTACCGCCACTTCACCAAGATCTACCCGAGCCGGGCCAACCGAGGTGGGCGGGGCCCTCAGCAGGAGCGGCCGCCTTTCTGTCCCTCTGTGGCAGCAGCCTGACCTCTGACCCCTCCTCTTTGCAGTGATGAGAGGAGCCCCCCCACTGCCCCCCGTTGGAAGATGAGGAGGCCGTCCTGGAGGAAGAGCTCGGCCAACATTTACGGCACTTTTGGCACTTTTTGTTGTGTTTTGTGTGTGTTTGACGGTTTGGTTGAACCGGAATTTTGTTGGTTTGTTTCTTCTGAGAAAACTAAGACGCAGAAGCTCTAATATTTGTGTTTAGCTGCACCAACATGTTGCAGCTAGGTGAAAGTTGCTAGTGAGCCACACACACACACACACACACACACACACACACACACACACACACACACACCAGTGTTAGAAACAGCATTTTTTGTATTTATTTATTGACTTTGGTTATGGATTTCTTCTCTCTGAGGGTTAGGGTTAGGGTCAGGGTCAGTAGAGGGTCAGGGTCAGTAGAGGGTCAGGGGGTCAGGGGTCAGGGTCAGGGTCAGTAGAGGGTCAGGGGGTCAGGGGTCAGGGTCAGGGTCAGTAGAGGGTCAGGGGGTCAGGGGTCAGGCGTTAAACTGCTTCAGATGTTTTCTAGGTTTTTGTGGAGGTGAAAATGTGGTGAGGAGCCAGTGAAGCTCCTCACCACTTGGACACGTCAGGCACTCATAAATAATGCAAATAAATAGAAAATCTGATAAATACTGCAAATATTTTTAAGTCTGATTTGAAAAATACAAAAAAATAAAATAACAAAATATTTAAAAATATAAATATTCTTAAGAGCAGCATAAATACATGATGAAGGGATGAAGATGGAGGAAAGACCAGCGATGCTGTCTGGTTAAGAGACGGGAGGCAGAGATGAAGATGTGGAGGTTCTCTGGGAGGAACAAGGGTGGAGAAGCTCAAGATGAAGAACATCAGCAGAACAGCCTGCTTAGATGTTCGGAGGTAAAGACAGGCCGGACCGAGCTGGTCCAGGCTTGTCCAGAGGGCCAAGGATGCTGAGGATGGGGCCTCCTCCTGAGGAGGAGGTCCAGAGGAGCCCTGAGACTGGAGAGGACCTGGAGGCAGCTGCTGGAGTCTCCTCAGATCAGACCACTCGTTCTGGTTGGGTTGAGCCCCAGAAATGTTCTGCAGGTTCAGACCTGAGTCTCGGTATCAGCAGCCACATTCCTGCTGCGTGTCGCTTCACATTCACGACGAGGCTCCGCCCACACCCTCTGGACAACCAATCAGGTGGGGCTGAGACTCAAAAACAGGTAAGGGGAAGGCAGCAAACATCCTTCCGCACAGCGACGTCTCACTCCCGCATCTTCCTGGAGTCTGAATCTGCTCCTTCAGCTGGAGCTTCCAGATGTTGGGATGGAGCCGTTCTCTTGGCACTCCACCTTATCTCCAGCTGCGCTAGGCTGCGCTAGGCTACGCTAGGCTGCGCTAGGCTGCGCTAGGCTACGCTAGGCCGCGCTAGGCTGTGCTGCTCCTGTAGCTGTTGATGGCTCTCAGGCTGCGGGTCAGATCGTGGCAGAAGGAGCGGAGCTGAACTAGAGCCAAGTGGGCCGCCATCTGGGCCTCGTAATCACCATGGAGACGAGACGCTACGTCCACAGTCAGCGCTTCAGAGCCGTCCACGTCCAGGCCAAGTGTCTCTTTCATCTGCCACCATTGAGAGAAGACAGTGAACAGCCAATCACGGCAAAGCACAAAGCAGCGCAACAAAGACGCTTGACTCAAAGCGAGGACATTTGTCTGGTCCTCTCACCCTTAGATGTGTGTTTGAGGGTTTTGGGTCCGGCCAAGCTAGTGTGTTCATGTGGGATGGTTAGAGGGAGGAGCCAGGATGCTAATTCTGGTGCATTTACACAAATTGTCCCTGTCAAATAAGCTACTCACCTAAATGTATTAGATCGACCAAAGTCTACACAAAGATAGAAGGATGTGTGTGTGTGTGTGTTACCTTGGTGATGTGTGTCACCAGGTCTCTGAGTGTGACCTTCAAGTCCATCAGTCCATCCAGTTTTTCAGACAACACCGCCAGCAGCCTCTGGAACATCTGGCAGCCCACCAACATACGGCTCACACACATGTCCTGCAGGGGGCGACACATCCCATCTGATCACATGACTGCTCTGTCAGAACGAACACACACACACACACACACACACACACACACACACACACACACACAGCCTGAGGGCAGACTGACCAGGGTGAAGTGGTCCGATGGTAGTTTGAGCAGGGGGGCCACGGGGAGACCCAGGGACTCGGTCATCAGCTGCAGGTTGGTGGGCTGGCTGGACTCCAGAGTCAGACCCTGAGGCGAAGGGGGAGGGCCTTAGCCGCCCAACAGCCAATCACAGAGGACTCCCAGCCGCCAACCAGACCCTTGCTTACCCTGCTGCTGACGGCGACGGCGTGGGCCACGGGGATGTCTTTGAGGATTTTCTGGACCAGCGTCCTGGCTGGCTCGGCCACGTCCGTCAGGTCCAGAGTCAGATCAGCCGAGCCGACGGGAGCCGATCGGACCGCCGGCGGGAGGTGGTGCAGCAGGAGGAGCACTGGGGACAGGAAGCAGCTAGCGTTAGTGCCAGCTAAGCAGGCTGCCAGGGTCCAGGAGTACAGGACCAGGCTGGTACGGAACCAGGCTGCCAGGGTCCGTGTGTTCAGAACCAGGCTGGTACGGAACCAGTCCGGTACGAACCAGGCCGGTACGAAACCAGTCCGGTACGACACCAGGCCGGTACGGAAACCAGGCCGGTACGAAACCAGGCCGGTACGTAACCAGTCCGGTACGAACCAGGCCGGTACGAACCAGGCCGGTACGTAACCAGTCCGGTACGGAACCAGGCCGGTACGGAACCAGGCCGGTACGAAACCAGGCCGGTACAGGACCAGGCCGGTACGAAACCAGGCCGGTACGGAACCAGGCCGGTACGTAACCAGGCCGGTACGGAACCAGTCCGGTACGGAACCAGGCCGGTACGGAACCAGTCCGGTACGTAACCAGGCCGGTACGGAACCAGGCCGGTACGGAACCAGGCCGGTACGGAACCAGTCCGGTACGAAACCAGGCCGGTACGGAACCAGGCCGGTACGGAACCAGGCCGGTACGGAACCAGGCCGGTACGGAACCAGGCTGCCAAATGTCAGACATCTTTCCTGACAGGCTGAAGCAGCCTGCAGGACCCTGGTGGTCCAGCTCAGGTGGCTGGTTCAGCTGCGGGTCCAGAGAAGCTCCTCCCCCGCTGGCTCGAACCAGACCCGCAGGTAAAGGCTCACCTGGGCCGTTTGCCCTCTCGTGCCAAAGTGGCTCCTACCTGTCAGGTGGATCATGTCTGTCCGTGCGTCCGTCCGCCAGGAGGATCTAGCGGCTCTCTTCCCGTGTCCATTTTATACGGATGTCTTCTCGACACGCACGGGTTTTCCCACCGCGCGTCATCCGCGTTGCGTCACGAGCCGGGCGGCAGAAGTGCCCCGCGGACGTCCGGAACACCTTGATTTCAACACCGGATCGAGATCAGAACCAGCGGCCGAGTTCTGCTCCAGTGGGACCTGACACACCTGGACAGGTGAGCGCTCATCCCAGCAGCAACGACAGTGTCACGTGAACGTCTCTGATTGGTCAGCTGCTGACGGACTCCGGCTGCGAGCGACGAGCGCCAGCCGCGTGCACAGGCTGCGTGTGTACGCGTGTGAAATCCTGGAGAAAAAGTGAGTCAGAAGGAAAAGTCGACCTTCCTGTTCCCGGGAGCTGTAAGAACCCACTTTAGTCAGAGTGGCGAGAACTCAGCAACCTGTTTCACAATCACGCGCGTGTGTGTGTGTGTGTGTGTGTGTGTGTGTGTGTGTGTGTGTGTGTGTGTGTGTGTGTGTGTGTGTCCATCAGTAACCCTACTAGGTGTGAGCAGATCCTCTGGAGGTCCGTTGGGCCTGGAGGAAGACCTTAAGGATACGTGCATGTGCATGAACAAGTGGAGATCTGCCTGGAGCTGCTGGTCTTCACACACTGACCGAAGGTCACCGAGACCACTTGGACGCTGTGGAGGACCTCAGAGCCTCAGCTGAGCCCGGGATGAAGCCCTCTCCACTAGAGGGCACCAAACACACAGGGGGTCCCCAGGTGAGCGGTGAGAAGGTTCCTCAGTAGAACAGGCCTGCTCCTCTGGTCACACTGAGGAACATCAGCCCAAGTGACAAACATGCTGACTCAGCTGTTGACGTGTGTGAGGTTCTCACACAGCCTGGAAGAATGACTGGAAGTTTCCAGATTTACCACACACACACACCCTAACCCTGTTGAGCAGACGCGTCGTTACAGCCAGCCATCAGGTGGCTCCAACCTTCTCCTGAAGGCCCGGGGGCCAGATGTGGCCCACCGCCTCATTTCACAGGGCCTGCAAGAACTTAAAAGGCCCAACTGTTGTAAAATGATTAAAAACGTGCATTGGCCATAAACTGCATTTCCTACAATTCTTGCAACTTTGCGCAACTCCAGAAGTGACGTCATTGCGCCAGGTTTAGGCGTATCCACATCAAAGCACTTTAAACTGTTAGAACTGAGAAATATAAATGATAGCAAAATGTCCAGGCAGAGAAAAGTTGATGCAGATGGAAGGGCGCTCCTCCAGATGGGAAGGTGAAGACATGTTCCTGCTCTAAAGCCTCCACGTCTTTGGTGTTATGAGGCGGTGACTTCAAAGGAATTAAAAGTCAAGGTTGCAGCAGAGGAAAAGCCAGTGTGGCAGTGAGCCAGCTTTGTTGTGGCCGAAGACGTCGCCCCAGCCTCAGTCTTTGGCAGACGGAGGCTCTTTGACGGTTGCTGAAGGTCTGCGAGGTCACCAACAAGAACCTTCACGCTGTTCCACAGAACCAGAGCCAAAAGCCGAGGCTGACGCGCGGCTCCGGGAAACCGATGTCGGACGTCCAGAGATCACACTGGGACACATTTATAACAACCTGATTAAAATATAAAACCATGTATTTCAAGCCAGCAGAAGCTGATAATATTGGAAGTACACAACCAAAAGTTGGACTTTGCCTTCTGTTTTTGTGCTTTTAGGAACAAGACCAATGAGGACGGTGGGGTGGCGATCCACGTGGTGCGTTCAAGGACAGGCAAGTACCCAAAAAACCTGGCCAACAGAGGTGTGAACTGAGATAACCTTTTTGTTATTGTGTTTAAAAAGGGGAGATGGGAATGAGAAGGAGAACATCGAGCAGAAGCTGCAGGATCCAAGTAGGACCTTGGAGAAGGTTCAGGATCCAGCAGCAGTACCAGTACCCCCCTCCTCTGAAAGCTTGTGGTCTAAGGTTCTCCCCCAGCAGAGTCCTAACAGTCCCAGCTAGAGGCTCTGGACAAAAACAGGGTTTGAATCTCCTCCTAAACACGGAAACGGTGTCAGCCGCCTGGTCGATGCTGCTGGGTGGTTCCACAGCAGAGAAGCTGAAGGTTCTGGCCACAGATCTACATTTGGAGATTCCTGGTGTTACCAGTAACGAGCTCCACGAGCTGTGGAGTTCCGAGGGACTTTCTAGGCATCCGGATAGAAGTTTCAGTAATTCAGCCTGGAGGTGCCAAAGGCTGGATTACGGGATGAGCTTCTCAGCATCTAAGGAGGCAACAGGTTTCCAAAATGAAGAAGGTGCGAGTGGGCAGTCCCCAGTTTTGTTTTATGTGTGTGTTAAAAGACAGGTCCTGATCAAAGCTAACACCCAGGTTCATTAGTGGCGCTGGAGGCAGGAGCTAGTCTGTTAGGGAAGCCTGGATTATTACCTAAAGATTGTCTGAGAAGTTTTGGACCAACTAGAAGAACCTCAGGTTTGTTTGAGTCTAGCTGAAGAAAGTTCTGGGTCACTCAGGACTGTAGCTGTGCTAGCCGTTTGCTGCCGTCTGGCTGTAGTTTGTTCTGTTCCATTTCTTTTCCATTGCACGTGCTTACAGTTACAGCGTCCCACGTTTGTCCGTGCAGGCTCTCAGTCATCCAGGACGTCCCAGAGTAGATCTGGGACGATCCCACACGTCAGCCCATCCAGCAGCATTCAACGTGTCTCTAAAGTGACAGGACTGGTGCCACCTCATGACACCGATCAAAACACTGTTTCAGCTTAGCAGTGAGTCGGTAGGCACATGACCTGCTGCCTGTCCGTCAGCAGCGACCAGTCGACCAGGCAGCCAAGCGCTGGCTGCATCCAGACTACACCACCCACCAGCCCAGAGGTGAAAAACAGCAGGTGTTTTATTACTGGCAAAAAGAACAGCGTGAAGCAGGGAATTCTGGGTAACAACACGAAGGTGGACACTCGACGGATGCGGGGCGTTACGGGAAGCTGTCGTCATCATCTTCAGCCATCTCTTTAGCAAACTCCAGATCCTGCTGCTCCCGTTCCCGACGTTCCTGAAGGCAGCAGCGACAGAGGAGTTAGAGTCCACGAGCAGCCGAAGGTGGAGAACACCTTCCCTCATTACCTCCGCTGACTCCAGGTCTTTGTTGTACGCTTTAGGAGGAAACCTCATGGCCTGTAGGGGGAGACAGTCGCGTCAGCACACTCGTGCGCATGCGTGCGTGTGTGTGTGTGCGCGTGTGTGTGGGCTACCTTCACAGACATGTTGTGAATGTCCAGGCAGAAGGAGATTCTCTGGTGGAAGGCCAGCTGAGGCTCTCTGGTGCCGTAGATGTCCATGGTCTCTTTGGACTGAACAAAGCGTTTTTCGTGGTTGATGCTCGCCTCAATCACGCCATCACGGATGGCCTGGACACACGACACCAGGGCTGACTCCCTGCCTCCACTGTAGGAGTCACTGTCTACGAGCCTCGTTACCTTGGCAACGATGAATTCAGCGTCCTCAGGACTGTCCAGCTGCAGCTTCTGAGCGATGTCGGCCAAAGAGATACGAGAGTAGGACAGGCTGATCATACGCACACCTGAGACACACACACACACACACACACACACACCCAGGATAGAAACAGCCAGGGTTTGGTAAGACAGCTTCTGCTGCGCTGATGTGCTTAGAAAACAAACGGGAAGTTTTGAGATTGTTTTCCAGGCTAGTCTGAGGTTCAGGGACCAACTCCGTGATTGGCTCACCGGTCTTGATGACGTTGTGTCTCAGGCGAATGATGAGTGTGTACGTCCCGTCTGTCTGGAACTTCTCCCCAAACTGTTCCAACACCTGGTTAAACTTTGACAGGTTACCTGTTCTCACGGCTACACACGCGCGCGCGCACACGCACACACACACACACACACATGCACACACACAGAGTGAGACAGATTCTGAGATGAAGTGTGTAATCCAGGGGGGCGCTGGGGCCAACTGACCCTGGGTCAGCAGGAAGTAGGGCATGAGCGATCTCTTGAGGGACGGCTGTCTGAACTGGAGTCTGTCAGGAATCTCTCCCAGTAACAGCTCCACCACGATCAACAGCTTGTGGACCTAAAAGAGGACAAACAAGGCTCTGCTAGGGTCAAGGGTCACACAGAACCAGGCTGACAAGTCAGGAGGGCTCAACCTGCAGCGTGTGTGTGTGTGCTGAGTGTTACACACCGTCTGTTTGAAGCCAACAGCAGTGTGTTGAGGAGCTTTCCTCAGAGCGTTGGTCAGAGTCCTGCGAGCTTCAGAGTACTCCAGCTGGATGGCCTTAATACGACCTGCAGGTCAGCAGACAGCTGCTGAGACAAACATCTGGGAGGAGGGGAGTGCTCCACAGCGCTGCTGCTGGGCACCTGTGCTCACCTGTGTAGTACAGGTATCGGGCCCATTCGTTGTTGTTGGCCAGCTCAGGAAACACTGATTTAGACACCAGCTTCTCAGCCTGGTCGTAGAGGTTGAAGTGGAGATAGTTCCTCAGGAGCAGGTTGAGAAGAACTGCCTGACCGTCAGCGTCATGGCGCAGCGTTGCCGTGCGCAGGCGAGTGTGGAGGAAGCTGCGAGAATAACATTCAGGCGTGAGCAAACAACTGTGGTCAGCGAAGAGGCGTGTGAAGGGACATTCAGCTCCAGGGGAAGCTGTGCTCACCTGCGGATGGTGTCAAACTGGTTGAGGAACTCGTAGACTCGAGCATGGTAATAGTAGCACTTAGCAGCTACCAGATCCAGAGCTCTGCGGTTCTTAGAGCCAATCTTCTGCAGCAGGTCATCCGACACCTTCTGAGCCTGGAGAACACACACACACACACACACACACACACACACACACACACACACACACACACCCCTTCTCAATACTAGGAGAGAAAGCGACGCAGTAGGGTGTGAAGTGTGTTTCGCTGCTCAGACTCACCTCGGTGTATCTCTTGGTGTTGGTCAGGTGGACCACCAGCAGCAGCTGCAGGTAGGCCTCCACCTCCGGCAGCAGAGGAGCCGAGGCTGCTTTTCCTGTCCGCGGGCGAAACTGGACGTCTCCGTCCGCCATCTCCATCGGCTGGTCCAAGAGACAAGAGAGAAAGCTTCAAGGCTCAAGGCCTTCCTTTGCTCTTCACGTTTAATTGAGGTCATCAACCTGCTGCAGCCACATTTGACAAGTTCCCAACACCTGTTTGCTGACTGGTGTCTGCTTACTGGCTGCTGCTGCGGCACACTTGGAACCCAGCCTGAGTGGGTCCTTAAAAAGGTACCTACTCAGCCTGCTGCCAGATGGAAAATCCTGCAAACCTCGCTGTCTGGGCCTGACTGCTGTGGCGGCTGTTTCAGCTCATCCTGGTCACGACTCACTCGTCAATCCTAAAGGCAGTGGAGGGTGACAAGGCTCCACGCTTACCTCCTCCAGGAAGCTGAGCAGGAAGTCCCTGGTGATGCTGTTGTTGGTGAAGAAGCCACAGATGGTTTTATTCACAACGTTAGTGTTCAGACGGCGGCTGGTGGACGGTAGCGCCCGCAGAGCACGAAGGACGAAGCGCGGTTCCTTCCCAGACACGGCCTTTCTCGATCTGCTTCACGTGCTCTTTAATATCTGAGGAACGGCACCAGAGCGGTGGGGTCAGGCCACAGCAGGCGCTCACAGCTCACTGTGCCAGCGCGACGAAGGGGGTTTTGGTTGGAGACAACAACTGCTGGAAGTAGTACACGCAAATGTCATTTGCTAACCCTAACCCTATGTTACTTCAGGGTCTAACCCAGACAATTCCAAACTTTATTTGATGGGACTGGAATCGATTGTTGTATTCTGCACAAGTCAAGAGCATAACAAAACAGAATGTAAAAACACTGTTTTTAAAAGACTTAAAGATGACTTCTCCCGAGTCTGTTGGAGAGGAGAAAGCCACTACAGGTCAACAATTCTGGGCTGCCAGTTTTTCTGGTGAACGGGAGGCCAGTCTGGCCTTGACCGGTTGTGAGAGTTTGTTATTTTTAAAGATGACCGAAGAAGCTGGTAAATGTTAGTTGTATCATATCTCAAGTCAGAACTGCGTTCATTTATGCTAACATAGATAGCTACAGCTAATATGCTAACTCACGTTAACGTCATACACTGAGAACTGGGTCTACAGAAAACGAACTCAAGTGTCTCAGCACCGGAATGTCTGCGTTTCTGGCAACATCCATTGTTCGTTTACCGTCCAGGGTGACGCTGTCCAGCTCCCGAGGCAGTTTGGCGGCGCCAGCCGTCTCCTCCTCCGGCATCTCCACGTCTTGCGGTGTGGGCTCTTTTGACTTTTCGGCTTTGGACTCACGGTCCCGGCCCGCTTTGTCCCGCCGCTTCGCTGCGGTCTCCTTCATGATGTCTGGAAGACAAAGCGTCGAGAGTCAGAGTGGATGCAGAACTTCCAGCAAGCTGAGAAACTCCAACACTCACCTCAATATTCTTCTTTGCTCCGACAATGACTGGCAACTATTTTCGCTCGCAGTGCATTGTGGGAAACCCCAGACTGTAGAAGCCGATCAGAACAGATAATCTATTTCAGATAAATCGATTGTTTTCACCAAAACTAACGCTGATCAAAAGAATTATTCATTATTAATGTAAAGTTTACATATTTTCGTTCAGCTTGATGTCAAAAAATTCAAAACGTATTAAAAAAGATGTAGGGTTTTATTTGCAGCTCCAATTTATTCAGGTTCTCAGGGACCATACGTGTTAAAGACAGAACAAGTACAAAATAATAGCCATTCATAATTGGAGAACACCCGAAAAAACTGTCAGAGCTGAATGATGTTTCCTTTAGTTTGGCTTTGAGTTTCTACCTGCTGATCATAACCCTTTTACGTAGAAACTGCTTAAACGACTAAAGGAAACTCACAAATTCATTTTCAATATAAATGTTTAATACATTTCACATGGAATGGTGTGTAGCACAGTTCTGACTGACAACTCAAAAAACCCCCAACCAAAACAACCCACAAATGACATTCATGTTACACCATCTTATTATCTAAGGAACAATAATAATCCAGAATAAGTGAGGAAGAGAAAAAGCAAACCCTAGAACAATGTATTAAATGTCTTCTATTTGAAAGGTCACTGTTTAGGGATGTCTTTGATGTTAGCCAGTTCTTTTTGTCAGGAATGTCTCAGACCATTTGTTCCCACCCAGCAAGACTTATCAATTCTTGGTTTCCCTTTGCGTCCATCTCCCGTCCTTGTCATTCTAATCAGAGACCCGTTTTTGTCTTTAAAACCATGCACAAATGGTATTGTCTTCTTTTACCTTCTGCTGCCTTGTGTCCCTCCCTTCTATCTTTGACACCTACCTCTGACCTAGTCAGAACCTCCCTTCAAGGACATATGGTATTGTTTTCCTTTTCTACCTCCTTCTGTCCTATGTTCTTCCCTTCCTCCTCTGTTTCCCTTCCTCGATTAACATCCTAATCAAGGAACCTCTACCCATGCCCCTTCGATCCTAGCGTCCAGGCCCAAATGGCAATGCCCCCCCTCCTGTCCCTGCCCCTGTCCCTGCCCCTACCTTCCCTGTTACCGTGTGTTTACATATGCGATCACTGCCTTTTATTTCCCGGGGAAATGTACCCTGTATTCGCTGCTCCGGGTCAGCTCACAGGCTCAGACCAGCTCTGTGTCCGTCAGTTCGCCAGTGTGCCGGCATACTTTAAAATAAACTCACACCACCACAGCAAACTCAAACCTGGATTAAGTGATTTCTTCAACACAAGGGCAATAAATAAGTAATTTATTGTTAGTTTTGTATTGTAATTTATATGCAATAAATCATTGATAGTTCTATGATACACATGAAATCGCTGTTAAAATAGCTACATTAATTTTAATCAGAGAATTCATAAATATTTGGTTCCAGAAATCTGAAAATAAGAAGAAGGCCCTGAAGCAGAACTGCAGAAGCATCTGATCCATCTCATCATGCAGATAAATGTAGCCAAAGTAGAGGAGAGGATAGCTGGTGTCCAGTCCAGACCAGCCCCAGAGCAGGGCTGGGTAAATATTTAGCCTGAAGGGCCACGTTGGGTTTCAGACCCTGATGAACAGGCCGACCAGGTGGTGCAGGATCTAACCCCCCCAAACGGGAATCAGAGGTTCGCTAAAAGTCTGCTTGATGGACTAGTGACAGAGAAGATATTTGGAAGAACCTGAAAATTGGTCCAAGTATGACGCTGTCACATGACCTCCTTGTTGGAGGTCATCACCAGTCTCCTCTGGTGAAGGTGTGGGTGTGGTTCTACCTCAAGAACAGACGATGGGAGCATCTGATGATCTCAGTACACACCGTGTCTCAGTGACCCAAACATAAATCACACACAGAACCGAGGTCATCCTCCTCCTCATCATCTTCATCATCCTCAGCCAGCTTCAGTCTCACTGGAAGAGAAGATCACATTGAACCTTCACCTCTTTTAACATCTTTGACATCCCCACCCTTGACGCTAAAGGTGAAACATCCTGACATTGTCAGCACAGTGTGTGTGTGTGTGTCTGTGTGATTGAGCTGCTGGTCATTAAAGCTCATCGACATGGACACCTGGACTCCACCTCGTAGGCAAACAACAGAGAAAAGGAAGTGTTTGTCAGAGCTTACCATGGAGCTGTGCTCAGGGGCAAAGGTCACGCCTTTGCCGGCCCGGCCCTGTGATCCGCTGCTGCTGCCGCTGATAGACGTCTTCCTAATGATACCTGAGCAGATGCGGCATCTGTGTGATGGCGTTAGCATTCGCGGTAGTTGTAGCAGTAGCTGCCCGTGCTGCTGTGTTGTCCTCCTACCTGTAGGGGGCAGGGCGTCCAGTCTTTGCAGGCTGTTTCTCCGGGGAGGGTGGTTTCCTGTCTTAGAGAGGCGACGCTGGCGCTGGCTCAACATGGCAGCAGGAGAGACGATGCCAGGGGGCGGGACTTTCCCCATCCTCAGGTACAGAGCTTCAATCTCTCGTTTTTGGTTGACCTGCAGGTTCTGCACCTCCACCAGGTGTCTAACATGACAAAGATGTTGGAATGAAACTCGTGATCATTCCTGAAACCAAAATGTCTCAATATCTGAAAGTGTTCAAGCATTAAAATTTCTCCCTTCCTTCTGGACCAATCACCTTTCTCGGAGCTCTTGGAGCTCCACCCACATCTCCTCAGCGTCGCTGGAAGAATCTTCGCTGCTGATCAGGGCTGCTGAGAGGTTCCATGACTGGTGGGAGCTGTGGTTGCTTGTGGCTGAGCTCTCAGCAGACCTCTCACAGAGCCTCTGACCCAGCCTCCTCTCCAGCCCTTCTTCCTCTTCCGCGTTGACCCTCCTCTCCTGTGGTCCTCGGTGGTTGCCATGGTAGCCCAGAGGAAGTGCAGGTGGTGAAACAGCCAGTGAGGTGATGCTGCTCTCGTCTGTGCTGCTCTCAGAGCTCTCTGATGGGCCAGCTGATTGACTGGAAGCTGGAGGTGGCGAGTGACGGGTAGGTGTCACCTGATGCAGTGGGCGTGGCTGTGCAGGGGCGTGGTTAAAGGGGCTCACCTGGAAACGACCCAACAGTGAAGACTGTTTGTTTCCCTGAAAAATACAGAAGAGAAGAGCTTCCTATGCTAAATGCTTCACATGCCCCTGAAGGCATCACATGATGTGCTTGTGTACTAGGGCCACTTTAACAGGTGGGTAGACCTGGACGTTCTCAGGCTGAGGAGGGGCCACGGCTGGTGGCCGAGGAGGGGCCACGGCTGGTGGCCGAGGAAGAGGCCCAAGAGGCGCAGGCAGAGATCAGGAGCAGTCCCACCACCTGACCCACTGACCCACTAACCCACTGACTGGGGTGTTGTCTTACCCTCAGGCTCTGGGGTGGGCGGGGCCTTGGAGGAGGTCACCTGAACAAAACAAGAAACAATAAAAACTAGAAACTAAAAACTTCCAAATGAATAAATCCTTTTCATTTCTTACACTGTGCAGGGCTGGATGTTCTCCTCTCAGACCAGGACCACTGGTCTCACTGGGAGTACTGTGGCCACCAGGCTCTGGTCCTGCCAACCAGATAAATGTGAACTGGGTGCGGACAGAGAACAAAGTCCTCACAGAAGCACAAAAACCCACAAGAAAGACACTGACCACGAGGGGGCAGTGTTGAGCTGGCCTTCAGCTGATGACTGTGGGGCTGGAATGAATGCATAAATGAATGACAGAATCAATGAATGAATGGATGGTGGATGGATGGATGGATGGATGGATGGATACATTTTCCTTTTAATCTGACTACCTGTCCTACGTGAGTCAAGTCCAGTGTCCAATCCAGGGATGCTTCCTGCTTGCTGGAGGCGGGGCTTGTCTGAGGCCTGGGGGCGCTCTGCGGTAGATTAGAGAATGGCCCAGAGGAGGAGATGGGACTGCTGGGGTCAAACTTGGAGCCCAGAGATGGAGACGCAGGAGGGGAGAGGGCAGCCAGGGGGGGTGTGAGTGAGGGAGGCTGAGACCGGGGGTGGAAAGCCTGGTTGGGGTCCCCCGGTGGAGGCATGAACGAGTGGGCAACACTCATGGCTAGAGAAATAGCATTAGCCAATGAGAAGAGGGGCTGGTCAGGTGGGGGCCAGAGTGACTGAGGAGGAGGAGGAGGAGGAGGAGGAGGAGGGGCCAAATACTGTCTAAGGAGGGAGGGGTTACTGAGGACCCGTTGCAGGTTGATGTGGCCAGGTAAGTCAGTGTGGGCGGGGTTAGGGGAGAGGTGATACTGAGGCGGGGAGGCATAATCCTGGTGGGAGGGATGTGGGAGGGGGTCTGTGCTCTGATGGGATGAAGCTGAAATGATAAAGTGATTGATTGATTGATGGAAAGATTGGTGTATACCTGCAAACAGGTAGATCTCTCCATGCACCTGAGGAGGAGTGGAAGGACTGAGACCTCAGGGGTCTGACAGAGGGCGTGGCTTCAGAGTCAATGTAGAAATCCGCTGCCTTCAATGGGGAGGAGTCAGCATCTGCCATGTCTGAGACCAGTAAACGGACCAGTTGGATGAGTGAAAAGAACAACGCAGCTGCGGCGTTATGAGCTAATGCTACCGCCAAAGATCACCAGAACGTTGGTTCCTACCAGGAAGTGAGGAGGATGACAGGGTTCTGGTCAGACCCGTGGATGAGTGCAACTGCAGAAACAGCAAATTCATGTTCTCAAGAAGGTTCTCCTCCATCCAGGTCCCAGTGACCCACGGAGGTCTGGCGGAGAGTCTGCTGGGCTGCTAAAGGGGCCACGTCCCTGCAGAAGCTCTCAGACCTCCATGGATGATGAGGGTCAGTCAACCAGCCAGCTCTTCAACACCATGTTCTGATCACATGTGCTCACTGTGGACTCCGGCGGCGTGGACAAGTCTGGAACCAGAGGAGCGTCTGCTTGCTGTGGGGACATCATGGACTCCGCCCTCTGGATGATGTCATTCATGCGAGCAATGAAGCCCTCCCGCTCTGCTGGTAGGATGAAGCCTCTGTGGACCTGAAGGCAGAAGATCTCTGTCAGGGAGAGACACACACACACACACACACACACACACACACACACACACATCACACACACACACACACACACACATCTGGCAGCTGACTGGCTGCTGCTTTACCATCACAGACGCGATCTCGTCCGGGCTGTCCCCGTCCAGGTCGAACTTGAACGTCACAACCTTGTTGTCGTGAGTCTGAAGCTGACACTCGACGACCCGATCGACCAGATCCGACACCTGACACACACACACATGCACACACACACAGGCAGCCTCAGCTGGTCTTCTGCCTTCCTGACATATTGAGGGTGAATCTCCACGTTACCCCGGTGATCTTCAGGCGGGACCTGGCTCTCCTCTTGAACTGCTTCGTAGCCGCCCGACTGGTCACTTCCTGGTTGGCCTTCTCTGATTGGCCGTCGTTTCCATCACTCAGACCGGAGGTCACATCTGAGGCGCAGCTGCAAGTGAGGAGAAGGTAAGGAGGAGAACGGCGAGAGCCTCTCGAACATCTGCACAGACATTTGTTACCTGTCGGCAGGTGAGGAGAAGCCAGAGGCTGAAGCAGACGGTGAGGCCTCCTTGCTGAGAGAAACCGCTATGCTCTGCAGGACCCACACACACACACACACACACACACACACACACACACACACACACACACACACACACACACACACACACACGTATGGACTGATGAGGTTTTGTCTGTCGGCCCATGGATCTTTTTCGTTCATCCAATCAGTGCCCTCGGCTGGCTCCACTGTGATTGGATGAGGCCGGGCTGGTGTTGATAAAAGAGCAGCACTGACAGGACAGCAGGGGGCGCTAGCGCCAGGCCCAGCGGCACCGTGGAGCCCAAGCAACCAACCTTTGGGAAACGCAGGAAGGGGAGGGGCGGCCCTTTCAGCGCCAGAGGAGGAGGAGCCAGCTGATGATGAGGGGTGTCCTGACTCACTGGAGCAGGGCTGTGGACAGAGGAAAGGGGGGCGGGGTTTGAGGGGGGAGAAGGCGTCGTTACAGGCATCTCCAGTACACCTGAGCTGCTGTCCACGGCCCTGGACTCTAGAGAGAGAGAGAGAGGGAGAGATAGTGAGATGGGCTGAATGTAGTCAGGTCCGATGGCGAAGGGGCGGGGCCCTGACCTGGGGCGCTCGACCTGGCTGTGGACATGCTGTCGTTTTCTTTGCCGTCCGTGCTGACAGATGTTCTGCTGATTCCTGAATCCAGTGAGGCGCTGAGTGATGGTAGCGCTGATGGCGCCACTGATGGCGTGGGCATGGCCTGTGTTAAGGCACAAGCAAAAAAAAGGATGCTGCCGTTTGATTGGCTACTACACGAGCAGATGCAACCATCATGGCCGAACCAGCCTGAAAATGGTCTGGACCCAACCCCGCCAGGAGGAATGTGTGCCAACTTTCCTCCTGTTTCCATGGGAACCGTTCCACTAACCCGATGGACGAGTGTCTCGGCAGCAGCAGTCGGGGTTGAGCTGAGGGGTTCGCTTGTCTGGGGGCTTTGGGGAGGCTCCCCTTCCTTCAGGCGGCGCTGTTTCTCTCGGTGATGCTTTATAGCTGTCACTCGGTATCTGATCGCCTTGGAAACCAGCTTGTAGTCCGCCTCGCTCAGGAACCCGAGCACCACCTGACAGGAGAGACGGGCTGGTCACTGCTTTGACGTGATGATGTCATCACCATACGGGACAGGTACCATTTCCTGGGCCACCTCCTCAGGGACGTCTTTATAGATCTCAAACAGGAACTCGATGGCGTTGTGATCTTTATATTTGCCGTGGAGCTTCTTGTTGTGGCCCATGCGGAGCCAGAGCTTCAGAGCTGCCTTCGAGCCATCGTCGTCTTCAGCCAGGTCCACACGGACCTCCAGCTGCTCCTGGAAGAAGCGGTGATCCAGCAGGTCCTGAATGGTGAATCTGTGGGGGGGAACAAATGAAGCCAAGCGCGTCTCAGACTCAGCCACGGCAGCGGAATTCGTCAGCGGCAGGCGAGCGAGCGCATCGCTAACCTCTCGCAGCTCCTGGTTCGGATGCAGCCTTCGATGATCTCCTTCAGCTCAGGGACCTTCACCTGGTAGAAGCTGTCTGGTTTGATTCCCTGAGAAAACCAGGCACAATCAGACAGCTCCAGGTGCGCCTCCAGGTAGCAGAGGGCGGGGCCTCACCTTGGTGACCTTCCGGTAGATCTGAGCAGCGTTCTGGCATTCAGAGTAGGGATACTCTGACGTAGCCATCTCCAGGATGCACATGCCAAAGGCGTAAACATCCACAGCTTCGTCGTACTTCTCCTCGTACATCTCAGGAGCCATGAACTCTGGTGTTCCTGACAACAACCGACACCGACAGGGCGTCCTCAACAACAACAGCGCAGGCGCGTCAACAGCCGCCACCGCTGCTTCCCTACCGATGACGCTCTTCACGAAGGAGGCCTTCTTCAGCGTGGCCAGGCCCAGGTCTCCGATCTTGACCGAAGCACTGGGTCCCGTGATGAAGATGTTGTCACACTTGAGGTCTCGGTGGAGGATGGGGGGGCAGCGCGAGTGCAGGAACTGGAGTCCCTTCAGGACCTGGAAGCTCCAGCGCTGCAGCAGCTTCAGCTTCATCTGACGGAACCTGCGGAGGTACCTGGACACAAGGACCCAGGTCAGGGCTCTGCAGGGACCAGGAGCAGGCTGAGGTCTCCGATGTGGACTCACGTCTTCAGGGTTCCGGATGTCATGAGTTCTGTCACCAGGATGGTGCATTTGTGACCCCTCACTGTGGACTTCCAGGAGTCAAAGAACCTCACGATGTTGGGATGCTGCAGAGCTTTCAGCATCTCCACCTCCTCGTTGAACCTCTGGCGTCCGCCTTGTTCAGCCGGTAATGCTACGACAGAACCGAGCAGACCCCTCAAGCAACTGATCAACCGTTCCTCAGGTCCAGACTGGATCTGGATCTGGGGATGAACTCAGTCAAGTAGAAGATAGAAGACAGAAGTATAAAATTCTCAGCCCTCACAGGGCCCCCGCCCCACATGTTTACAGGCACAACAGCTTTCCCCTGAGAACCATAAACACAACACTGGAAGCAAATCGCCCAGAACTCAGGCCTCATTGTGTGTGTGTGTGTGTGTTGGTGCGCACGCGCGCACACGCACGTGTTATCGCCATGAACCAGCAGCCCCTGGTCCAATCAGATACTGTGTACAATATCAGCAAACAGCTGAGTCACCGTCAATGTTTCTCTCTCCCTCTTTTAAAATGCCTCCGTGTCTTTTTCTCTTCTTTCATCAGCAGGTTCACGTGTGGCCCAACACTGATGGTTTAGATGTTTGAAAACAAAGCCCCAAACTAACCCTAACCTAACCCTAACTAACCCTAACTAACCCAAGGGGGTTAGGGTTAGGGTTAGGGTTAGAACCATCCCCCAGGTTCTGTCAACCTGCCGGAGCTCAGTGGATCTCTTACTAAACACTTAGCAGCACCAAAACGGGGACCGACAACAGTTGAACAGGATAAACCAGCAAACGCGTTTCTTTGGTTTATCACATCAACAGGAAATGGATTAAGTAGAACTTCCTTCTACCAACACAGTGTAAAAACACTGAACCTCTAAACACACACACACACACGCACTGATTCTGAAGGTGGTGTGAGGAAGGCGTCCTGTCTGTGTGTACCTGCAGCTCACACCAGGCCACCTCCACGGTGGTCTCGGTGTCCAGGCCTCTGTAGACGCTCTTGAAGGACCCTCGTCCGATCTCGATGTTGAATTTAAGGAACCGTCCATCGGGGGACGACGCCACCGCCTGCATCTCCTCCTCATCGCGGTCCTCCTCCTTTCCGCTTGGTTGCCAGGGTAACCCGTCCCTGCTGGAGCTGGAGAACACTTGAGCAGCTTCTTCTCCTGAGTCCGAGCTGAGGTCCTGATTGGCTGATTGGACCGGCTCCGTGGCTGGGACGTGGGCCGGAGGGTACGGGACGGTTTGCTCCTCCTTCTCGCCACCTTGCTCAGCGGCTCGGGGCAGCATCTTCCTCCTCCTCCTCCTCCTCCTCCTCAGAACGTCTCCCTTGATAGTCTGAGCTTCAGAGCTGATCAGATGATTATCAACAGCTGATCAAAAATTATAAATCATACAGATGCAAATATTTATTTCAATGCTAAAATTCATCAGTAAAATAAAATTAAATAACCTGTATTTTAATGCTTTTACTTTTCTATTAAAAGTGTAACTTTGTGTTCTAAGATTCTCTCAAACTGATTATTAGTCGAGGACAATAACTTATGAAACACATAAACAACCTGTGAAACGCTGTCCTGCTTACTAGTCTGACATTAGACTTACAGTGAAACCAGCTCAGTCAGTCCTGGGTCTGGTCCTGGGTCTGGTCCTGGGTCTGGTCCTGGGTCTGGTCCTGGGTCTGGTCCTGGGTCTGGTCCTGGGTCTGGTTCCCAGCAGGCAGAAAGAGTCGAGGCGTGTGTGAGAGGACCTCTGCGCAGCGATCGGGACACCTTATCAGCCTAGAACAGAAGGCCCGAGCAACAAGCCACGCCCCCTGACACCTGTCACCTGCCCTGCGGAAAAACCCACTTTTCCTCTGATAGGCAGTGACGTCAGCGGACATTTCCTTTGTATTTTTGTAATTGTGAATCACCTGATGCCGCCGTCATTGAAGAAGACATTAACAAATAATAAATAAAATGATAACAAACATGTAGAAAACATGACCCGGTCACTCATCATGGCCAGTGAGTCACGTGATTGGACTTCCGTTCTACTGACTGAAAAACCACAACAGTAAGATTAATATAGCATAAAGCTCTATTCTAATATTTACAACATTAATACAATAATAAATATTAGAAGACTGACAGACAGACAGACAGGCAGGTAAACAGGCAGGCAGACAGGCAGGCAGGTAAACAAACAAATAAACAGACAGACAGACAGGCAGACAGACACCAGTGTGAAGGTGATGAGTTGAGGATTAGCAAACGATTGACCAACCCTCCTACAGAAATAAACAGACTTTTATTGTGACACTCTCCATCTTTTCTCCCTTTTCTTTGTCGTTGCTCCTCCTCATCTGCTTTTCCACAGTGGCCACACCCACCTTCAGCCCCTCTTTTCATTATTGATGATGTAAAAACAGAGCAGAGTCAGATCTTTATGATTCCATCTCTCTTTCCTTCTCACTCCTCTGACAACTGTTACCAGGGCAACCAGAAAAAGGAAGCAGCGGCTGAGAAACAACGTGAGCTTGCTTATTTCTGCCTCCAAAAATAGAAACGCCCATATAAAGAGCAAAGAACAGAATGTAGAAGGTGTGTTTAATACGTGTATGAAGGCATGAACAGGTCACATGATCAGAGCTCCTCCAGTCTTCAGTCAAGCAGCCCAGAGGTTTGGGAAGTGTGTTTATTCTGTTCAGGAGGGCTACATCTTTGATCATCAGCTCTGGAACATCAAAGGCATGCAAAGAAACAGTCAGAGTGCAGTGTCATGACGTCATCATGCGGAGACCCCGCCCCCACAGCAGGTCATACAGAGCAACACATCATCTACATAGAAAAGAGCTCAGAGATATAAAAATACAAACAGCAGGAGCATTCCGTTTCCATCAGGCACCGAGAAAACGTCTAAAGATGACAGGTCACATGACCATTCAGGCGTCTACAGGCAAACGGGGCTAGATTTATAGAATATACCATATATATGACAGAATAATCTGATACAAAGTTTTTGGTTTTAGGAAAAAGGTGAATTTACAATAATCGGTGTCTTCGGCTTCAGGCCTTCATGCGCTCGACGCCGACCCGCTGACCTGCTGGCGCCGCTCAGACATCCGCCAGACGAGGAAGGAGGAGCCAGAACCAGGCATGCTACATGCAGGGCAGGTGTGGGCGGAGTCAAAGTCCGACTCTGACCTCACCTGTGCACAATGACGCTGTCTGGTCGTACCACTGAGCCACACGGTCTTTTCAGGAAGGAGGCGGAGTTTGAAAACAGCCTGATCACATGATCACCCACAACAGCAGCAACCAACGGTTGATCCAGGTGAGAGAAGCAACCACAACAACAGCTGCATCAACACACAAGCCAAGACATCAGCGACCCCCAACAGCGTCTGAGTCCTCGCTCCTCCGGATTGGCTGTTCCTCCAGGTCTCTGGTTGGTCTGGCTCAAGACGCAGACAGGAATGTGGAGCTAACGTCATCAAAATGCTTCTCTGCTAACTTCTAACGCTCACATCTACAAGGTGCAGTTTGGCTAACGAAGAGGCTTCAAGCTGCCTTAGAGGATAAATACTGTAAACATGCAGAAGAAGAGTCAGGGTCCCCGACAGCTTTGCACATCTCCTGAACACCACAGCTAACGCTAGTGTTTGGCACAAAGCTAGCAAGTCCGGCGTCCGTGGTGTGTTCAGGGTCTGAGGAAGAGTCCAGAGTCCATGGTGAGTTCAGGGTCAGGGTCAGAACGAGTGGAGAGTGTTGTTGATGTCATGTGATCAGGGTTCGCAGCTGCAGCCAATCAGGATTTTAATAAAACTGCAGAGAGAAAAGGAGAGAAGCTTCAGGACATTAAAGCAGAAACCTGAGGAGTAAAAGTCTTCTTCTGAGACACGCCAGTCCCACCGCTGGACTCCGCCCACCTGACAAAGTCTACAAAGGTGTGAACGCTGATGAACCCGACTTACAGCCCCAGTTCAGGGCGATGGTGGCAGCGATGGCGGCGATTCCTCCCAGGATGGACACGATGGACAAAATCATAGCGTTGCGGCCCAAACGGCGAGCTCCGTCCACATTTCCCTGCTGCAGACTGTTTCTGGACTAATGGACAGGAAACAGGTGGAAGACAGAGACAAACCCCTGAGCTCCTTAGCTAGCTGCTGTAGAGCAGCTGACTGGCTAGCTGAGTGTGGCTGTGAGCTGTGCTAATGCTAGCCTCTCCTGTGACTCGTACCATGACGGAGAAGGTGAGCGCAACGATGTTGATTGGCCACAGGGGGCAGAAGCAGGAGAGGACAGCCAGGATCAGGTAGTCTCGGGGCTTGGACCCATCTAGCGGGGCCTCAGTGGTGGTGCTGGGGTGGCGGCTCAGCGAGGGCCTGGGGGATCCGCCCACCACAGAACCAGACCGGCTGCCCAGGCCAGGGTGCCCGTTAGCTGATTTGGGCGAAGCGGACCCGACTGCTACAGCGATGGCGCCGCCTACAGGAGAGGAGCAGCAACAGGTGAACGCGTGGGAACCGCTCCAACCTTGTTACACCAGCGGACCGGAACAAAGAACTGGTGTCTGCGGCGCCAGGAAAGAGGGCGGAGTCTATGTTCTGATGAGGGTCGAGTGGACTTACTGGGATCAGAGACGTCGCTCATCACCGTCAGGTGGTTCTGGTCCCGCTGGCGGTCCTGGGCATCTGGACTGTCGGGCACCGGTTCACAGGGGCTGGGCCGGGTGGTCATGGCTGCTTCTGATTGGCTGCTCCTGAAGATGCTCTGTGAGTAAAGGCTGACAGCAGGGGGCGCTCTAAAAGAGAGCTCTCTCTCTCTCACACACACACACACACACACACACACACACAGAAACACGCACACATGCGCGCGCGCGCACACACACACACACACACACACACACACACAAAGAGGAACAGTCAGAAGGAACAGTCGGGCCGACGCCCTCTGAGACCAGGAGCTCTGCTCACCTGCTTCTACAGCTCAGGAACCTGCAGCAGCTTCATCACGTCTCTGCAGGAGTCTTCACCGCTGGCACGGGCCGAAACAAGCGCAGGACAGGTGGAAGACCACAGAGGAAGAAGGTGTGTGTGAGGATGAGTGGAACCAAGGTGTGTGAGTGTGTGTCTGGGATCTTCTGCTCCGATGATGCAGCGATGTTACTGCAGCATGTCTGAAGAAAGGGAGGGGTGTGTGTGGGTGTGTGGGTGTGTGTGTGTGAGTGAGTGAGTGAGTGAGAGAGAGAGCAGACGCTCCTCAGCCTACTTCCGTGCACCTTCAGAACAAAAGCCCTGTGAGTCGTTAGGTCGTCTCCTGAGAGGCCAGCAGGGGGCGCTAAATCCCCCCCTCTTTTCTCTCCCTTAATAGAATTTCAACCCGTTTCTGGTTGTGTCCGTTAAATGGGGGGGCTAAACACCTGTCAGACCTCCGGGCGGATGTAATTTCATGACTTGGTGCAGAGGGAGCCTAACCTCAAGCTCACTCAGACCTGCAAACCCGCCTTTATTGTGAAGGTTGCAGCAACGGGCCTCCTCCCGGCTCGTAGCTGTTCGGGTGTTTCCGGAGGCTCTCGGCTGCGACAATGACCAAACTCCCGCTGAGCGAGCGGCTGACGGCGGTGCTCCAGGAGATCGTGGACGTGGTGGAGGAGGCGGTGAGCGAGTACCGGGAGGAGGCGGCCCGGTGCCGCCAGGAGGCGGCCCGGTACCGTGAGGAGAACGGGAGTCTGCGGGGGCAGCTGCGGGACCTCCTGCTGGAGGCGGAGACCCAGTGCCTGAGTAAGGCCAGAACCGAGCTCTCTCAAACGGCAGATCCGGATCAGAACCGGACCCGAACCGGGCTCGTTTAAGCAGTCTTTCTGCCCTTCCGGCGTCACTCAGGGCACGTGATGGCTTAGCTCGTCGGTTAACGGTTGAGACGTCACGACAGACGCGTAGAAAGCGGCGATGACGTCACAGCCGACCTGGTTTTGTTTCTGGTCAGCTGGTCCGGACAGAGCGGGTCCGCCCCGAACCGCCGTCAGTGACCCAGGAAGGTTCTGTCTGTGGTTGTTGATGGGTCACATGACTCCTGGGCTCACGGTTCTCTCTGGACTGTTTCAGGATCGTCCCGCTCCGGTCTTCGGGCCCCCCCTGAGGAATCAGAGTCCAGCCTGACTCCGCCCGGATTTCCTGTGACTAACAGGACCGGGGCGACCCGTGGGCCGCCGCCAGGTTCTGCCCCGGAGCCGGTCCCGAAGGTGGAGCCCCAGGCGGGCGCCGCTGCGTCGCGCTCCCCCGTGAGGTCGCCGTTAGGCCCCGCCCCGAGACAGGAGCCCCGGGTCTCAGCCCTGACCCGGGTTCTGATCAAACCCGAACCCGAAGAGCCGCGAGTGTCGGAACCCCAAGGTCGCGCGGACTCGCGCACTCAGGAACCGGGCGGAAACTGCCCCGCGGTGGCCCCGGCCAGGTCAGGTGACCGCGCCCATGACGTCACTGAGAGCGCGTGCCGCTGCCCCCGCTGCGGGGAGGCCTTCCGGGCCGGAGCGCTGCAGCTGCACCTGCAGCAGCAGAGGAAGAGCCACGCCTGCGGCTGGTGCTGCAAGTCCTTCGCCCAGTCGGCGGACCTGCGGCGCCACCTGCGCACGCACACGGGCGAGCGGCCGCACCGCTGCACCTTCTGCTCCAAGAGCTTCAGCCAGAGGGGGAACCTGCGGCGCCACCTGCGCATCCACACGGGCGAGCGGCCCTACAGCTGCGCGCTCTGCGGCCGCACCTTCAGCGACGGCGACACCCTGAAGAAGCACAAGCGCACGCACCCGGGCGAGAAGCCGCTCCGCCGCCCCAGCGGGCCCCGCCTGCAGCCGCACCGCCGGGGGGACGTCCGCGGCGCCGCCGACGGGTGATTGGTCGGGCTGCCGGCAGGAAGGGACGTCGGCAGCTTCCCATCAGAAGAGCCGACCTCGTTCACGGACCCATCGCTCCCCTCCGAACCCGGAGCAGGAGGGCCCAGGGGCCCCTCGGGCCGCTCCGCATAGCTCCTCTTAATTTAAGGAGCGTGTGTGCGTGCGTGCGTGTGTGTGTGTGTGTGTGGGGGACTCTGCTCAGGCTAGCCTGCTGTCACCAGTCGTTTGTAAATCATCTTTCCTTTGGTGCCTTCTAGTGGTGACTTTTCGTATTGCAGAGTAAAATAAAGTAGTTTGGTGTAAAACTGAAAAAGTTTTATCGTGTTTTGAGGGTAAAAAATAAAACATTGTTTTCTTAAGTTTAAAGTGATGGAAGGTGGGAATGAAACCAACAGAGGCGGCCGTCACACTTGCTCTCTTTTAAGGACCCAGAAACCAAAGCAATCGCGAGCATTCTCATGGGCAGCCCATGGTCACGTGACCAGGGCAGTAACATGGCCGTCCTGGCCTAAAGCAGGTTAGCACATTGATAAATGACAACTCCCAGGATTCTTTGCAGAAGCAGCTTCCAAAGACCAAAGTGGGTTTCGACAGGTGGGCCCACATTTCCCACGAGCCTCCGCCAGGCCGAGCGCCTGTGCTCACTGGCCCGGCAGCGCCCCCAGCAGGCCGCTGGCGGTGGTGAAGAGGTTGATGGGGGACGAGCCGTCCGTGATGAGGGTGGACTTCAGCCCCAGGGCCTGAAGCATCTTCACCTGCGAGACAAATCCCAGCCAATCAGAGGAGTCCGAAGCCTCCGTCCTGACTGGCTGCTGCGAGGTCACCTGGTCCTCACGGGACAACCAGGGGCCCCAATCAAACTTCCAAATGACCGTTTTGGGTCAAACTCTGGGGGTAAAATGTGTAATCCAACCCTGCTGCGAGAGTTCTGAAGCTCGCTAAAGAACTCCGAAGCCTGTTGGGGCCAGTTTAGGAAAACCGGAGTTACCTGCGTCTCTGGCCCCGCCCTCGCCATCTCCTTCAGCGTGTCGCTACCCAGACTCTTGACCAGCTGACCGAAGCGCTCGCTCTCAATCTCAGCCAGACGCTTCTGTTTCTCCACCTCCAGGTTGTCCTTCTGCTGCTTGTAGGTCAGCTCCTGCTCGCGAGCCTTGGCCAGACGCTGTAGCTCCGCCTCCTGCACACACGCCAGGTCGGAGCTGCATGAACCCTCGCAAAACCACCAAAGCTCAAAGTGCTGTTGGATTGGTCACTGCTGGGTGAGCAGCTCCTGGGGGAGGAGCTGCTCCTGGGGGAGGAGCTGCTCCTGGGGGAGGGGCAGGGGGAGCTCGTACCGCCTCGATCCGCTGAGCCTCCACCTTCAGCTTGGCCTCGTTGACGGCGGCTTCGCCCTGGATGCGAGCTGCCTCCGCCCGCGACTGAGCTTCGGCCTTGGCTGCCCCGGTGCTCTCTACGGCGGCGCTGTAACACACACACACACACACACACACACACACACACACAGTGGGTGTGGCTGCTGGTGGTGGTTCTGCTAACAGGTCCTACCTGAGAGCCTCCAGCTCCAGCAGCTCCTTGCGAGCCCTCTCCGCCTCCGCCTGGTCCGTGATCCTCTGACGCTCCAGCTTCCCTCGAGCCTCCTGCTCCAGGCGCTCCGCCTCATGGCTGCGCACGCGCACACGCACACGCACGCACACACACACACACAGGTGCGTTAGCATCGCTCTCGGCCACTTCCGTGCGGCGGCGCTCTGAGGGCGGACCGGGCGGCGGCCTCCTGGGAGTTGGTGGTGATCTCGATGGCGAGCTGGACGCTCTTCTGCAGGGCGTCCCGGGTCCTCTGGTCCACAGGCTCCACAGACTGGATGTCCACGCTGCTGATCACCAGGTTGTTCTGCTCGAAGCGGAGGAAGGGCCGGACCGCCAGCTTCTGGTCAAAGCCGAACACGGCCGAGCAGATGATCCGGTTGGAGTTCTGCGGACACACCGGGGCAATGTTCCGCCGTTAGCTTCGGCCTGGGCGGGAACCCGCTGCTGTTACCGTGCCGACGACGGAGGCGTTCCAACCTTGTGAAAGTCATCAAACTGCACAGAGGCGACGGCGCCGCGGATCCTGGAGGCGATGGCTTTGCAGGCGTCACCCACGAAGTCGGGGACGGAGAAGAGGGCGGCCGAGTCGGCCAGGTCCTCGCGGGACTTGACTTCAAAGTGCCTGAGGAGCCACGAGCGCGGAGAACGAGGCGTCACCGTCTGCGGAGACGCCTTGAGCACCAGGGGGGTCGTTGCTTAGCTAGCTGTAGCCTTAGCATTGACCAGCAGCGAGCCTTCAGCTTCAAATTTCCACATGTTGTCATAACAATTAGCCGCAAATGTTGTGGCGTTGTACCACAGCTAAATGCTAACCCTAACCTTGAGCAGGACCAGGAAGAAACCTCACTTGCTTTCATCTCTGAAAGAAGGCAGGTTTCAGTTTGGTGTTAGCTTAGGCTACAGCTAGCTCGTGTGGTAGGAATCTGCCGGTACCAGTTGTAGGAGAGCTGCAGTTGCAGGCGGGCGTGGTCGGCCGTCTCTATGGTGATGATGTCCGTGAAGAAGTCGGGTCCCAGCAGGAGGCAGATGGCTTTGATCACGTTGGCCCGCTTTGGTTTGTCTCCAGACAGCGACAGAACCGTGAACTGCTCATCGGGTCCCAACATCACCATCTCAGGTCCAAACACCACCCTGGGAGGAGTCAGAAGCACCCAGAGTCAAAGGTTCTGTCCGGGACCGGGACTGGAACCAGGACCGGGACCAGAGCCTTACCTGGCCTTCTTCTCTCTGTAGTCGTAGACCTGGACGGCAGCGTTATGTGGAACCCTGAAGGACACCACCCTGGTTCTGTCCCTCTGTTTGACCTCTGCAGGTCTGGTCCGGTCCGAGCGATCGGCCAGCGGGTCCCGAGGGGAAGCTAGCAGGGCCTCCACGTTAGCCGGAAGCTCCTTCTGCCACAACTCCTCGTCCTGGGTCAACATGTAGGTGTGACCGATCACTGCTCGGACCTGGAGGACACAGACGGGCTGAGATCCGGGACACTGGACCCCCACCGGGAGGCCCTCGGCTTCCGGGTCGGGCTCAGATTTTGGATCAGCTCAGCAATCTTGTAGCTCTGGTTCAGGCTCAAGAGCACTTAGGCAGCCCGTGTCTGTCTGTCTGACTGACAGACGCACACACGCACACACACACTCTCTCCTACCTTTCCCGTCTTGATGTCCCTGACGTAGATGCCCTCGTTCTCGTCCAGGGGGATGGCCTGGCGCTTCAGCACCACCTCCACGGCGGCCGGGGGGACGTACTCGACGGGGCCCCGAAGCATCCAGCGGTCTCCGGGACGACGGAGGACGCCGCTGGTCCGCAGACGCTTCACCCTCTGCTCATCTCCATCCTCTTCCTCAGCATCCTGAGACTGACAGAGAGGAGAGCACAGGCGTTACCACGGCAACGCACCAGGGCAGGCGGTGCAGCGTGCCACACGGCTGGTCAAGTAGTTCAAATGCTGATGGGTTCCAATGTGTCCACTGGTGTCCACTGGTGTCCACTGGTGTCCACTGGTGTCTCAGACAGTTTAGAGTCACTTTTAAGCTTTAATTGTTTAGTCATTAAAGAAACTAGAAAAGCTGCAATTATTTTAACAAATGACCCCGTCCACAGGCGATGACCCTGACCTTCTGCTCCAAGGTGTCTCACCCCTTCGCGTCTCACCCCTTCGGTGTCTCACCCCTTCGCGTCTCACCCCTTCGGCGTCTCACCCCTTCGGCGTCTCACCCCTTCGGTGTCTCACCCCTTCGGTGTCATGGAAGGCCTCCACAGCCCGCAGGACCAGCCCCTCCTCCTCTGACAGGACGTAGACGTCCTGGATGCCGTCCTCCAGCTGCTCCCCCGGCTGCAGGAAAAAGGAACACTCGCCCTGATGGGGAGACAGACAGAAGGAGGAGACAAGCTGAGCGAAAGAGGAGAGGCTGGAGCGTCCCGGAGGACGGGCGGTGCTGACCTTCACCACCCGCTTCTTCCCCAGCTGAGGTTTCCCGTCTTCTCCCACAGGGTCCAGGACCACGCAGTACTGCCGGCTGCTCAGGGTGGTCACCTGCACCACGTCCACCACCTCCTCCGCCACCGACGGGATGTGAGCCTCCCTGACGGCTGCCGTCACCAGCCACTCCTCGCCGGTGCGGCGCTCGCGCCCGCCGTCGTCCTTGAAGGCCCTCAGGGCGCGAACATGGAGGGCTTTCTGAGGCAGAGCACGGGTGGGGGGTCAGGGTGGGAGTCCTGACCTGATCCAGGCAGCAGCCAATCAGAGCGAAGGGAGGAGTCACCTTGTCAGTGAGGACGAAGGCCGTCACGATGTCGATGACTTCCTCATGAGCTCCTGGAAGGTAGGCCCCCACCTTCCTCACCAGCCACTCCTCACCTGGAGCACAGGCAGACAGTGAACCGCCTGGAGGCCAGGGGGCGTGGCCCCTGAGCCGGCAGGGGGCGTGGCCCTAGTCCTCCTCACCAGTGACCCGGTGGACCCCTCCTCGGTCCGAGCCTTCTTTACGGGCCCTCAGTCTGATGGCCTGGTTCTCTCCGATCACGGTAGCTTTGATGGTCTCCAGGACGACCACCTCCTTCCTGGGGATGTACGTCCCTGACAACAGACACCACGCCTGTTACGGACCACCTGACAGGGAAAGGCCCCGCCTCCTTCCAGTACCTGGGCCTTCAAAGAGCCACTCGTCCCCAGCCACTCTCTTCTCTCCACCGTCCTCCTGGAAGTCCAGCAGCGCCTGGAGACGCAGCGCCGTGTCCGGATAAACGATCTGCAGCGGCGTCACGTCCTGACACACACACACACACACACGCGCGCGCTGAAGACAGACGGGGGCCTGGGGGTCCAGACGGACCCGACCAGAAGCAGCTGGAGACGGACCTGTTGGATCTCTTCCCCAGGATACAGAGGGAAGGGGTCCTGGGCCAGGCGGATCTCCAGGTCGGCGTGCCGGAGCTTGGCTTGTCCCGACGGGTCGAACAGAACCTCCCCGTCTTGGTTGCGGGCGACGGGGTTGAGGACGACGCAGTAGTGACGCGGCGGCACCATGACCATGTGAACCGGAGAGAAGAGAACTCTGACAAGAAGATGAGGGACGAGTTCAGCCACAGTCCACGGTTCTAGCTGGACCCGGACCCAGACCCGGACCGGAGCAGTCTGACCTCTCGTTGTCCTGGCGGATGTAGGTGAGCGGTCCCACCTCGATCCGGGCGATGTTGGTGTTCTGGTCCAGGACGTGGATGTAGTGATGAGGAGGGATGCGGATGATGGACACCTCAGTGGACATGTCGGGCTCGTTGCTACGGTTACCGCTTTTCTTGGACATGATGGAGGACGAACGCTGCAGAAGCAACACGAGAGGGAGGAGACCTGAGGACCCAGGTTAGCCCCGGCACTCCCAGACAGGCTAGGCCAGACAGGCTAGCAGTCATGTGACAACAAGCAGACAAGGAAACAATGGGACGACCTTTGAACTCTAGAACACTCCCGTCAGTGACAGGGCGCCTAGCAACCGCTGACTAGGGGTTTCTGATCAGACACTACAGGTGGGAAAGGTCACGTTCTGATAAAGACAGACCCAGAACGGCCGGACTCGGAGGTTCTGATCCGGACTCGGAGGTTCTGAATGCTAACCGACGCTGCCAACCAGAATTGTCATTTCTGGACCTTTAAACTCGGTTCAAATACCTAAAAACCGAAAACTTCAAACGTTCCGACCTTTCCTTCAGGAAAATCTGAAACCTTTTCAGGTCGTTTGTGTTTTTTTGAAACGTTAACCGTCTGTTAGCTTTTAACGAGCGTTAAAAGCTCGTTTTGCTGGCCCGGGTAGACCCGGGTAGGCCCGGGTTTGGTCCTCTTCCGCTTCGGGAACTTCCTGGTTCGGGAGCTAAACGAGGCTCGAGCTCCAAGGCTCGAACAGAACAAACTTTCTTCTTCGTCTCTGATTGAAAGAAGACGCGGGTTTAAACTTACAAGCTGCTCACGACCACCCGGACTTACTGGCTGCTGCAGCGGCTCCGGACTCCCAGCTCTGCTGACCCACTGGTCCCACTGGTTCTACTGGTCGGCTAAATCTGGTCCACAGCTTCGAGAGTGGGCGGTTGTTCCGGGGGGCGTGACCATACAACGCATCACACATCACGTGGTTAGCTGGAACGACGCTAACTGTTAAACTTGAGCCAAAGGGACCCGTCGGTGCAGAAACAAAGGATCAAAGCAGATTATCCCTTCACCAAATTTAAATACCATCAAAGCTTCATCGAGCGTTCATTTGACACATGAAAGGAGTCTGAGCTCAACATGCTGCTTTGAACATCAACAGGAGGAAAACAGTCCTATAAATACAAAAACATGTCAAATATAAAACGTTCACATGAGATGATGCAGTAGGAAGAATCATAAAAGACAAACTGCTTTCACGAGCGGAGCGACCCGACAGACCGTTCATGGAAGATAAAAGACAAGTTGTATTTTAGTGTTCTTGAGAGGACCCAGCGTCAGGACTACAGCGGTCTGCTGCCCCCTGCTGGCCAAGAAAAGGAGGCTGCCGGTGGTGCGCCCCAGTGGCCGTTTCTGGTACTGCAGACCCGCTCGCTTTAGCCTCAACGTTAGCAGAATATCCACAGGAGGAAAGGGTGGGGTCGGGAGGAGCCCAGAACCTGCCTCCGTCCCCTGAGGAACCTCTCATAAAGCTCCTGAGGACGCGTTCAGTCCAACATGGCGTCCAGCTGGTCGGCGAGGTCATCAAACATGTTGCCAATGTCGTCCAGGATGGTCCTTGCTGAAGTCACCGCGTTCCTGCAGAGACACATGACCATGAGCAGAGCAGCAGCACGCCCACCGCTCAGGATCACCACGCCCACTCCCAAGCTCTGTGGGTCGCTTCCATCGCCACGGAAACAGGTTCTGCAGCGACGACCCCTTCCTGGCTCCTCCCCTTTTACCTGCTGGAATCCTCCTCCTGGCTCAGTTTGCTTTCCACGGCCTTCAGAGCCGCCGCCAGAGACCAGCTGGTCTGATCCAGCCTCTGCTGAACCACCTCGGTGCCGAGTCCCCGACCCTGGAGGTGCACCTGAGACCTCGCTGACGTCAGGCAGGGACTCTGAGGGGCCGAGACCCAACCGGGTCCTGGAGCCGGAGGCCCGTGTACTGGAGAGGATGGAGCAGTGAAGGCCAGGGTCTGGACCCCGCTGATGGTCACGGAGGGACCCGAGAGTCCAGCCGCTGAGAACAGGAACCAGTTTGAGGATACTGGGACAGTTGTGGAGACGAGCAGAACATCCAGGCACAACAGGTGCAACAGGTCAACAGGTCTAAGGTCAACAGGTCAACAGGTCTAAGGTCAACAGGTCCAGACTCAACAGGTCAACAGGTCTAAGGTCAACAGGTCTAAGGTCAACAGGTCAACAGGTCTAAGGTCAACAGGTCCAGACTCAACAGGTCTAAGGTCAACAGGTCAACAGGTCAACAGGTCTAAGGTCAACAGGTCCAGACTCAACAGGTCTAAAGGTCAACAGGTCAACAGGTCAACAGGTCTGAGGTCAACAGGTCTAGACTCAACAGGTCAACAGGTCAACAGGTCAACAGGTCCAGACGTCTAAGGTCAACAGGTCAACAGGTCTAAGGTCAACAGGTTTGAGGTCAACAGGTCCAGGGTCGACAGGTCAACAGGTCTAAGGTCAACAGGTCCAGACTCAACAGGTCTAAGGTCAACAGGTCTGAGGTCAACAGGTCCAGGGTCGACCTCAGCGTCAACAGTCTTACCCTGCGCTGCCAACAGGCTGTGGCGAACTGGTTTTGGGGCAGTGGCCGGAGGTTTGGATGGAACTGCTGGTTTGACGGGGGACCCTGCTGCTGGAGCTGCTGGACTCTCCAGACTGGTGGCAGTCTTGCTGGAACGGACCTCCTCCTGGCTCGGGGAGAAGACCCAGCCGTGGGTCCCTGGTGTGGTGGTCACCTCCTGGTCGTGGCAGCCTCCGTCTGGCTCCTTGTCTTTGGGTTTGTGTCTGCGCTTCACCGTGTCCGACTCCTTCAGGTTAAATTCTGGCACCTCCGGGCTCCTCGCCGGAGCTTTCTCTGGAGGTTCCAATACGGCCTCGGCCCTGGGGGGCCCTGGAACCTTCGGTCTCTGTTTGATGGTCAAGTTGCCCTCCTCGGCGAAAGGGATGCATTCACTGGAGCTGCTGTTGGGGGACGAGGAGCCCTTGAGACCACTTTCTTTGGATTCTTCCTCTTCGGAGTCAGACTTGACCCCCTGATCTGCCTCAGAGCTGCTGCTGGTCTGGGTAGAAACACACTCGCTCTGCACCCTCCTCCTTAGCCCAGAACCTTCTCGGGACCCCGGCCCTGCAGCGCTGATGGCTGGGGGGTTCTGGCTGGGGGCTGGATCGTTCTCCCCGCCTGTCCTGCCCTCCAAACTGGCTGCCATTGTCCGAACACTGAGCGGGCTGGTGGCTGCTCCCCCTGCAGGCAAATCGGTGCTACTGTCGCTCAGCTCGCCACTGGTGCTGCTGCTCACCGAGCTCAGCCTTTTTGGAGGGGGGGGAGGGGGACCTTTTTGCGAGCGCGCACTGCGAAAGACTGACTCCGCCCACATTCTTTTCTGGACTTGATTTCAGTCGGGCAAGTTGGCTGCGACCAGGCTTGCGTGTCAGAGTAGCATAAGATGAGAGATGTGCAGGAGGAAGCGCCGGCTCCTCCTCGTCCTCTTCAGGTTCTCCATCCGACAAAGCGTAGGGGGTGCCGGTCTGGGCGCGACTCTTCGGGGGGGTGGTGGTGTTG
>CAAE01013844.1:46259-115673 GCA_000180735.1 Tetraodon nigroviridis | reverse complement strand
GTCGGTGCAGAAACAAAGGATCAAAGCAGATTATCCCTTCACCAAATTTAAATACCATCAAAGCTTCATCGAGCGTTCATTTGACACATGAAAGGAGTCTGAGCTCAACATGCTGCTTTGAACATCAACAGGAGGAAAACAGTCCTATAAATACAAAAACATGTCAAATATAAAACGTTCACATGAGATGATGCAGTAGGAAGAATCATAAAAGACAAACTGCTTTCACGAGCGGAGCGACCCGACAGACCGTTCATGGAAGATAAAAGACAAGTTGTATTTTAGTGTTCTTGAGAGGACCCAGCGTCAGGACTACAGCGGTCTGCTGCCCCCTGCTGGCCAAGAAAAGGAGGCTGCCGGTGGTGCGCCCCAGTGGCCGTTTCTGGTACTGCAGACCCGCTCGCTTTAGCCTCAACGTTAGCAGAATATCCACAGGAGGAAAGGGTGGGGTCGGGAGGAGCCCAGAACCTGCCTCCGTCCCCTGAGGAACCTCTCATAAAGCTCCTGAGGACGCGTTCAGTCCAACATGGCGTCCAGCTGGTCGGCGAGGTCATCAAACATGTTGCCAATGTCGTCCAGGATGGTCCTTGCTGAAGTCACCGCGTTCCTGCAGAGACACATGACCATGAGCAGAGCAGCAGCACGCCCACCGCTCAGGATCACCACGCCCACTCCCAAGCTCTGTGGGTCGCTTCCATCGCCACGGAAACAGGTTCTGCAGCGACGACCCCTTCCTGGCTCCTCCCCTTTTACCTGCTGGAATCCTCCTCCTGGCTCAGTTTGCTTTCCACGGCCTTCAGAGCCGCCGCCAGAGACCAGCTGGTCTGATCCAGCCTCTGCTGAACCACCTCGGTGCCGAGTCCCCGACCCTGGAGGTGCACCTGAGACCTCGCTGACGTCAGGCAGGGACTCTGAGGGGCCGAGACCCAACCGGGTCCTGGAGCCGGAGGCCCGTGTACTGGAGAGGATGGAGCAGTGAAGGCCAGGGTCTGGACCCCGCTGATGGTCACGGAGGGACCCGAGAGTCCAGCCGCTGAGAACAGGAACCAGTTTGAGGATACTGGGACAGTTGTAGAGACGAGCAGAACATCCAGGCACAACAGGTGCAACAGGTCAACAGGTCTAAGGTCAACAGGTCCAGACTCAACAGGTCAACAGGTCTAAGGTCAACAGGTCTATAGGTCAACAGGTCAACAGGTCTAAGGTCAACAGGTCCAGACTCAACAGGTCTAAGGTCAACAGGTCTAAGGTCAACAGGTCAACAGGTCCAGACTCAACAGGTCAACAGGTCAACAGGTCTAAGGTCGACAGGTCTAAGGTCAACAGGTCCAGACTCAACAGGTCAACAGGTCTAAGGTCAACAGGTCCAGACTCAACAGGTCAACAGGTCTAAGGTCAACAGGTCAACAGGTCTAAGGTCAACAGGTCGACAGGTCTAAGGTCAACAGGTCCAGACTCAACAGGTCAACAGGTCTAAGGTCAACAGGTCTAAGGTCAACAGGTCAACAGGTCCAGACTCAACAGGTCAACAGGTCTAAGGTCAACAGGTCAACAGGTCTAAGGTCAACAGGTCCAGACTCAACAGGTCAACAGGTCTAAGGTCAACAGGTCCAGACTCAACAGGTCAACAGGTCTAAGGTCAACAGGTCAACAGGTCTAAGGTCAACAGGTCCAGACTCAACAGGTCAACAGGTCTAAGGTCAACAGGTCAACAGGTCTAAGGTCAACAGGTCCAGACTCAACAGGTCAACAGGTCTAAGGTCAACAGGTCAACAGGTCTAAGGTCAACAGGTCCAGACTCAACAGGTCTAAGGTCAACAGGTCAACAGGTCAACAGGTCCAGACTCAACAGGTCTAAGGTCAACAGGTCCAGACTCAACAGGTCAACAGGTCTAAGGTCAACAGGTCAACAGGTCTAAGGTCAACAGGTCAACAGGTCTAAGGTCAACAGGTTTGAGGTCAACAGGTCCAGGGTCGACAGGTCAACAGGTCTAAGGTCAACAGGTCAACAGGTCCAGACTCAACAGGTCTAAGGTCAACAGGTCCAGACTCAACAGGTCAACAGGTCTAAGGTCAACAGGTCAACAGGTCTGAGGTCAACAGGTCCAGACTCAACAGGTCAACAGGTCTAAGGTCAACAGGTCAACAGGTCTAAGGTCAACAGGTCAACAGGTCTAAGGTCAACAGGTTTGAGGTCAACAGGTCCAGGGTCGACAGGTCAACAGGTCTAAGGTCAACAGGTCCAGACTCAACAGGTCTAAGGTCAACAGGTCTGAGGTCAACAGGTCCAGGGTCGACCTCAGCGTCAACAGTCTTACCCTGCGCTGCCAACAGGCTGTGGCGAACTGGTTTTGGGGCAGTGGCCGGAGGTTTGGATGGAACTGCTGGTTTGACGGGGGACCTGCTGCTGGAGCTGCTGGACTCTCCAGACTGGTGGCAGTCTTGCTGGAACGGACCTCCTCCTGGCTCGGGGAGAAGACCCAGCCGTGGGTCCCTGGTGTGGTGGTCACCTCCTGGTCGTGGCAGCCTCCGTCTGGCTCCTTGTCTTTGGGTTTGTGTCTGCGCTTCACCGTGTCCGACTCCTTCAGGTTAAATTCTGGCACCTCCGGGCTCCTCGCCGGAGCTTTCTCTGGAGGTTCCAATACGGCCTCGGCCCTGGGGGGCCCTGAACCTTCGGTCTCTGTTTGATGGTCAAGTTGCCCTCCTCGGCGAAGGGATGCATTCACTGGAGCTGCTGTTGGGGGACGAGGAGCCCTTGAGACCACTTTCTTTGGATTCTTCCTCTTCGGAGTCAGACTTGACCCCCTGATCTGCCTCAGACCTGCTGCTGGTCTGGGTAGAAACACACTCGCTCTGCACCCTCCTCCTTAGCCCAGAACCTTCTCGGGACCCCGGCCCTGCAGCGCTGATGGCTGGGGGGTTCTGGCTGGGGGCTGGATCGTTCTCCCCGCCTGTCCTGCCCTCCAAACTGGCTGCCATTGTCCGAACACTGAGCGGGCTGGTGGCTGCTCCCCCTGCAGGCAAATCGGTGCTACTGTCGCTCAGCTCGCCACTGGTGCTGCTGCTCACCGAGCTCAGCCTTTTTGGAGGGGGGGGAGGGGGACCCTTTTTGCGAGCGCGCACTGCGAAAGACTGACTCCGCCCCACATTCTTTTCTGGACTTGATTTCAGTCGGGCAAGTTGGCTGCGACCAGGCTTGCGTGTCAGAGTAGCATAAGATGAGAGATGTGCAGGAGGAAGCGCCGGCTCCTCCTCGTCCTCTTCAGGTTCTCCATCCGACAAAGCGTAGCGGGTCAGGCTCTGGGCGCGACTCTTCGGGGGGGTGGTGGTGTTGCTCTCCCTATCCTTGAGAGGGGGGCTCATGTCTGTAGAACCAGAATGAGAGCGCAAATAGCTGAACCCCCTCAACGCTGGAGACCCACGAGGGGCCACGCCGGAGGTTCCAGCCAGTTTGGGCTTGGCTGGGACTGCTGGGTACTTAAATACCGTCGCAGTTCCCAGAGGGACCTGCTTGGGCTGCACCTGCTGCTGCAGAGGCCTCTGGTCGTAGCCTTCGGGCAGGTCTCTCTCCTTTCCCAAGCTGGGATCCAGGCTCTCCTGGGACCAGCTGTGGGGGGTGCTGGATGCTGTTGGATCCTGGGAGCGTCCAGAACCTCTGGATCGGGTGTCCATGCTCTCCTGGCTGCGCGACATTCCCGCAGCCTTCTTGATGGCCAGGCTTTGCTCGCAGCCTCCAGAGTGGCTGGACATGGCCGTCTGCAGCTCAGCGCTCAGCTCACTATCTTGGAAGGTCTGCATCCTTGGGGTGCGGGGGGAGGAGCACTCCCCGCTGCTGTCAGGGGCCTCGATGGCGACCAGCTGCAGAGCTCGCGGGGCCTTCCGACGCAAAGTTCCCGGACCGGATTCCGCCTGAAGCAGCACCTTCTGGATGTCACAAAGCTTCTTGACAGCCAGCATCAGCTTCTTCTGGTGGCCTGGGGGCAGACGACACCCCATCACCAGTACAGCTGTGAAGATCCGCACCAGAAGCCACAAGGAGGTCAACCTGCTGCTCCCCTCCACCAGCTCTCACCCAGTTTGGTGATGCCGATCTCCTGCAGGTCCTCCCAGGTCAGGTCCTTGACGATGCTGATGGAGTCGTAGCCGTTCTCCGACAGTTTTTTGTGGTACTGCGAGAGGCCGATGGCGCTGAGCCACTCCCCCAGGTCGGACTAGGGAGGAGGAGAAGGCACAGGTCAGACCGGCGCCGGTGCAGGCGGCGGCTCAGGCTGCCGGACCGCTCAGGTCTTACCGGGATGAACTCTGGCAGCCACTCAGGAATGTTCAGGTTGGTGATCTCCATGGAGATCTTCTTGCGGTGACCCGGTTTGGTCACTCCGATGGCTGTCAGATCCTGCCGAGCAGACAAGGTCATCAGACATTTGGGTCAGCTCACTGGAAGCGCCTCGCTAATCTGATGATGCTTTCAGAGGCTGAAGAAGTGAGCCGCTACAAGTGGAGCAGAACCACATCGGCATCAGCAGCTCCCCGCAGCGGCGCCGGAGGCGGCGTCCGGGACAGCCGCGGCCGTCCGCTGGTCCCGCCTCGCCACCGAGGGCCGGCAGAGGGCGCTGCTGAGGCCGCTGTTCCTCAACATCAGAGGAATGCCCGACAGCTGATGGGTGATATTAGGCTTCAGGAAAGTTGACAGCTGCGGCTAAGACGGTGTTAGCGGTGACACTCTTCCCCAGCCCTCGTCCATTACCACCCTCTGCTCGGGTTCACCTCAGGGGTCATCCGGCTGATGGTGGGCACGTCGTAGCCAGCGCTGACAAAGTTCCCGGTGTAGTGCTCCAGCTGGAAGTCGCTCAGCCACTGGTAGATGGCCTCCGCGTCCTGCAACAAACGCACGCCACAAACTTCAGCTGGCTGCGCTGCCATCGGGGCTGGTCTTCACCGACGGCCTCACCTTTCCCTCCAGCAGCTGCTGCGGACGGACAAACTGCTGGGAGAAGCTGGGCTCCGCCGGCCTCTGCACCGTCACCGTGGAGCGGCGAGATCCACCTGCAGGGACAAGTGCAGCCCCTCTGGGTTCAGTGCTTCTGATACAGGTGCTCCACACGCGTGGGCCGTCTCCACCAGTACCTGATGAGATGGTTCCTGCAGGCTGATCGGGCTGAGCGCTGGCGTCCACGTGCCCTCCGTCAGCAGCAGGGGGCGCCGGCTGCCCACATCAGCAAAACATGAGCAGAAATCTAGGCTTGGCAGCGCACCACCGCTTAGGAGGAAGCTGGAAGGCTGCTGTACCTTGCTGGCAGTGTCATGGTGACTGCCACTGGGCTGGAGGCCCGCGGGGGCGTTGCCGCTCTCGGTGCTCTGGCCACTCCCGGCGCTGCGGGTGCTGCCAACGCTCCCGGTGCTGCCCACGCTGCTGCGGTCACCGGCTGGAGCCCCAGAATGAAACAAGATACCCAATCAGCAACCCAACCTGGACAACCTGGGCCAAGGACACAAGCAGAGGGGCCGGGCCGGGCCGGGCCGGGGCGGGCGCAGCCAGTCGGCAGGGGCGCAGATACCAGCCAGGGCCAGGAAGTCAAGTTGGCCTGTGGCCCTCCGGAGCAGCGCCCCCTGGAGGCCCAGGCTGGAAGAGTTCTGCAGGTGCAACATGGACAGCAGCCCAAGCAGGGAACCATTCCGGCCTCGGACCCAACACACCGGCCCCCAGCACCCAAAGGATCAGACCACACCCCCACCTGGGGTGTGGTCTAGGTGTGTCGGATCCTGATGCAGAGCGCTAGCGGGGCGACGAGCCGCGTTCAGGACAGCCAGCGGAGTGATAGCAGGAGTTCTTACCATAACTCAGCTTCCTGAGCACCCAGATCTCCTCAGACGCTAAAGAGCAGCCTAGCAGACACAAAGACTCTGATGGACCCAAGGACGGGGACCAGGAGGGAGCTGAGTGCACTGGGAGGACTGGGAGGAATGGTTTAGCACTGCTACTCTTCCAGTGGAAATGACAAGACATTAGTTCAGCTGGTCATGACTGCCCTGACCCCGGTCCTGCTGTGTGTGTGTGTGTGTGTGTGTGTGTGTGTGTGTGTGTTTGTGAGTGTGTGTTCTCTTTCTAATAGGACCTGATGGAACCTTCAAGGCTCTTGTCTCACCACCAGGGCCAGTAAGGAGCATCGAGGGGCGGAGTCATGAGGGTTAGTACCAGGAAGTTCCTTTATCATGTGTGAACATCAGAGAAACAGGCAGACAGACAGGCAGACAGACAGACAGTGGGCGTGTACCTGTACCTGTGCTGGAGGACAGACCGTTTGGGAAAGGCGGGCCCGTGTGGGTGGGTGGGGCATGTATAGAGTAGGAGTCATCAGATGGAGAGGCGGAGCTTAGACTGGAGCAAAGGGGGGCTCTGGACAACAGCTGTTGGCGGTGGGTGGGCAGGGAGGCGTGCCGGGACAGGCTGCCCCCTACAGGGCAGGAGAGGAGAAGCAGGAGGAGGAGCAGCAGGTTAACCAGCAGATGGTGATGATGGAGTCGGCTGTTATGTGGGCGGATGAAGGTGGATGCAAGAGGAGAAGGGAACGACCCAGGAGCCCAGGGGCCACCTGAGCCCACATGACAGCAGGACACACCCACCGTTTCTCCGACTGATGACCTCCACCATGGACGGAGGGAAGAAGCCGACTCTGTCCATCCCTCTCTGGGCATCATGGATGTGTCCTTTCCACCGCCCGTCCACGTGCTGCTCCAGGACCTGAGGGACAAACAGGTCAGGACCAGACCCGCAAGGCCCCGCAAGGGTCCGCAAGGCCGACAAAGATCCGCAAGGTCCCGCAAGGCCCGCAAGAGTCCCGCTAGTCTTCCTCAGTCTCCGCTAGTCTTCCTCAGTCCCGCTAGTCTTCCTCAGTCTCCGCTAGTCTTCCTCAGTCCCCGCTAGTCTTCCTCAGTCCCGCTAGTCTTCCTCAGTCCCGCTAGTCTTCCTCAGTACCCGTTAGTCTTCCTCAGTCTCCGCTAGTCTTCCTCAGTACCCGCTAGTCTTCCTCAGTCCCCCTAGTCTTCCTCAGTCTCCGCTAGTCTTCCTCAGTCCCTGCTAGTCTTCCTCAGTCCCCGCTAGTCTTCCTCAGTACCCGCTAGTCTTCCTCAGTCCCCGTAGTCTTCCTCAGTCCCTGCTGAAGCCACTGGTCTCGTCTCACCGTGATGACATCACCAGCTCGGATGTTGAGGGCCGTGGGGTCGTGGAGGTTCCAGTAGTCCTTCAGAGCTCGGACCTGAAGAACGCCGGTAGCATCTGAGGAGGAAACCGGAGGTGAGCCAAGTCTCTGGCTCCGCCCACTCGGGTCAGCCCCGTCCAGAGGAGCACCTCGCAGGAGCTGCTTGATGTCCCTGCTGGCGTGCGAGGTGGTGAACTGGTTGACGATGTCCAGCGCCGTCTGGTTGTAGGTGTTCCTGATGTTGACGTCCACGCCGGCCTGCAGAAGGAGGTCGGCTCAGGTGTGTAACGTCCGCGGAGCGACACAGGAGCAGGACGGGGCCACCTACGTCCAGCAGCAGGCGGACCACCTCCGTCTTCCCGTACAGCGAGGCCTCGTGAAGAGCCGTTCCAGACTTGGTGGTCTTGTTGATGTCGATACTGGCCTTCAGCAGCAGCCTAGAAGATCCCAGTGTGAGCCCACACCTGAAACATGTGACCTCAGGGTGAGGCGCAAACATGGAGCCGAACGGGTCAGCGGGCTCACTGTATGACGTCTTTGTGGCCGTTGCGGGCGGCCAGGTGGAGCGGGGTGGTGAAGGCGGAGTCAGTCTGCTCCTTGCGCTCTCCCTCCAGCAGCGCCACCACCATGTTACTGCTGAGCAGCAGCTGAGCCACCTGGGGGGAGGAGCCACGGGGGGGAGGAGCCACAGGGGGAGGATGAGGAGGCGGGAAGAGGAGGCCCACCCCCTGCAGGCTGGCGCCCAGCTCACCTGGACCCGTCCAAACTCGCAAGCCAGGTCCAGGGGCGTCTTCTTGGCCTTGTTGACCAGGCAGGGGTTGGACTGGTGCTGCAGCAGCATCTCCGACTGGAAGCAGCCACACCGGGAGGACGGATCAGAGCCGGAACCGGCTAGTTCAGACCGGGGCCTGGACCCGGACGGGGACCGGGACCAGGACCCAGACTGGGATCAGAACTGGGACCAGGACCTGAACCGGACCTGGACCGCGCACAGACAGTCCCAAGAGCAGCAGAGCATCATCCGGATCCAGAAGCCAGCCCCGGGTCCAGGACCGGGCTGGAGCCCGGCAGACTCACCACCTGGTGGTGTCCGTACTGGGCCGCCAGGTGCAGGGGGATGTGTCCGTCCAGGGAGGCGCCGTTGACCGAGGCTCCGGCTCGGAGCAGCGTCAGAACCGACTCGGCTTTTCCCTGCCAGGCGGCATAATGCAGCGGGCGCATGCTGCGGGGGAGGGAGGCGCAGGTGAGTGTGGGTGCGTGCGTGGGGTCAGGGGTCAGGGGTCAGGGACCAACCATTGCTGTCCTTGATGTCCACAGTGGCCTGAGCCTCCAGCAGCGCCGACAGCAGCTCGGTGGTGCCGGTGAGAGCGGCATGATGGAGGGCCGAGAACCTGAGCGCACACACACACACACACACACACACACACACACACACCCCAGTGGTCACTTGTCTTCCACAGTTACAGGTGGGAGGGGCAGATCTGGGATCAGCTGGTGAACCATCCAGAGACCTGGTCCTGGCAGGCTGACGGAGGGACTGGAGCCTAGAAACCAGGACCAGTGGGGGCCCAGTCTGACCAGCCCAGCCCTCTGAGGGATGATCACATGACCAAGGGAGAGGATCAAAGGTGGAATTCTTCTTTCCAGCCAGCAGGCAGAGCTTCAAGAAGGAGGTCAGCAGATGGCCCTGCCCCCAGCAGGCCGGAGCGGGACCAATCAATAGATCTCACTGATCAGCTGATCAATACTGTTCACTCCCCACTGTGTGTGTGTGTGTGTGTGTGAGAGAGAGAGCCCTCAGACCCCCCCAGGAGGTCTGTCACCCCCTACTGGGCTGTGGTGGATGTGCAGGCCCAGTGGCCCCTGGAGCCGGATCACTCACCCGTCTGAGTCCTGGTAGTTGATGTTCAGTCTCTTAGTGGATCCCAGCAGCTCTGAAAGCGCGCGCGCGCACACACACACACACACACACACACACACACACAAGCCTAGTCAGTTGATAACAAAGAAAGACAGCAGCTCAAGGCTCCGCCCACATCCTCCACCTGGGACCACGAAGACCAGTCTTGGCCATCTGGGCAAGCCAAACCCTGTGTGTGTGTGTGTGTGTGTCTGTGTGTGTGTGTGTGTGTGTACAAATATTTATTCCAACAAGTTGATCAACTGAGCTGCTAACAGCTAGCAGAGCTACTGGAGCTAACCCTAGCAGAGTAGCCAGATCAGTCAACCCATTCAGACTGAGACCGGATCAAAGAGATCAAAGCTGGGCTGCATAAGGACATTCCTGAAGGGGGAGGAGCTTCTTGCATGGCTGTTTTATCCCGACACACATCTCCACTCTGATTGTTCGTCTTCCTCCCTGCGCCTGTCGGGACACGTCAGTCAGACGGGTCGGCGCCGTCGGCAGATAAGAGCGGACGTCAGCGCGTCCTCGGCGGGATGCCGCGCCTGGACTTCCCAGGCTAACCTCCTGACCTCAAACGCTGGGCGGGGTCAGGGCTGGCCAGCCGCCGCAGCTGGAATCATCTGGCATCGTTTCGCTGCTCGGAATTCTGGAAAAAGCTTTTTTAGCTTTGAGTTCGGGCGGGAACCGGACCGGAGTCTCCTTTACGTCTGCAGTCACGTGACCCGGCCTGCCAGGGTCACGTGACTGCAGACCAGAAGAAAAGATGATGATGTAACACAGAGAGAAAGACCAGCAGCAGCGCCTGGCGCTTCGCTGGTGAAACACAAAGAGCGAGAGGGTCCGGCTCCGTCGGAACTGGGTCACGCCGCTCTGCACGCGTGAGCGACTAGCATGCTAAACACTGCTGCTGCTCAGGTGCATTGTGGGATATCGAGGCAACCCCCACTCGGTCACATGGGCGGAGCCAACGCGCGCAGCCTAACCTGGGCTACCCGGAGCGTTGGCGGCCTGAAGACGAGGGCGCCAGATCCCTGAGGCTCGTTGCTGCCCCCACAGGTCACTGCCAGTACTTCGCCTGGCTCGTTGCCCCGCCCACCAGAGAGTTCGTTTTCCTCAGCGCTGCTTCTAAGTTCCTGCTAGCGATGCTAATGGTGGAAGACCGATCCTCGAACCCGACGTGGGAGCGCTAGGAGAGGGGCGGAGCCTCCTGGTGGGCGTGTACTCACTGCTCCGGCTGGTCCTCAGCTTGGACAGCAGCTTGGTGGTGGTCTGCAGGTCTGCGCTCTTCACCGCCTGCAGCAGCTCCTGCTCCGGCCCCAGGCGCCGCCCCGGCGGGGAACCAGCTCCTCCCACCAAACGACACGCCCTCACGGCGTCATGGCGAGGGCCCACACAGGTCCGCTCAGGTGAGCTCCGCCCCCCTCTCAGAAGGCCGTGAGGTCACGTCCTGTGAGTCAGAAGAAGAAGAAGAAGAAGAAGACGGGCTGAGTGGAACCGTTTCAACCCGATAGTCCTGAAGGCCGGGCCAGCTGCCTCCGCACAGGACCGGGACCGGGACCAGCTGGCCCGGTCCGGATCTGGGGACGTCCCAGCTGCGAGGAGGTTCAGCTGGGTCACATGGTCCCGCTCCTCCCTTACAGAAGGAGGAGCGGAGCTGTCAGAGCTTCTTCCAGCTTCTCCTCCCTCAGGCCCTCCGTGTTCTCCTCTCATCCATGAGCGCCTCGCTCCGTCACTCCGACCCAGAAGTTCCACCTGACCTGAGGAACATCTGACCGGAACCTTCTGAAGGCAGAACCTGAAGATCAGAACCAGAGGCAGAAAAAGCAGAAGCCAAACATTCCAAGTTATGAAGCTTCTGTTTGGAGCTTCTCTTCGGTTCCCCTGAAGGGTCCTGCTCCCCTCAGGAGCTGATCCGGTTCAACAGTGTGAACGCAGCGGCGCGGCCCGGCCCGGCCCGGCCCGGCTCGGGTTCTCCGCTCCTCAGGCTGGAAAAAAAGCTTCCACCGCGGAGAAGCGGCAGGAATCTGGCGTGTAAACACCTCCTCCTCCTCCTCCTCCTCCTCCTCCTCCTCTTACTCAGACCTTTGGACCGAATTCTTTTTGTTCAAGTGGTTCAAATGTTTCAAATCCTGAGAAAATCAAACTTACTCGGTTTCTTCGAGTCCCACAAAGTTTCCGGACCGGAAACTCCGAGAATCTCCGCTGATCCAGAACCAGCAGTCCGCTCTAACCCTTCCCGGTTCCCGGGGGTCCGCCTGCGTGGATCCCCCCACAGATGGGCTCGGGGCTGGGGCTCGGGCTGGGGCTCGGGCTCGGGCTCGGGGCTCCGGGGCTTTGCTGGGTCTGGGCCGTCGCCGTTACTCCGGACTTCGGCTCCACCGAGAATCCACAGTCCCGTCCGCCGAGGTGTCAAGTTACAGCCGCACTGACGACACTTCCGGACCAGACTTTCACAATGAAGCTCGAGTCTCGGTGCGGAAGTTCATGAAGGTGAAACTTACGCCATTCATCTATCTATCCATCCATTCATCCATCCATTTTCTGTACCTCCTTTCTCCACACATGGGTCGCAGGTGTCTAAAGCTGCTGCTGCTGTTTGGTCTTTATCTTTTATTCGGAATCTTTTATTCAGAAATGTATAAATAAATAAATAGAAATGTGACACCAGCAGGAGAAATGTGAGGAGTTTATATCGGGAATCTAGTGACTACTGTGGCAGTAATAGAGTAATGAAGTAACGCCTCGGTTGAACCCCCTGGATGATGGGGTCCTCTCTGTCCTCAAACCTGAACCCTGTCAAATTCCGTTTCACCAGCCCTGGCAGTTGTGCTTTTATTTTGCATGAGGAGTTGGCCATTTCCGCCTTGGTTCCTGTTTCTGTTGTGTAACTTGATAAATACTCTGGCTCCTCCCACCGCTTTATTGTCAACTTTTATGTAACAGAGCTTTTTTATTTTTAATTAGTTATTAGTGGGGAAGCTGCTGGTCCACCGCTGGGGGTCTGACCACCGGAAGTGGCTGCTCACCAGCGTGATGTCCATCAGAAGATCCACCAGATGAAGCAACTGCTGGACTCTGAAATTAGAGTCCAGAGATTAGCATGCTAGGTTGAAATGCTAAAAGTTCTTTCAAAAGGCTTCTTACCCTGAGCTGAGAGCAGGTCATGTGACCTGTTAGCACGGTGGTGTCTGTGCTTGTTTAGCTGAATCAGTGTTGACTGTCACCACTACCTGACTGACTGTTCAGCCAATCAGATTAACCTTGTTCTGTAGCTCCTCCCAGCTGGTCGACCGAAGGGGGAGGGGCTAACTGCAGGAAGAACTTATTCGGACCAGTGCTGCCGCCTGTTGTCAGGTGACCGTCAGTGCACACTCACACATCTTCGATCTCTCCTGTCTTGGTGAGGACTTTCAACCCCCTGACCTCTGACCTCTGACCTAACCCCAACTCTAACACCCAGTCTGAACCATCAAACACACATTTGAAGATGAAGAAAACAGGAAAAACGTCTTCATTTTGGTAGAATGAGGATTCTGGTACCCAGACAAGAACACACACACACACACACACACACACACACACACACACACACACACACACACAGGAAGAGTGACAAAACATGACTGTTTTTTAAATCTCATTTTTCTTGTTTAATCGTTTAAACATGTCTAGAACAAACCTAAAAACCTCCAGAGAACAAAGAACAAACATTAATGAGAACATCAAAGGGAGCAAACTCTGGTGGTCTTTAGCTCCCGAGGCTAGCGACTAGTCGCGAATGCTAACGTGAACGTCAACAAGGGGAATCAAGAGTTGTCAAAACTGCCAATGAGCCATCAAACTCACGCTAAGCCGCTTAGCTTAGCCACAAGATGGCTGAGGTGGAGACTGGCCCTGGTGGCTGGCCGGGGAAGCCCCTCTCAGACGGTTGTGTCAGTGTGGTTGCCAGGCAACAGTACAGCCGGCAGCAGTCCGCACCAACAAGACGAAAGCACTAAAATCATCTACAAACACACCCATTAGTCACACCGTTGATCTGCATCACCGCAGTGACCAGGGGCGGGGCCTAGTCCTGCCACAGGGGGGCGGAGCCTCACAGGGAGTAGAGCTTCAGCTGCTCCTCCATGTCTCCTTCTGTCACCTCCCCCAGCACCTCCTGGTTCTCCTTCAGCAGCAGGAAGATGGCAGCTAGCTGCTCCTGCTGCACCCTGGCACACACACACACACACACACACACACACACACACACACACACGACAGTTGTCACAAGTCTTTGTCAGTTGTCAAAACTTTGTTAAAAGTGTTTGTGTGTCTGTGGACACGCCCTCCAGCAAACATGACTCAGCACATGTGTTCGGCCGCACACGTTTATTTCAGAATCAAGAATCCTGAGAGAACCAATCAGGCGCTCCCACCACGTTGCCATGGAAACGTTTGAGGACACTAAAGACTGAGGCGGGAAAAGGACCCGGAGGAGCGGAGTCAGGTTTCAGGTGCAGCGTCACTCAGGAGCTCTGGAAGGAGACAGAGGGTGATGGAGGGGCGGCCCACGGGTCAAAGGTCAAACTGCCCTCACACATGCAGACCTGGGTAACGCCAGCTTTAGCCGTTAGCAACAGCATGCAGGGTGGATCTGCTCATGCTGAGGGAGAGTGGGACGACCTTTGACCTCACTCAGGTGGTCTGCTAGCAGCTCAGTGATGTTAGCATGTTGCTGTGGTTCTGGGCTGGACCGTGTTAGTGTCACACAGGTCCGACGCCAGGGGGCGCTAAGGTCGGGCGTGTTGGGGTTAGCGCAAGCAACACCTCAGCTCACGGGAATGTAATCTGAATTACAACAGTAACCCAAAGCACGCCGCTCATCGGCCAATCACGTGGTCCCATCACAGCCACGCCCCCAGAAGGTTCTGGGTCCAGACTCACCTCTGCTCCTCCTCCAGCTCCTCCTGCGTCATCAGCACCTCAAACTTGCTCTGCTTCTTCCCCGGAGTGAATTTAACCTCCGCTGCAACACACACAATGCACACAATACACACAAAACACACAACACACACACAACACACATGCAAAACCTGTCAGCCGTCTAGCATGAGAACACATGCTACCATAAGTGAGCGCTGCTAGCCTGTGTGAGTGCTGCTAGCCTGTGTGAGTGCTGCTAGCCTCAGTGAGCGCTGCTAGCCTGTGTGAGTGCTGCTAGCCTGTGTGAGTGCTGCTAGCCTGTGTGAGTGCTGCTAGCCTCAGTGAGCGCTGCTAGCCTGTATGAGCGCTGCTAGCCTCAGTGTGAGCTGCTAGCCTCAGTGAGCGCTGCTAGCCTGAGTGAGCGCTGCTAGCCTGTGTGAGCGCTGCTAGCCTGTGTGAGTGCTGCTAGCCTCAGTGAGCGCTGCTAGCCTGAGTGAGTGATGCTAGCCTGTGTGAGCGCTGCTAGCCTGTGTGAGCGCTGCTAGCCTGTGTCAGTATGACTCTAGAGAAGCCAGATGGGTTTTACCGTCAGTCTCTGGTTCGGGTTCAGGCTCAGATCCAGAATGGTGTCCTGGTTGAGGTCCGGGTCCAGACTGGTTCACAGGCTCTGGTCCAGCTGTTTCTGGGTCAGACTGGGCTTCGGGTTCCAGTAGCGGTACTGGTTCAACAACTGGAAGTGCTGCTAGGACAGACTCAGGAACTGGTTCTACTGGTTCAGGTTTTACCAGAACTGGACCTGTAGCTGAGTCTGGGTAAGGTGCTGCTTCTACAACTGGGTTAGGTCCAGATACTGGTACCATTTCTGAGACTGGCTCAAGCATGGCTTCTGGTTTAAGTAGTGGTTGTGGTTGTGGTTCTGGTTCTAGGACAGGTTCAGATGCAGGTTCTGGTTCTGTAACAGGTTCAGGTGCAGGTTCTGGTTCTGGGACAGGTTCAGGTGCAGGTTCTGGTTCTGTAACAGGTTCAGGTGCAGGTTCTGGTTCTGTGACAGGTTCAGGTGCAGGTTCTGGTTCTGGGACAGGTTCAGGTGCAGGTTCTGGTTCTGGGACAGGTTCAGATGCAGGTTCTGGTTCTGGGACAGGTTCAGATGCAGGTTCTGGTTCTGGGACAGGTTCAGGTGCAGGTTCTGGTTCTGGGACAGGTTCAGATGCAGGTTCTGGTTCTGTAACAGGTTCAGATGCAGGTTCATGGTTCTAGGACAGGTTCAGATGCAGGTTCTGGTTCTGGGACAGGTTCAGGTGCAGGTTCTGGTTCTGGGACAGGTTCAGGTGCAGGTTCTGGTTCTGGGACAGGTAGCAGGTTCTGGTTCTAGGACAGGTTCAGATGCAGGTTCTGGTTCTGGGACAGGTTCAGGTGCAGGTTCTGGTTCTGGGACAGGTTCAGATGCAGGTTCTGGTTCTGGGACAGGTTCAGGTGCAGGTTCTGGTTCTGGGACAGGGTCAGGTGCAGGTGCAGGTTCTGGTTCTGGGACTTTAGTGGGTTCTGGCCGTGCAGCAGCAGACGAATCTGGTTCTATTGTCGGTTCGGGATTCACCTGTTGAGAGACGTCAAAGAGATGAGCAGCTGGTCCACAGATGTGGGTGGAGCCTCAGCTGGTCCACGGGTGTGGGTGGAGCCTCAGCTGGTCCACGGGTGTGGGTGGAGCCTCAGCTGGTCCACGGGTGTGGGTGGAGCCTCAGCTGGCCCACGGGTGTGGGTGGAGCTTCAGCTGGCCCACGGGTGATTTTCTAAATGTTTAAACTCATGAAAATAAATGAATAATAAAAGTGCTGACTGGTGTGTTGACCTTTGACCTCTGACAGGCTGTCAGCTACAGAAGCTCAATAAGGAGCAGCTGTTCTTGACACGCACACACACACACACACACACACACACACACACACACACACACACACACACACAGGCTCAGAGCTGAACCAATCAGAGGCTCTGACCTCCTCCGCCGGCCTGTTTTCTAGCAGCGCTAACGCAGCCGTATCTGGTGGCGACATGAAAACTATATTTACACCTTTGGTGTCACATGACAGACAGGTGGTTGTCATGGTCTGTTACAGGTGACCCATCGGTTTCTATGGTTACAGGGATTTTCTGACGGAAGTTGGTCTCTGTTAGCATGGAGCTAGCAGCGGGGCCTGGGCGGCTCCTCCTGAAGCCCCCAAACACGTTTACCTCTGCCGGTGGACAGATTTAGAGCCACAGGCTGACACGCGTGTGGCTTGGCGTGTGCCTCTGCTGGCTCCTCCCCCTAATGCTGGCTCCTCCCCGCTAATAAACTCCCTTATTAGCCCGCGCTCATATATGGAAGTGTGCACGTTCACGCCCGGAAGGTGGCGATAAAAGCGTCCCGTTTGAACTCAACAGCCTGAGGAAGAGAACCAGCAACCCTGACAGCCTTCATCAGCACTGAGGAGCCACGAGCTCATGAAGCACACGACCTGGGTGGGGCCGCCGTGAGGCCCCGCCCACTGCCGGGACACAATAAAGTTGACTTGAAAAAACGAATTGGTTTAGTTTTCGCGAGGTGATGACGTCATTTTATTTTAGATGACTCCAAAACTAGAAAACTTGCGCGTTTGTAACCGGAAGGTGCGTCACAAAAAGAGGCATTTAAACCGGAACAAAAAGCAAACGCAGATCGGAGCAGAGACGTGATCTCACCGGAGCTCCATCCCGGACAGCCGGCTCCGCGGCTCCGGTCGGCGGGACGGCGGGACGGGAGGAGGAGGAGGAGGAGGAGGAGGAGGTCCTCCGGAGCAGCGCGGAGGTGAAGACGACCGCGAGGATGGTGAAGAGCAGCGCGGGAAGGAGGAAGAGCGGCTCCAGCTCCATGATGGGGGTCCGAGCGCGAGCGTCTGAGCTCCTCCGCGAGGATCAGCAGGACTCGGCGGCTCACCGCCGTGACGTCACGCCCCCGCTCTCCTTATAAGGTCGGTTCCGCCTGACAGTGAGGCGGGGCCAGCAGCAGACGCGGTCCTGCCGGACTAGGGTGGACCGGTCCGGACCAGGACCGGGCCGACAGCCTTCACAGCCATGACCTTTGGCCTCGTTGCCCCCTTTATGTTACCATAACAACCAGTGGGTTCCCAGAGCGTCAGCGTCCCAAAAGAGCAGGAAGTGACATCACCGAGCCACCACGCCTGCCCCGCCTCATCACATTTGCTGAAAACCAGACCAGAAGCTTTGCCGTGGTGGACCAGAACCCGCAAACCCGGCCAGCAGGACCAGAACCCACAGACCCAACCAAGACTCCTACAAAAGACTTTATTGGTTCAAACAGACGTCACACCAGGAGTCACCTGATCAGAGGCACTTTGGTCAGCCGGGCGCCGATCCATCGACAAGCAGAGGAAGCGGGGACCCCGGAACCACAGAAGAAGAAAGCAGCGCGGCGGCGTTCAGGCCAGGCTCAAAGGTCACCCGTCCATCGACAGGTGACGCTGTCTGCAGCCGTGCATCCTGGGTCACGAGGTCACCTGGAGGCTGCAGCCGTAAGGGGAGGAGGCGGGGCTTACAGCCTCAGGTGGGCAGGAGTCACTAAGCTGGGCTGAAACAAGGAGCAGAGACGCTGAAGACGGGGTCTCCCTCCACAGACACCAGTGCTCCCAGTGCTCCCAGTGCTCCCAGGAGCCAAGAGCATCAAAGAGGCAAACGCCGGGCGCCTGTGGGCGGGGGGTGGAGTCACCAGGGCTGGCCGGAGGTCACCGAGATGAGCTCCTCTCCTTACTGACGCATGTCGTCCTGGCTCCTGGTGTCTCCGTTAGCTGCGCCGCCGCAGGTTCGCCGCTTCTTCCTGCGATGAGACGCGGCGTCTTTCTCCGAGCCCGAGTCCTCCTGCAGGACAGCAGAGTGTCCCTCAGCCCTCGGGAGCAGTCCTCCCAGCTCCTGCCTGTGTGCGTGTGTGTGTGCGTGTGTGCACGTACATCAGAGTCTGATTCAGACGAGCTGGAGGAAGAGGATGATGAAGAGTCACTGGAGCTGTCTGAGGCGATGCCCGTCGACTCCTGAAGATCCACCTTATCAGCCAGAGCAGCCAGAGTAGGTCTCTCCTGCTTGAGGATGATACACACACACACACACACACACACAGGTTGAGGGCTCCTCCTGGGCCCGGGGGGAGCGGTGCTGCACGCGGGAGTCGTACCGGTACCACTTCCTGGACAGTTTGGGACGACCGCGCACCGTCTTGTGCCACACGATAGGGAAGTTGGTGCTGCTGGCAAAGTTCTGGGTGACGGCGATGGTGGTGTCCAGGTTCAGGACCACGTGCCACCACCCACCTGTGGACACACCCATTGTAGCCTGCGTTAGCGTGTTTGGTGCTAAAAGCGGGCTGGCGTCAGCGGTGGTGTGCGCGGCTAATCTGCAGTCAGGGGAGGTTTAATCCTGCATTAATCCATCCTTATCACTAGCGTTAGCATTAGCTGCCAGCTGAAAGTAGGGCGCCTAGATAGGCTGACAGACTGACTGCGATCGCTATGGAAACGCTGACTCATTGCATAGGGCACCGGCGCACTGCTGCGTCTGACCTCCTGACCTGAGCCGATCAGAGGCCGCCGGTGGGGCGGTAACAGACGGTGGACTCACTGACCGGGGACGAAGACCGTCTCGCCGGGTCTCTGGAGGATCTCCAGCGGCAGGAAGTCCGGCGGCCAGCCGGGCTGCTGCGTCCGCGGGTAGATGACGCTGAACCAGGTGATGGCCTCGTCCTGCTGGTTGCCGCCCTCCTCCCGGCTCACCTTGATCATCTCTCGGGGCGTGTTGGTGGGGAACAGACACCACCTCTTGTGGCCCTGGACCAGGGCGTTCCAGGCGCTGGTGCCCAGCGGGTCGATGTGGATGCCGGTGCCGGAGCGGGCTGGACCCATCACGAACCACCTGAGGGGAACAGGAAAGGCAGGCCGCTTAGTTCCTCCTGTCTGCCCATGATACCCACAACCTCTCAGGTGACCCCAACGGGCCAGTGAGAGCCTGCTCGGGGGCGTGGGCGGAGACACCTGTACGGCGGCCGGCGCTTCTCTCCTGCGAACTGGAACAGGTCGTCTCTGAAGAAGACGGGCACCTGGTAGTCCTCCAGCAGCTTGCGGCGCTTGGCGTGTTCGCCGTAGCTGCTGTCGAAGATGTAGAGCGGGCTGTCGTCTTTGGTGGTCTCCAGGTACTCCGTGTAGTACTTCATCTTCATCTTCACCGAGTAGCCGTCGTTATCCTCGCCACACTTGAACTTTTGGTTGCGGTACTTGCGTTTGAGGCGCTCCAGGGTCCATTTTTCTTGAGCGGGCCAGTTTTCCTGGCAGTTCAGCAGGACCACGGGCTTGTAGGGCCGCTCGAAGCGCTGGATGAAGTCTTCAGGAGTGATCTGGAGGGCGTCGACGCGCTCCACCGAGTCCTGGAAGAACAACAGCAGATCTGATGTCTTCTCATGTCAAGAACAACAACATCAAGCCTGACTGACGCTGGACCTTCAGCCAGACCCCTAAAGTGGAGTCTGCCTGAGCTCCTTGGTGAGACCAGCTTGGGGAACCATCTCATACTTCAGACGCAAATGCTTTGTTCAAGTTGTTGGCCCTGCGGCCACAAAACAACTGGAAGTTAAATGATTAGCTCGAGTAATTTCTTTAACTGGCGCGGTAACAGTGTCCATAAAGGCAGATAAACCGCTGCCGGCTGTGAGCCGTGAGCCGCCTTGAGGAGGCCGGCGTCTACGTGACCGACGGCACCTCTGCCGGGGCTGCGCCGGCTAACTGCTGTTAGCTCGGTTAGCCTGGGTAGCTCCGTGGACAGCTACCTTTACGCTGCGGGGCGAGAGGTCGAAGTGGTCGTGGTAGCCGTGTTTGATCCAGTCCAAAGAGTCCTTCAGCTCGGGCCTGGCGCTGCGTTTCGCCTCTTTGATCCGCTTTTTGCTCTTATGGTTCATTCCTGTGTGACGGGAAAACGGTCTCGCTGCTAACGCGCTAACCTGCTACTTTATGACAGCAACATTCGGTCAAAGTGCAGCGAGTTTCGGCTGCGAGCTTCGCTGCTCTGACGCAAACACTTTAATCACTTGAGTTTGTGTACAAGTGGCAAATTTGAGGACTCTTCTAAAGCCTGAAGAACTTCCATCAAAGCGATGCGAGCACGACTGCCGAGCGAGTGCGACAGACATGCACTTCAGCCCGCCCCCGGAGCAGGAAGTCCAAGCTGATTGGTTTGGGTATCCTCAATAGTAGAGCGTCGATTGGGTAATGTCTAGAAAATAACGTTCCCGCCAGGTTTTCCACATGTTTGATTGGCTATCAGAGCGCTACTTTACTATGACCTTTGACCGGGAGGAAGGGTTTAACAAGCCGACAGCTGTGAGCGGACCTGTGACCGAGTAGCAGCAGATGTTGTTATTATTCATTTCAAGTCATCGTAATGAGCGATTGTGATCATATTCAACCAAATCTGATCTAATCCAACCACGCAGTGCTGTGAAAGGTCAGAAAAAGATGGAGAACAAACCAACATATTTAAAAGGCGATTGTCAAGTAGTGGAGCCACTCAAACATGTTCCTGTTCAGAAGAAAGATTAGTGCTTTTTTAAGCGCAAGAATTTTATTCTGTTTGAAAAAAAGCTTTATTAATTTTTTTTAATTGCTTTACTTCTGTTAAATTATATACCTAGTTTTTAGATAATAAGACGGTTTCGGCCGCTACCACTCCGTCGCAGTAGGGGGCGCTAATGCACCCCCACAGTGTTTAGCCGCCAAATATTTAAAACGAACAAGCGCCTGGTCAACGGACTGAGCCTTTTCTAATGCTTGATTATTCACATGGTCAGGGTCAGCGTCAGTACCGACTGGATCTATTGGAGCGTTCGCATATGAAGAATCTACAGGATCTGTCGACCAGGCAGTTTAGTAACTGCTGATGCAGCTGAGCGATGGCTGATTTAGCTGGAGCCGCTAATGCAGCTAGCAGAGTTTTCACGTTTGAAGACGCAGGCACGCGCCCAGGAGCGTGTCTGACGCTGTCCATCCCGGAGGTCCGTCCCGAGACCACGAGGACGAGTATTTTCATCACTGTTACTGTGTTATTATTTGGATCTTGAAGAACTGCTGCCTTGTTTACCTTTGTTACTCCTTTCTTTTATCTTAAAATTCTTTCCTTTTTTACACAATTTTCCAAATTTGCGTTGTCTCAGAGTTCGCCGATTTTAGCGGATTGATACAGTTTATTTCTTGGTGTGATCTGTTTGTCTCTTACAGAAGCGTAAAGATGCTCCGTCTTTTGCGAGCTTGGCCTTTTCTTTGTGGCCCTGGGTCCAGGCCCTGGGTCAGGTCTCACCCACTGTCAACCCTAGCCCTGACTACCTGGTTCCTCCCCAGGTTCTGGACCCGCGGTACGGCATGTACGTGTGGCCCTGTGCCGTGGTCCTGGCCCAGTATCTGTGGAGCCGGAAGGAGCAGCTGCCGGGCCTCGGCGTGTTGGAGGTGCGACGTCTTTACCTGTGGCACTTCGGGCTCGTTTGACTTTGGCCCTTTTGACCCTCTGCCGGTCTCAGCTGGGCGCAGGTGTGAGTCTTCCAGGTGTGGTGGCCGCCAGGTGCGGGGCAAAGGTCATCCTGTCGGACCGTGCCGAGGCTCCTTCCTGTCTGGACAACTGCAGACGCAGCTGCCGGGCCAACGGTGTCCAGGACGCCGTCGTCCTGGGCCTGACCTGGGGGGACGTGTCTCCGGATGTGCTTCTGCTTCCCAAACTGGACCTGATCCTGGGTTCTGACGTGTTCTACGACCCCGAAGGTCAGTCCGGGGACCCCGCCCGCGACCGGCTCGGACTCGGGTGTCGGCGGCTTGTACCCGTCCTGTTGCATGTTGTTCCATGCGGTGTTGCGCTGGCGCAGGCGACTCGTGTTGTCTCTGCGTCTCCCTCGTCTTTTGTGCCCGTGTGTTGTCCTACCAGCACCAGGTCCTGGAGGAACGCCGTCTCGGTTGCAGTATGTGTGGCACCAGCGACAGATGTTGGAAAATGACAATAAAGCTCTCTTGACTTGACTTGAAAATCTGCATCCCTTCAGATTTTGAAGACGTCTTCTTCACGGTGGCTTTTCTTCTGAGGAAGAACCCAGAAGCCCAGTTCTGGACGACGTACCAGGAGAGGAGGTTTGGCCCCGCCCACTGATGTCAGCGGCGACCTGCCCCGGCGTCTTACCCTCCTTTCCTTCCTAGTGCCGACTGGTCGGTGGCAGCGTTGCTGCGGCGATGGAACCTTCGCTGTGTTGCCGTTGGGCTGGATTCCTTCGGAGCGGACAAACCCGACCTGGCCGGCTCCAACCTGCCGGGGCGCCACCGCGTCCTGATGGCGGTTATCACGCTGGGCGGGGACGAGGGTGCACCTCGTTTGGCTGTACAGCCGGTCAGTGGGCCGGCGCTCCCACCGGGACCTCAGCAGCTCCTTCGGCGTTCCAGCCTTCCTGGACGACAGCAGCGTCCTGCCTTTGCTCCTGTCCCCAGCAGGGGCCGCTGTCGCAGCCCGCCTTCTGCAGACCAGTCGGACCGCTCACAGCAGTCCTCGTGGGACCAAGACCGCTAGCTTCTACGGAAGGCAGACGCGGACGTTTCTGAGCAAAGACCCGGTTTAGCTGCGGCGCCGAGCTTTTTAATGGCACAAGCAGATTCACTCGGACGGTAAAAGTGCGATTTGTCATTTCAGCGTTTTAGAAAGCCAAAGCACCAAGGTCGAATTCACAGCGGCCCCCCGAGCAGCAGGGCGTGGCCAGGGCGTCCTGCCACAAGCAGGTGAGCCAGCACAGGTGAGCCGGGCGCGCCGAGCCAGGGGGCAGCCCCGGTCGTCCCGCTGGGGGTCAGATTCCAGGATGATCCGTCCGAGTCCCTGAAGCTAAAGGAGAGAGGTCCCAGAGGAGACAGCAGTCAGCGGCGCAGCGCGGGAGCGGCGGCTCCACGTGCTGCGTCTGTAGCCACAATAAAGCTCAACCCGGCTGAAACGAGCGCGTGCTGAAGAGTCTGGCGCCCCCCGGCGGCGGGACTCCAGGCGCCGCCACGTAAGCGCGTCTGGTGCGCGTGTACGGAGGGCCGCGGGTGCGCGCGCACACCTGATCGCTCCTTGCTCTTCTTCTCGCTCTTCTGCAGCTTCTCCACCAGTTTGCGCTCGTGTCCGGACGGGCTGGGCCGGTTGGTGTGGTCGCTCGCCTCCTTCTTGGATTTCCCTTCCGGGCCGAGGCCTCTGCGGAGGAGCCACAGGTGAAGCAGCAGCGGCTCCGGACTCACCTGCGTCGTCCGCCCTCACCCGCGTATTTGTCGCTCAGGTTGTAGTAGTCGTACTGGTCATAATACTCCTCCTCGAAGCTGCTCGGCTTCAGGTTCTTCACGTCCACGTGGCTCATGTCGCCTGTTGCTCCAACGAGAAAAAACCACGTGACGCGCCGCGATCGGCCCGCTTTTATTCTGCACAGGCTCCTCCCCCCCGCCTCGCGCCGACACGCCCCAAGGATCCGCTTCCTGCCGGACTCGGAAGTCCGGGAGCGTCCGAGCTTCTCGGGGGGAAACTGGTAAAAAAAAAAAAAAAAGCAGGAGGTCCACCAGACGGGGTCCGGGACGGTGGACGGATGCGTGGATGGATGACAGAAAACGGTGGCGGAGGGAAACTTCGGCCCCGCCCCCTCACTGCGTCACGATAATCAATAATAACCCGGATATTAAAGAGGAGCCAGGCGTCTTTGATCCCACCGCTGGGTCGGACCGGGTCCTCCCGGAGGCCCTGTCGGCCGCTGGACCCGAGTCCAAAGTCCAGGTCGGCTCCAAGTCAGGCGACGGCTGCACGCGTGACGACCGCCGCCGCTACCAACAGGGCCCTGACGCGCCGCCGCTCAGCAGGCGTCCAGCGGGGAGCAGCTGAGCTGGGACCGTGGACAGGCGAAAGGTGAAGGTTCAAGCTCGGCTCATGCATGTGCAGCTGAGCCAGGGGTCAAAGGTCAGACAAACGTCAGCGCTAAATCAACGGAAGAGCCACCAACGCCTCCCAGCGGGCCCCAACTTTATTTCTCCATCAATCGGCAATAAAAAGCAGAATAAAAGGTGGAGCTGTCGTCATGACAACCGCTAAAACAATGGTTCAGGATAGAGCAGCGGGGAGCCCAACCAGAACCAGAACCAGAACCAGAACCAGAACCTGCCAGACGGGCAGAACTGTAGTGTGAAGATAAAAGCAGCAGGTCCAGCGGGCACCAGAACCTCCAGGTCCGGTCCGGTTCCGAGGAAAATCCCCAGAAAAGTCCTGCTCGGAGTAAAAACGAGCGTCTAGAACAGGAGCGGGTCCGGGCGCCGGACGGCCTCAGACCAGGACGCTGGACACGGGGACCCGGGCGGAGCGGCCGCTCCTCGGAACCACGATGGGCTCCTCGCCTGCCGACAGAACCAGGAGTTACTGGCCACCGCCTCCCCGGCCGCTCGGGTCCGGCTCACCTGCGGGGTCGTAGGTCTCGGCCCGACGGCGGTCCTCCTCGATGAAGAGGGCGGTGGCCAGGAAGAAAGCCCCGCCCACCACGGCGATGAAGCAGCAGAGCAGCAGAGAGAGCTGCAGAGAGCGGAACTGCCACAGGAAGGAGTCGCTTCTCCGGAGGGAGTCCGACACCTGGGGGGCAACAGTGTCTCTGTGTGTGTGAGTGTGTGTGTGAGTCTCTGTGAGTGTGTGTGTGTGTCTCTGTGTGTGTGTGAGTGTGTGTGTGAGTCTCTGTGAGTGTGTGTGTGTGTCTGTGTGTGTGTGAGTGTGTGAGTCTCTGTGAGTGTGTGTGTGAGTGTGTCAGTGTCTCTGTGTGTGTGAGTCTCTGTGAGTGTGTGTGTCTGTGTGTGTCAGTGTGTGTGAGTGTCTCTGTGTGTGTGAGTGTGTGTGAGTGTCTCTGTGTGTGTGTGTGTGTGTGTCTGTGTGTGTCAGTGTGTGTCAGTGTCTCTGTGTGTGTGTGTGTGTGTGTCTGTGTGTGTGAGTGTGTGTGAGTGTCTGTGTGTGTGTGTGTGTGTGTGTCTGTGTGTGTGAGTCTCTGTGTGTGTCAGTGTCTCTGTGTGTGTGAGTCTCTGTGTGTGTGAGTGTGTGTGAGTGTCTCTGTGTATGTGTGTGTGTGTCTCTGTGTGTGTGAGTGTGTGTGTGAGTCTCTGTGTGTGTGAGTGTCTCTGTGTGTGTGAGTCTCTGTGTGTGTGTGAGTCTCTCTGTGTGTGTGAGTCTGGTCTCTGTGTGTGTGTGAGTGTGTGTGTGAGTGTGTGTGAGTGTGTGTGTGTCTCTGTGTGTGTGAGTCTCTGTGTGTGTGAGTCTCTGTGAGTGTGTGTGTGAGTGTCTCTGTGTGTGTGTGAGTGTGTGTGTGTGTCTCTGTGTGTGTGAGTGTGTGTCCTACCACTCCGATCAGGTACGGACTCCCTGCGTCTCCCAGCAGGTGTGAGACGACGATCTGCAGAGCTTCGGCTGTGGAACGCCGAGTGGGAACGACCACATACTGAGGACAGAAGCACCAGCTGGTCAGGCGGCGGCGGCGGCGGCGGCGGCTAACCCGACCCCGACACTTAGGCGCGTTCGCGGCAGAGCTAAGGAGGCGGAAAGGTGTGGGCGGGGCCTCACCAGCAGGATGTCGGCCACGATGGCCCAGTTCATGGACAGGAAGGTCTCCCCAAAGAAGATGAAGACCTGAAGACGGAGGGTCAGAGGTCAGCGTGTGAAGCGCTTGAACACGATTGGTCCCTGGGGACGGACTCACGTATGTAGCGACGGTGCTAGCCTGAGCAAACACGAGGGCTAGGTAAAGGAAGGGCGCAGACACCAGCAGCCCGGCGGCGCACACCAGCGGGTCGGCCCTCTGCGTCCTCCGCCTGAGCAGCCGGCTGACCTGGACGCCGCTGGCCACGCCCAGCACACCTGTCACACAGGTGATGGTGCCAAAGATCAAGCTGCCAGAGGAGAGAGGGGCTCAGGCCACAACCCAGACAGGAGCGCCTCGCGCCCCCCCTCAGCCGCCCTACCTGTCGGAGGCGGCGCAGTTTCCCGCCACGCAGGGCGCTCTCTCCCCGGTGAACACCGCCGCCCGGAACAGGAAGGTCGGCGCCCAGAGCGCCAAGGAGCCGGTGACAAACGCCACCGCCGTGAAGCCGAAGTGGCACAGGACGAAGCTGTGGCTGTGGCCCAGACCCAGAAGGCGATTAGCATCAGCTGCCAGGTGGATTAGCCGCAGCTGGCGTTCAGGTGAACCTACTTCCTGCTGAGGGCCAGCAGGTCGGCCAGCCAGCTGCTCTGGCTGCTCTGGCGCATCTGGTGCTCGGGGTGCTCCACGGCTCCGCGCTTGGGCTCCTTCACCACCAGCAGCAGCAGCAGAACCGCCACCAGGCCCAGACCCGGAGTCACCTGGCCAGAGGGCGGACTCTGTCAGACGGCCGCGCGCCCACGTGCTCACGTGACACACCCACTCACCCTCAGAGCCCAGTGCCAGTCGCCTGCCAGACTCCCCACCTGGGAGCCCACGATGTAGCCCAGACCGCTAACGGGAGAGAGCCACAGGTGAGAGCGCTACCTCCGGGTCACATGACCCAGGTGAGGGCGTGGGTCTGTCCTCAGGCGTGGACTCACCTGCCCACAGGGATGGCGAAGTAAAAGAAGGAGAGCATGTTGGTCCTCCTCTCCTTCACGTAGAGGTCGGCGATGATGGTGGGAGCGATGGTGGAGTAGCTGGCCTCGCCCACGCCCACCAGGCCCCGCGTCAGGAGCAGCAGCCAGAAGAGCTGCAGCAGGACACGCGTCAGCCGCCGCAGCCGCGCCGCCGCCGCCGCGCCGCCGCTCACTCACCGATCTGGGTGTGTAGGAACTAGCCAGCGTCACCACGGACCAGAAGGCGATACCAACACTCATGATGAACTTCCTGTTGTACCTGTCGCCAAGGTAACCGAAGACTCGGAGCCAGAAACATGTAACTGCAGATGAAGACTGAGGAGAAGAGAGCAGGACTGAGAGGAGCCGAGGAGGAGCTCCCAGACCACACGGAGGAGGAGGAGGTGGAGGAGGAGGAGGAGAAGGAAGAGGAGGAGGAAGAGGAGGAGGAGGAGGAAATGAAGGAGGAGATGGAGGAGGAGGAGGAGGAGGAGGAAGAGGAGGAGGAGATGGAGGAAGAGGAGATGGAGGAGGAAGAGTAGGAGGAAATGAAGAAGGAGATGGAGGAGGAGGAGGAGGAGGAGATGGAGGAAGAGGAGATGGAGGAGGAAGAGTAGGAGGAAATGAAGAAGGAGATGGAGGAGGAGGAGGAGGAGCGAGGAAAGTGTCAGCAAGCTGAAGAAGGGACGTTCTCTTGGGGAGGAAGCGGGACAGAGGAGGTCAGGGAGAGGGTCGGGCGCAGGGTCAGGGGTCAGAGGGCGGGGTTCCCTCGGCAGCCACCAGGGGGCAGCTCCTCTCACCTGTCTGAAGTAAGCCTGACTTCTCATCGTTGATCCCAAAGTCCCGCTCGATGTCTGGGAGAACACCTGGAGGAGCAACAGCCTTGTCCGTCAGGTGGTCCAACACCTTCCTCATCCTGTCACCATCATCATCAGCCAGCCCCCAGAGGGGCCCTGATTGGCTGGCTCCTACCTGCCACCGTGAACCTGTCCATGTAGTTGAGCAGGTTGACGTAGCACAGAATGAAGACGGTCAGCAGGGCTCGCTTCCTGGACACGCCGCTGGGAGGCTCCGCCTCCGGGCCGCTGAGCCAGGGTCCCGCCCCTCGGCTCCTCCGGGCCCTCCGCCTCGCTCTCCTCGGAGAAGAACGGCGTGGAGTCCGCGGTGGGCTCGGCCCGAGACATGGCGCCGCCTGGAGACACAGAGGGGGCTGAGCCGGAGGCGGAAGCCGGGGGTACGGGTGGCCTGGGCGCGCGCGCACGCTGGACTCCACTGACCCGCCCTCCCTCCGTGCTCGTGACAGCCTTTCTGAGCACGAGCGCCACAAGACGAAGAACTGAAAGGAGACGCCGGGGTCACGTGGGCAGCGCAGCCTTCACTTCCTCATCGATTAGTGATCAGTCCTCCAGATCAACAGTTCGGAGAAAGAACAGCTGAAGCTGCAGACGTCCAGATGTGCTCGTGGGCGTACGGTTCTAGCGCGAGCCCTCCGATCAGGTGATCGGTCACCGCATCGGGCGGAAGTCAGGAATAAGCTCTTCTATAAACGTTTAATTAGATCTGACTGACTTTAAACTTCCTGTATTTTAATTTACATCTTTAAAAAAAAAAAAAAAAAAAAAAAAAAACTGGGAAAATTGAAGGGAGTAGGTTCATCATCACTGATTTGCGCCAGTTTTCTGTGGATTCTAGGAGCGGAATTAACTCGGTTTTATCCCACATCCATATCGCATCGACTGACGGACGTCCGAGGACATTTGTCTTTAAAGTTCAGCTCAGACGAAGAACATTTAGACCCCCACCTGAACTTTAAATCCCACTTTTTCGTTACTGGTTGAAGCTAACGTTAGCATGTTTTGTTTACCTGCAGGACGAGTGGCGCCTCGCGCGCTTGGCTGCTTCCTCGTGAGTAAAAACTGGTCCCCGTCAAAAGCGGATGCTTAAACTAATTTAAAAGCCATATTAATAAGGCCCGATCGATCGTCCTGAGCTCAGCTGACTGCGCTATTTCCATCAGATTTAGCTGACTTTAGCCGCTTCCATCGCCGAACACAACTAACTTCCGCTTCCTGGTCACGTGACGGGCCGCCTCGTCACGTGACCCGCACCGATTAGGCTGATCAGTTTATCAGCGCAACCAAAGTCCAGAAGCGTCTATCAGCGTTTCACTGATTCCTTTCATTTACCGTCTTCAGCGACACGCTTTGAATTACGATTTTTTTTTTTATTTAAAACTTCTGTTTCAGACGTTCTTTCCCGCAGCGGTTTGGTGATAAAATAGAGTAGAGGTGCCTAAAATCCCCCGGAGACAGAAAGCTGGTTCTCAGTTTAGCTGACCGAACCTGTAATTTCAGTAGAAAGTAACAAATTCAGCTGCCAGAACTTGAACTCACCGCGAGTACTTCAGGGACCGTCTCCTCTGCAGGACTTTGTGCTCACGCTGACAAAACCTGACTTTTCTAATAGGATTTATTTCACTTGAAATTACAGGAAGAAAATCTTTGTCCCGGCTCCACCCTCACGTGGGGGCTGCTGCGTCTCAGCTGCGACCCACAAACACGCCCGCCTGCAGCCGCTGGGTCACAGCCACACCTCCACCATGTCTCCGTCCTCCATGTCCAGCTCCGCCGGCGTCTGGCTGTGCTTCACCCGCGAGCCGTCAAAGTAGAAGCAAACCGTGTCGGAGGCGCTGCTGGGGACCCGGGACAGGTACTGAGAGAAGACGGAGCCCAGTGGCGTGTCCTGAAGCACATACATACATACACACACACACACACACACACACACACACACACACACACACACACACACACACACACACACACACACACACACACACACACACACACACACACACACACACGCGCGCGCGCGCGCAGAAGCAGGATGACGGTGGCTTCGGGTGGATGAAGGTGGCGAAGGGACCAGAAGGAGCTACACACTCTGTGGATGCTGAACTCCTGGGACGCGTTTCTGTCTTTGCTCTGCAGCCTCACACTGATGACGTCACGCCTGTCCTCCGCTGCCATGACGACACACTCTGGACACATCAAAGAGGTTCGCCGCTCATGTTCAGCAGAGTTTGGAAAGCAGAAGCTCCAGCAAGGTCATGTGACTCACCGATGATGTCAGCGATGCCCAGGCCCAGCTCGCCCACGGTGGCGTCCACTCGGAGCTCCGCCTCCTCTCTCAACAGCAGGAGTCGGTGGGGCGGAACCGCAAGGGGCAACAGACATCTGGTCCAGCACGGCGTTCAGCGGCGTGGACTGAAGGACAAGCAAACGCCGCTTAGGCTGCTCCGCCGGTGACCTCAGCCGCCACAGAGGGGAGGAGACGCACCGCCAGCACCGGGATCTTCCGCAGTCTGCTCGACACCGCACCTTCAGGGGAAACTGCCGCCGCGGCGGGCTGTAGGGGCCGGGGCCAGCCTCAGGGGCCCTCAGGATGGACTCGTCGTCTCCTGGGGGACGGCTGGTGGAGCTGGAGGTCCTGGCCTCAGCGGGTGGAGACAGAAAGGAGTTGACCGACTGGAGCATCCTGTCCACCTCTCTGACACACACACACACACACACACACACACACACAGAAGATTAGTTCTGCAGAGACCCAAGCTGAGCCCCTCCTGGACCTGGGACTGTCATAGTTCAGGAACCATTCACAGGTTCTACATCACACCTGAGCTTCAAACCCAGATCCCCCCGGGTCGCTACTCTACACCCGTCGACTCTGCCGTTGTCATGGATCCGTTGGTTGCTATGGCGACCTACCCGATCTTCTTTTGGACATTTCTGGAGTGCTTCTTGACCGGACTGGTGGGAGGAGACGGGGACAGGCGGCCAGCAGCTTCCCTGAAACAGGAAGGCCCACTCAGACCCCAGCGGTGGAGAACCCGGGTCCGGGTCCGGGTCCGGGTCCGGGTCCGGGCCCACGCAGACTCACGCTGCTGCTCTGCTCTCGGTGTCTCCTGCTTCGTCCTCGGAGTCGCTCAGGATCAGGGTGGACGCGGTCGGGGCTCGCCCCGCCCTGGGAAAGGGCGACCACAGGGTGTCGTCTGCGCCGTCATCTGGGCACAAGCGCAAACGGTGACCCAGGGCCTGAGCCGGGGCTAACGGGCCCGGGGCTCCCGTCCTACCTGCGGCGTCTCTCCCTGAGAACTCGGCCGCCGACAGCTCCAGCTGCAGCCCGCTGCTCACCTGGACGACAGAAGGTGGGTTCAGCCGGGCCGCCCCCGCGGAAGGACCCCGGCTCCAGGAGCCCCTTTGACCTGGTTGGAGTAGACGGACACCGGGACGACGCTGGACGGGTCCAGGATGCGCCGGCGTTTGGGCGGAGGCTTCCCGCGGCTGGACTCAGTCACCTGAGGGGAGGATCGTTCATAACAGCTGGAGGTCGGGCCTGAACCGGGCCTGAACCGGGCCTGAACCGGGCCCGACGGTCGCTGGTTTTCATTTCTGTTGCTCGTTTGTCCGGTCACGCCCGAGCTAACCGCTAACCAGCCGAGATACAAACGTTAGCTTTAACATCAGCACGGATGGGCCTGAAGCTGAGGTTTGCATCAGAAAACGTCACATCTATAAAAAATGTTCCGGCTAAACTTTAGAGAGAAACTTTGCTTTTGAAATTCGGAGGAGACGGTTCAGAAACTACTAGCAAACTGCGTTAGCACTGCTGGATTAGCATGGAGACGCGCACACGTACAGTCATCGCAGCCAATGAAAAGGCGAATCGAACGTGGTTTCCTTCACAGCAGCTCAGCCGAACATTGGGGTGTTTGGGGTTTCTGACAGTGACTTCGATCACAGAAGCGTTTGAGTCCGAGAGCAGCCCAAACTCACCGTCTCCGCCATCTTGGCTGCTGCCTCCGCCGCTTTGGTGCGTTCAGGTCTGCTTGTAAAATTGTAAACTTCCCCCCAGGAGTGACGCCTTCACGGACACTAGGAAAATGCCCAAATCCCTCTGCACTAGATTCTCCACGGCTCTCTGTCGTTAGGATTATTATATATTTAAATACTGAGCTCGTTTGTAAATATTCAAAAATAACATTTGACATACTCCTGGGGATAAATTATTTCAAATTTTATAAATTCCGCCATGTGCTTAATTTTTACACTCGATTACTCGATTTTCCTCCCAGTTGAGCAGGTTTAACCCCTCAGAACAAAACTGCCCCCTGAGCGTTCTTCAATACCGATTAAAAACCTGGATGATCGAGAACCTACTAACTATAAAAAGTAAAGGTGTCTGATTTACCAGGTGCACCTGAACGTGTCATAAATAGGCTCATTTTTATTGAACATAAATCAAAGTACATGTGACTTTTCATTCCCATTTATTGGTAAAACTGGGTATTTGTGTTGGTGACCAGTGGTGATTTGGAAGCGGACCTTCCCTTCGTCATCCAGACGCTCTTCGTGGTTGTCCTCCTCACTTTTTCTTGTTCTCTTTGCAGGCCACCACGTACCTCTGGGCCACGTTGAGCGGTGGCGAGTAGCCGTCGGCGTAGGACGTGTCCTCAAACAGAACCGAGTAGTCGTCCTGAGGCTGCAAACCCACAAGCACCAACAGTCGGACACAGATCCAGGACCAGCGCCCGCCCAGGTTCTGGCGTCTCACCCGGTGTGGCGGCGCGTGGATCAGGGCCCGGTAGAAGCAGGTGGTCTGAGGGTACAGAGCCAGAACCAGCTGGTCTTTGCTGAACAGGGCCTCCGGGTCCGTCTCGGGGTTGGCCTTCCACTGGGGGAGGGGGATGATGCGTCGTCTGCTCAGAGTGTGTCTCCTACACACACACGCACACACACACACACACTCAGACGGGCGGATGCTGGCTGGTCAGCTGATCCGCCGGGCCGACGCCACCTACTCTTTGCCCTCCTCGTCGATGTCGTCCACTTCGTATCTGCAGGAGACACCAAGTCAGCCGCGGGGGGTTGTCATAGCGCCGCCACCACACACCGCCGGTCCTGAGGGCACGTGCGTGTGGGCGTGCGCTCTCAGCGGATCAGCAACTCACTTGTTGGTGGAGTGGCTGTAGCTGACCACCTCGGCCAGGATCCACTGCTCGTCCCCGTCCACGGCTTTGACCCGAGCCGCCACCTTGTCGCCCTGCTTGGCCACGTAGTCGCCGCTGGCCGGGGTGGCGCCGCACAGAGGGGGGGGGCTGGGGGGGGGGGGGGCAGATCATAGAGCAGCACGTCCTCCACCTTCTGCTCCCCAACCTCTGCGGCTGCTCTGGTCAGCCTCGTGTCAGAGGTCAGAGGTCAGAGGCCGGATGGCGGATACGTCACCTCTCGCCCGGCTTCCCGATCCACAGAGGCAGCGTCATGGCCGACTGCTGCAGCAGCGTCATCAGGACGCCCCGCCTCATCGTCTTCCTGGGCGGGTCGCTGTCGCTGTACACGCCCGCCATCTTGGCAGCTGTAACCACGGCAACCGTGAAAGCACCCGTCGGCTGTAGGCGGCAGAAGTGAGAGCAGACCTACCGATTCTCCTCTCCTCCAGCAGGGACTTGATCTCAGCCACCTTATCCAGAGCGTGACGCAGAATACTGCAGGACCAGAGCAGGCGGCCAGAGCAGGCGGTCAGAGCAGGCGGTCAGAGCAGGCGGGTCAGAGCAGGCGGTCAGAGCAGGCGGTCAGAGCAGGCGGTCAGAGCAGGCGGGTCAGAGCAGGCGGTCAGAGCAGGCGGTCAGAGCAGGCGGGTCAGAGCAGGCGGGTCAGAGCAGGAGCAGCAGGCGGTCAGAGCAGGCGGGTCAGAGCAGGCGGGTCAGAGCAGGCGGGTCAGAGCAGGCGGGTCAGAGCAGGCGGGTCAGAGCAGGCGGGTCAGAGCAGGCGGTCAGAGCAGGCGGTCAGAGCAGGCGGTCAGAGCAGGAGCAGCAGGCGGGGGCTCACCTGCACTCGGCCTCGGCGTCGGCCTTGGCGGTGGTGTAGAGGGGTCGCTGTCGCTGTACACGCCCGCCATCTTGGCAGCTGTAACACGGGCAACCGTGAAAGCACCCGTCGGCTGTAGGCGGCAGAAGTGAGAGCAGACCTACCGATTCTCCTCTCCTCCAGCAGGGACTTGATCTCAGCCACCTTATCCAGAGCGTGACGCAGAATACTGCAGGACCAGAGCAGGCGGCCAGAGCAGGCGGTCAGAGCAGGCGGTCAGAGCAGGCGGGTCAGAGCAGGCGGGTCAGAGCAGGCGGGTCAGAGCAGGCGGTCAGAGCAGGCGCAGCAGACGGGGGCTCACCTGCACTCGGCCTCGGCGTCGGCCTTGGCGGTGGTGTAGAGGCCTCGGAGCTTGCTGCGGTAGTAGGGGGAGGCTGTAGGGAGGACAGAGCAGTGAGAGGACGGTGGGGACAGTAGGGACGGTGGGGACGGCGGGGACGGTGGACGTCCAGCTGCTGGCACTGACTCTTGTTCTCCGTCTGCATCCTCTCGTGAGTCTTCTGGATGTTGAGCAGGTTGTGCTCGCTGCGGGAGCGCTCCTCCTGAAAACACACCACACACACACCTCAGACCCCTCACACAGCGGGCGACCTGCGGAGGAATCCGGCCAATCACCTGCGTCCGTTTGATCAGGTGATGAAGCTCCGTCAGCAGCTCCGCGATCTTGGTGTCAGCTGACATGCCGGAAGCTCCAGGAGCGGATGGAAGACGCGAGCTTTGTTCCACACCCCTTTGATCTCTGTCCCAGCGGCGCGCTGAGGCCACCAGAAGCTCTAAATACCAGAGCGTCCGTCCACTCGCCTTAATTAAAGCCCGTTTTCGTCCCCGAGAGGAAAATGAACAACACAAACGCGACATAGAACAATGAAACACACGGAAAGAGCCGAGGCGGGATGTGCCGACACGCGCGCACACGCACGGAATCTAAATGTCGAGAATTCTGAAGAAAACTCGCCGAACTCACCGTTTTCTTGCTTCTGTTGTCGTTACTGCGGAGGGGAAAAGGGCTTTTCTTCTTCGGCGGCTGCTGCTTCTGCGTCTCGGTGACTTCCGGAGCGTTCCTCGCCAGCGCCCCCAGAGGCCCGAGCGGGAACCGCAGCTCGAGGCACTGAAAGTCACTTTTGGTCCGTTGGTTCGCCTTTCTGCTCAGAAGATCCTGATGAGCACCGAGGCCTCAGACACGAGGGCACGGAGGAGGTTCCTGGTGGGCTCTCAGGGCTGCTGCTCTCCACAGGGAGGACTTGAGGAGCACCGGCTCCACCAGGAGCACCCTTTTCACCCTCACCTGAAGGTTGGCCCTCCGACCACCTGACCTCAGGCAGGTTGCTGGAGACTCCAGCACCGAGGCGGAGGCCTCCGCACAGAGGGTGCTGTTTTCTGCACTTTGGCACCAGCAGGCGGAGAAACCAGGACGACTGGTGTGGTTTCCTGTGCGAGAGGAAGTGGAGATGGTTGCTGCAAGTTCTGAAGCGCCGGAGGCGCGCTGAGGCAACGCAAACCCGCCTCCTGATTGGTCGGGCGGCTTTTTCTCTTCTGCGTCTCCTTCATCACCCTCTTCATCAGAAACATCCAAAGGTCGATCCGTTAGAGAAGCAGGCGGCCGATTGGCTGCAGAGCTGCCGTCACGGTAACGGGTGGACGTGAAGAGCAGGTGAGTCATCCTCACATCGGTGGAGGTGATTGGCTGCAGAGGTCACAGCTCATCCGCAGGGAGGAAACGGGCCCGAGGTGGCAGCCATGGCGGCCCCCGGCTGGCGATAGCCGTCTGGCGTGAGCGGAGAGAAGCCGGAGCCTCAGAATCGGGTCGCCCATCGCCCAGCCCAAGCGTCTCCGGGTCCAGGTGAGTCGGGTCCCGGCAGCGGCGGGGCCTAGCCTGCTCCTCAGACCGTGGCGCCGCTGCCTTTTCCTTTGTTTTCACGCCGAGGCCGGAAGCTCGGCCGGGACGGGGTGACCTGTGGGGGGTCATTTTCAGCCCCATCAAGGTGGAAAACCTGAACCTTTGGTCTCTCCGATGACTCTGGGTCGCAGATTCACCCAAGCCCTTCGCTGAGGCCACAGATGAAAGTCAGCCATGAGGAGCGCGCCGACGCCTGCTAGCAACCGTGCTAATTCACGCCATGTTAGCTAAAACTGGTTTAGCCTAGAACAAAAGATGATCCTGAAAGTAACTAAACGATGAAGCACCTGGGAGTATTTTAAAGGTGCGTTCCACTTTACAACATATGTCCCCTTAGCATGCTAACCCTAGTTAGCAGGTAGTGCGGTCATTCCTCCGCTGAACGGTTAAACTTTGGTATAAATTTCAAATGTTTCAACAACATCAGGCTGTTGTCAGAGTGGGAGCTCGTCTCGCGTCGCCGAAACCATAAAAATCCAACCAACTTTTCCTGTCGCACTTCCTGTAACTGCCGTCTCCGCCTGTCGTTTAAAAGACGTGATTGTGGGAAAAACCAGACGGAAGCCAGCAGAAGGTCGGGAGGGGGCGGGGCTGGCGTCCAGCCTCTTCCTGGTCCAGCTGTGGAACCAGGACCCAGCTGGAACCGGGTCCTGGTTCCAGTGGGAGCAGGAAGAGGCCTCAGAGACGGGACGTCCCCATAAAGCGCATCTGTCTCCCCTCCCCCTCCTCCTCCTCTTCTTCCCCCTCCCACCTCCTCTTCCTCCTCCTCTCTCCCCTCCTCTTCCTCCTCCTCCTCCTCCTCCTCCCCCCCCTCCTCTTCTTACCCCCTCCTCCCCCTTCTCCTTTTTCCCCTCCTCCTCCTACTCCCCCATCTTTTCCTCCTCCTCTTCCCCCTCTTCCCCCTCCTCCCCCTCCTATCTCTCCTCCTCCCCCTTTATCCCCCCCCACCTATTTTTAATTTTTTTTTCTCTATTTCCCCCTTTAAATTTTTAAATTTTTTTATAAAATTTAAAATTTTTTAAAAAAAAAATTTTTTTTTAAAATTTTATAAAATTTTTTTTTTTTTAAAAAATAAAAAAATAAAAAAAATTTTTTTTTTCCCAATTTTTTTTAATATCCTTCTCCCCCTCTTTTTTTAAAAAAATTTTTTTTTTTTAAAAAAAAAATTTAACACAAATAAAAAATTTTTTTTTTTTTTTTTTTTTTTTTCAAACCATTTCCTTTTTTCATTTTTTTTAAAAATTCCCTTTTTTTAAATTTTCCCTTTTCCCCATTTTTTAATAAAATTCCTTTTATATTTTTTTCCCCCCAAAAAACCCTTTTTTTCCCCCCCCCCTTTTTTTTTTTTTTTTTCCCCCCCCCCCCCTTTTTTTTCCCCTTTTTTTCCCCCCCTTTTCTCCCCCCCCCCCCCCCCTTTTTTCCCCTTCTTTTTTTTTCCCCTTTTTTTTTTTTTTTTTTTTTTCCTTTTTTTTTTTTTTCCCCCTTTTTTTTTTTTTTTTTTTTCCCCCTTTCCCCCCCCCCCCCGGCCAAATTTTTCCCCCCCCCCTTTTTTTCCCCCCCCCCCCCCCCTTTTTCCCCCCCCCCCCCCCCCCCCCCATCTCCTCCTCCTCGCCGTTCCCGTTAGGCTGAAGAAGCTCCCTTCATGGAGGCCTCCTGGGATCTCGTTGTCCCGGCAACCGCCGTCCTGCTGTCGCTGGTGGTCCTGGCCGTCACCTGTCTCCACTGCCGCCACAAGAGGCCTCTGGGTATGACATCATCACCAGCTGGGTCACATGACTGCACTCAAACAGCTAAAGTGACTTTTGTCCTGTTTGTCCTCCAGTGTCCATCAGACAGGAGCACACGTCTCAGTAGGTCCCTCACAGCCTCAGCACCACCTGACCGAGCAGCACCAGATTAACAGGGCTAACCAGATTACCCAGACTAACCAGATTACCCAGACTAACCAGACTAACCAGATTAACCAGATTACCCAGACTAACCAGACTAACCAGATTACCCAGACTAACCAGACTAACCAGATTAACCAGATTACCCAGACTAACCAGACTAACCAGATTAACCAGACTAACCAGACTAACCAGACTAACCAGATTAACCAGATTAACCAGTCTAACCAGATTACCCAGACTAACCAGATTAACCAGTCTAACCAGATTACCCAGACTAACCAGATTACCCAGACTAACCAGACTAACCAGTCTAACCAGATTACCCAGACTAACCAGATTACCCAGACTAACCAGATTAACCAGTCTAACCAGATTACCCAGACTAACCAGGTGAACCATCTGGCTGTTTAACGGCGTCTTCTCTGTCGTCCAATCAGGTCGTCTGAGTTCAGAGTCATTCATCCATGTAAGTGGCGACCACCTGATGCTGATGCTGATGGTGACGATGATGCTGATCTTCATCCTTCTCCCGCAGCTCAGCCGGTCTTCTGCCAAAGCTCCGCCCAGCCTCTCAGCTCCAGGCAGCTGTTTCCCAGGTGAGGCTGATTCTGTTGCTTCTTCTTCAGACCTGAGCTGAAGGTGATGAAGATGAAGAGATAAGGATGAAGATGAAGATGAAGGTCTAGTTGGAGACACAGCTGAAACAGGCTCATCACCTTTGACTTCAGCCTTTAGCATAGCTATGCTAGCTAGGTCTACGCTGCTGGGGACACCATCATGGTCCACCACCTCTCCTCTTCCTCCTCTTCACAGGGATCATCCCTGTCTCCAGGCCTTCTGGCTGTTTTCCGTGTCTCCTCTCCTCCTCCTCTTTTATCCAGCCGTCTTTCAGCAGGATGGTTCCTCCTGGCCAGCTGGGCTCTGCTCAGGGTTTCCTCCTGTTAAAGGCGGTTTTTCCTGCGCTGACCTGGGGGTTCCGGCTCCGGGTTTCTGCCTGTGTGGCTCAGGCTAACCCTAACCTCTGTTTTCCCGGCAGCTCTCCGCTCAGCGAGGCTGGAAGCCTCGGGAGACACCGGAGCTTCGTCGCAGCAGAAGCAGGTGAGCTCACCTGCGTGAGGCCCCGAGGGGCCGGTCAGGTGACCCTAACCCAACCCCTCCTCTGTGGCACAGGTAGCAGCCCGAGCTACGAGAACTCCGCCGACGGTGAGACCTCCAGCTGTCCTCCTCTGGGTGGACCTGTGGCCCCTCTGTCGGGAGCGGGTCGGCTGACCACAGGAAGTGATGTCACTGTTGTTGTCCGCAGGTTCCGGCACCGCCAACGACGGCAGCGACCTAGAGGATCCCGGTTACATGTAGGTCTCCGCCCTGGTCACCTGATCCCTGAAGCTGGGCGGCTCACCTTGTTCTTCTTGGCTGGTGTTGACAGAATGGTGCTGCCCGACGGCGAGGCTCCCTCAGCCAATCACAGCCGGCCGTCCACGCCCAGCTCAGGTAAGCCGTGACGTGGTCACATGACGATGACATCAGAGACACCAGCTGAAGCGGATCTTTGTCTGCGTCTGCAGAACTTCTCCACAACTATGAGAACCTTCCGGAGAAGCCAGGTGAGTGTCCTCGGGCTCGAGTGTCCCCGGGCTCCCCGGGCTCACGCTGTGTCTGCTCCCCACAGAGGAGCAGGAGTACCTGAACGTGGACCCACCGAAGTCTGAGGCCTCCTCCTCCTCCTCAGGTCAGTGCTGGAGCAGCTGAAGGTGGACCTGAGGCTCCAGAACCTCCTCAGGCTCTCATGAACTGTCATCTGTCTCCAGGATCCACCACCAAACTGTCGGCTCCGAGCGACAGCAACGAGGAAGATGAGGACGAAGACGAGGGCAACTATGTCAACGTGCATGATGGGGTGCAGATGGACTGACCCCGGAGAAGATCTGAGGAGCAGCAGTTCCTCCTGGTCTGGCTCCAGAGGATCCCTGATGGTGAAGAACTGGTGTTCTGACATGAGGGCGTGGCCTCCTGATTTTACCTGACGAGTCCTGAGAATGGTGATGATGTCTTGTTGCTATGGTTACCTCTGGGTCCTAACCCAGAAGACATGTGACCTTCATCTGTGGAACTACGACTCAAATAAACTTGAAGACTAAAAGCGTTTTTCTGGGATCTGGTGTTGATGCTGCAGCAGCCCCAAGACCCCAGACCTCCTCCTGGGTCCAGGTCCAGGTCCAGGTCCAGGTTCTGGACCTGGGATGAGGACAGATGGTCGGATGGGGACCGAGGTGCTGATTTTGAAGCAGGCAGATGAAAGAGGACAGCAGACACGGTAGCCATGACAACGAGGCTTTATAGCGAGTTTTCCATCGTTTTATCCTAAAAATAAAAAAGGCACAAACACATTTTCAACGAGTGTGAACAGAGTTACAGGTTACAGGCGTAAGAACAAAAGAAACTGTCTGAAAACATCAAAGACTGTTAGCGTCACTTTTCTGCTCCTCACACGAGCGTTTGAGGTAAGCGCGACCAACCGTTCAGAGGCCCCGCCTCTTCCTGTGCCTTTAGCCCCGCCCACCGGCTCTGATTGGTCAGGTGAAAACATCAGGAGGACAAAGTCCACCTCCGGTCTCCGGTCCAGTTCATCACTGCTGGAGGCAGCATGCTAGCAGCATTAGCTCCCGGTGCTACATCCTGAGGTCATCAGGCTACGGTGGGAGGGAACACAGACTCCGCCCCTTTCCCCACATCCGTCCCCCAAGCTGACAGGAAACATCTGGAACCCTGGTCCAGCCCGTCCCCACGGACACAGGACAGGACCAAGCTAACCCGCTACGGAGGACAATGATGCTAACCGCTAACCGCTAGGTCACAGGCAGCAGCTTCCCACCGTCGCTGCTCATGACATCATCTCCACACCAGCGCAGGACCGCGAGGAGGTCCTGGGGTAGGGGCGGGGCTATGAGTTGGGTGGGCGGGGTCTACGGGTGGAGCTGGGAGCCGGAGCTAGGAGGCGGAGCTTATCCAAGTGGTAGTGTTGTCCAGGGGCAGTCTCTCTAGTGTTAGTACCTTCCTCCTCCTCCTCAGCTCCACATCAGAATACTGGTTAGAATGGCTGTAGACACACACACACACACACACACACACACACACACACACACACACACACACACCCTTCCATCCATCCATCAGAAGAAGGAGTACTGGTTGTCGATGGCTCGTGGCGCCCTGGCTCCTTCGTGCTCCTCCTCTTCGCCAGCCTCCAGCTGGTGGAGGGGGGTGGAGGCCCTCTCCTCCCAGTCCTCCACTTCTCCTCCCACTTCTGAGTCACTGGTTCTCTCCTGGGGGGGGCTGGGTGGCGGCGGCCGCCCCGGCGGCAGCGGGGGAGGCTGGGGAGGGCTACGGGGTCTGCTGGTCAAGTCTGGAGGGGCAGAGAGGAGGCGTGAGCGGCGGTTGCCGTGGGTTTCGCCACTGTTGCTATAGCAACACCCTGGTGACAACGCCGCCCCCACAGGCCAACCCTGGAACCACCAGAGGCTCACCAGGAGGCACCAACCTTAGGGGGGAGGTGGGAGGAGCAGGTGCTCCCTCACCTCTGCCTGCGGGGCCTTCAGGTTGGCCCTGATTGGCTCCCAGGGCTCACATGACCAGTCACATGGAGAAGACAAACTGGCCCACTCACACACACATTCAGCTGCTCCTGCCGGGCTCACTTACACACAGTCAGAGATGGGGGTTGATGGAGAGTCGGGATGGCGCGTGGTGATGACATCACAGAGGGTGGGCCGGCTGCCCGCCCTGTCCCGGCCTGTAGGGGGCAGCCAATCAGAACACAGCAGTCAGAGGACACAGCCGTGGGCTGGGTCACATGACACAGGAGCCATGGTGGACGGCGGGTGGATGGACACACACACACACACGCACACGCACACACACACCACAGGTATAGATACACACACGCAGATATACACACCAATATACATACCACCAATACACACCCCCACAAGTACACCAATAAAGACACGCAGTCACACACAAATACACACACAGACACACACACACACACACACACACACCACCTACTGTTTTTTAGACACTACAGCTACAGGCACCCACTGTTTTTTCTGGTTGAACAGCTGCAGGCACAGACTGTCAGTCCTGGCCCCCCCCCTCTCCCCCCCACTCCTCTCCCCTCCTCCTTTCTCTCCTCCTCCCTCCCTCCTCCCCCTTCTCCCCCCCACTCGTCTCCCCTCCTCCTCTCCCTCCTCCTCCCCCCCCCTACCTGGCTGGCGGACGGCTCCCACGAAGCTGACCAGGGTGACGTCGGAGGCTCCTCCCGACTCCAGGGGGATGGGATGGACCCGGAAGTGTTCCAGCATGTCGAAGATGGACTGGAACCACAGGTGCTGCACGCGGCACTGACCGTCCTCGTTCAGGGACAGCCGCAGTGCTGGGCAGAGGTCAGAGGTCAGGTCCCATGCCTGGGGGGGAGTGGCCTTAGCTCAGCAGGGGGCGCCGCCTCACCTTGGCCTTGCCCTGGAAGTTGAAGGTCAGGACGTACTCCCCACGCCGGGTCTCGCTCTGGCGGACCAGGAAGACGCCGTGGCTGGCCGGGCCGCCGGCAGGACCAGCTGAGCCGCTTTGAGACGCGACAGGGTCCCGTGGAACCACTGGCACTCGCTCAGGGGGTGCTCCACCGCCTCCGCCACCGGGTCCGAGAACAGGAAGGAGCCTGTGGAGGAGCACCAAAGGTGAGGCTGAGGCGCGCACGCACGCACGCACGCACGCACGACCAGCCTCACCGCCGGCGTCAGGAGTCTCAGCCAGAGGCGTCCCCAGGCCACTCCCACCAACCACAAGACGGCTGTCCGAGTCCTCCAGGGGGGCTCGGGGGGGCAGCTCTGGGGGGAGGGGCTCCAGCAGGGAGGAGGAGCCTCGCACGCCACCGTAGCACACTGAGGAGGAGGAGGAGGAGGCTGTCAGGAGGACACCTGAGGCACACACACACACACACACACACACACACACACACACACACCTTGCGACAGGTGGTCCATCTCTGGAGTCCCGCTGATGTCGGCTGGCTGCACACACACACCTTCAGCCTCTTCCTGTTCACTGGTGGACACACACACACACACACACACAGCCTGAGCATCCCACACACCCGTCCTGGCGTCCCCGGTGTGGACGCTACCTGAGACACAGGCGGCTCCTGAGGTCGCCCAGCCAGGCTCTCATCTGGACGGCGTCCCGCGTCTCCATCACGTAGCGAGCGGCTCCGTCCAGCTGTGGACCGCAGAACGTCAGGGGCAGTCTGGGGGGAGGGGCCTGATAGGGGGAGGGGCCTCAGCCCCGCCTACCTGCAGCAGGAAGGTGTTCTCCTTGTCCGGGACCTCCAGCGCCCGTGGTGCTCCGCACGTCCAGGATGGAGCAGCAGGGGATGGTCAGCCGTGGTTTGGAGGCCTGGAGGACACAGGTTCACAGCTGGGAGAGACCTGACCTCTGACCTCTGACCCCACCCTGAGCACGCTTACCTTGGGCGGGATGAAGAACTCCAGGTAGTACTCCTCGCCGTGCTCCTGGCCGTCCCTGTCCCGCCCCCTGAGGACCAGCCGACACTTGTGCCAGCGGCCTCCCCTGAAGGGAACGTTTCCAGCGGCGGCGGGAGGCTGGGCGGGGCCAGGCGCCGCCGCAGCGCCGCTGTCCAGGCTGTGATGCAGCAAGCTGAAGGAGAAGCCGGGGAAGCCGTGGCCGGCGCTCAGGTCGTCGGTGGACGAGCTGACGCAGACCGCACCCTCGCGCACCAGGCGGCCCTTCCTGGCGGGGCCGGCGCTGAGCGCGGCGCCGGTCGGGGGCAGGGCAGCGGCCTGGATGGAGGACACGGCGGCGGCGGCGGCCGGGGTGAGAATAGCGGGAGGCGAGCGCGTCAGCCGCAGCTTCTCCAGACGGTGGCTCCACTTCTCCTTCTCCTCGCCGTTGCTGCGACGCCCCGCCTCCGCCACCGCCAGCGAGGCGGCGCTGCTGGAGGAGGAGGGCGGCAGGTGAGGAGGAGGAGGAGTGGGGGAGGGACAGCGGCATGGACAAGGACACGGGCAGGGCGCAGGTGGGCGTGGCGGGCTGCGTTGCGGAGCTCCTCTTGGAGGCAGAGGCCGCGGCGGCGTCCTGGACGCCCAGGGTGTAGCTGTAGCTGGAGGGCAGCTGGCTGTGGGCGGGAGTTCACCGGAGGAGCTCCGCCAGTGCAGGATGCCCCCGCACGCTGCCGCCGCACGCTGCGGCCCGACGCTGCCGCAGGGAGAAGCGCTTCTTCAGCTTGTGCTTGGAGGAGGTGGGCGGGGCTTTGGAGCCTGGCGGAGGAGTGACGGACAGGGAGGATGGCGGCAGCGGAGGCTGGTGGGCGGAGTCAGCACCCTCCAGCGCGCGTGCCAATTCCTCCCCCCACCGAAGTCCGCCCAACCAGCAGTCCTCCTCCTCGTCCTCCTCCTCCTCCTCCTCCTCCACCGGCACCTCCCCATTGCCGGACGCCAGCGTGGCGCCCCTCTCCTCCCGCCTCCCGTTGGCCCCGCCCACCGACGAGCAGCATGAGGACGAGGACGAAGGAGGAAGGACCTGGCTGAGGGCGTACGGGTCCGGAAACCTGTCGCAGCCGCGGTGGTCGGCGGGCGCCCGCGCGCCCAGCGGTCTGGAGGCGGGACACGGGAGGACGTCCCCCCCGGATAAGGACAGCGGGGACACGGCGTCCTCCTCCAGGGACGTGGCGTCAGACTGGGGCGCCCAGCTGACCATGTCCTCCTTCCCGGCGGCGCAGCTCGCGGGGCAGCGCCCCCCCCAGCTCCATCTGGAAGTGGCGGACGAAGCGGTCGGTGAAGCGGCGGCAGAAGGCGGCGGCCGAGTCGGGCGAGTAGTGGGGGTTCTCCAGGAGGAAGGCCCGGAAGTGCCGCGCAAAGTCCCCCGCCGCAACGCGGGCGTGCAGCTCGCAGAACTCCGTCCAGCTGAGGCACGGCGAGGGCGAGGGTGTGGGCGTGTCTGACGCCGAGGGCGGGCGAGCCTGGGGGGGCGGAGTCACCAGGGGCGGCAGAGAGGGTGGATGCGGCGAAAGGGGCAGCAGTGAGGGAGAAGGAGGGGAAGGCGACGGCGAGGGGGGCAGCGGGGAGGCGTTAGCGGCCCGCGGGCTGGGCGGAGTCAACAGGGAGCCGTTCATGGTGCGGAGGCTCTGATTGGCCGCTGGGCCCTCAAACCACTTCAAAGAGTCGGGGAGGGGGGACCGCTTCCGGTCATGCTTCAGCCGCCGACGCCTCGCCAACCATCCGGACGAGACTCCACCTCAATCTGTCCAGCAGGCGGAGGGGCGGGGCCACATCCTGGAAGACACAGGTGGACCTGAGTTCAAGGCCTTGAAACCACTGAGACACTTGGGACACTGATGGTGTCAAAGGTCAGCAGGAACCTTCAAGTGCACCGCGCGCGCGCGCCCACACACCCACACCCTCGGAATCTACTCGTTCTCTTTGATGTTTGGAGGTGAAATGACGTCACGGAAGCGCCTGAACAGCCTGACCTGACCTGATCCAGCCTCCAAACAAACCCTCCCTGCTGCTGCTGAAGGGCTTCACCTTGACGCCCTGGGTGTTGGCGTATTTATCCCAGGAATATGTACCGATCACCGGCTCGTCACTGTTCCAAACTACCGTGGCTCCGCTGACGTTACATCATGCTAGCCCGCTAGCGTCACCTAGCAGCGCTCGAGTCCTGCTCATTCAGCTTCCTCCACATACGTGTGCCGATAACCGGGCTTGGGCCGCGCCTGGACCAGCCGTTAGCATCTTTTCCTGGCCAAGATTCAGAAAAAACGGCTTTACGCCGACATTTACGTGCTGCGGCACTCATTTCTTTACATCAAAGCATCTGACAGCAACGAAGCGGTTGTGGAGCTAGGCTAGGCTAGGGCTAGCTGCGGCTCTGCTAGCTAGCTATAAATAAACCTGCTAGCTAACGTCGGGGTTGTTGTTTCTACCTGCACGTCTCGGTCCGCTGTCTTCGCTCAGGGGCCGGCGGAGACGCTCATTTCTCCCACTTTCACATGTATCAATCCCGCTGCTCGCGGCTGCTGATGTGTCTGTTTATGATGCTAATTATAAAAATAGCCAAGTCTTGACTGGAACCGTTCTTCTCGCGCTGAAACTCTTTCTCGCGAGACTTGCTGGAGTCGGCGCCGTCGAAGCCAGCGTGGCCCCGCCCACCTCCACGTCCTGTAAACAATGACGTTCGCCTGCTCGCGCTGCGTCACAGTCGAGCATTCTCGGGCCCGCGTGGTGGCGGGTCAGGGACCAGACCCCGGTCCCGGTCCCGGTCCCGGTCCTCCAGACCAGGTGAACTCACCTGGCTGTTCATCAGAGGCTGAGAAGAATCATCTGCAGCAGGTTCAGAACAATATAGACTTTATTCACTGAAGTTAGAAGGATATGAAATAAAAAGCAGATTTAAATGATTCACAATTCAGCAGTAATCAGGTCGCCATGTTTGCGTCAACACAGGAGGAAGATCCTCAGATCCTCTACAAAATAAAAGTCCGGAAAGGCTTCATTCGTTCCAGCTCAGAGTCAAGGTCAGAATTCCCCACGAGACGTTCCTCCGCGGCGGGAACCGTGTTCCTGGGTGGGCGTCGTGCTACCAAACAAGCTGTAGAGTTCCAGGAGGAAGGGGCAGGGCCTCCAGCTGTTCCCTGGAGTCCCAGGTAAAGATGAGAAGCACCAGCGTTTGGGGAATGTTTGATAGCTTTTATTTATTTTCAAAGCAATGGAAAAATAGAACCTCATACAAACGTCTGAAACGAGCCAACGGGTGACGACCTTTTCCCAAACGAGTGCGGCCTGGTGGGCAAATTCCAAATGAAACTCTCCAACAGCTTGTTTTTAAGCTCCGCCCCGTCCACCACACGCTTCCATTTGGCACGAGCTCCTCGGGGGGCTGAGACGGCTGCCGATTAGCGCTGCTGTTTCACTAAGAGCATCAGTGGGCGGAGCCAGTCAGGTGTCCAGGAGTCCTTCGCCGGGTCGTGCTTGTCGGAGCGAGTTTTCCAGAGTAAACGCCGTCTCCACGAGTCCTCGGGGTGTGTCGGTTGGAAGCTCCGCCTCCTCCTCCTCCACGTGGTGGCGCAGGAGAGCCCGACAACAGCGAGAGAGGGGAGGGGGAGAAGAGGGGGAGGGGCTTGAAGGAGGTCTTTATGGGGAAAGGGGGAGGAGTCAAAGTCCAGTCCACAGGCTGTCTGGGATTGGGGGCGGGGCTATGGGGTCGCCTGCTGGAACTGAAAGTGTTGTGATGTCATCTCTTGCTCGCTCACACGTCTCTCTCTCTCTCTTACACACACTCATCGGTCGGCTTCTGCTTCGAGCGCCAAAGACACAAGAGTTCATTCCAGGGGCCGTCCTCGTGGTCACATGTCACGCTCTCAAATCTGTCTCCCAAGATTCCCCCGACAATCTGCAAACACACAGGTGGCCGAGGAGCGCGGGTCAAAGGTCAAACACCAGCACAGTCGGCACCTGGGGCGTGGCTCCGCCCCCAGCAGCCACACTCACCTGGATCTAACTAACACACGTGAGGAGGTTGTTACCTAGTGGGGTGTGAGTCTGCACAGGGCATGTGTGTGTGTGCGCGCGTGTGTGTTTATGCATGTGCAGGTATGTGTGCACAGGTGTGTGTGTGTGTGTGTGTGTGTGTGTGTGTGTGTGTGTGTGTGTGTGTGTGCGCGCGCTGACCAGGCCTGGCTCTTCAGCTTGCGCAGCTCCTTGGTAGCCCAGGTCGCCAGCGTCTTGGTCTTGGACGTTTTGGAGCGTCGGCCTTCGGTCAGCAGGTCGTTGATGAGTGGGCGGACCTCCACCAGCTTCATCACGTCTTTCCCAAAGGCCGTGCACAGATCCCTGCGGAGGAGCACACACACACGCATCACAACGGCGGTCCGAGCACCGCCGCACACAGCCTGTCCCGAGTGTGTGCAGTTACGCACAGCAGCCACGCGGTGGCGCCAGTGGCGCCTCCCAACCAGGCTAAGCAGAAGCTGGTCCCTGAAGTGGACCCTGGGGTCAAAGGTGCTGGAGGCGGGTCTTACCCGATGAGCCCGGCGGCGTTGGCCACCACGCTGTCCGAGTGGTCCTCGTCCTCAGCGATGTGGTGGATGAAGGAGATGATGAACTCCACCCGCGGCTGCACCAGCATGACGTCAGCTGCAGACACAGAGCAGAGGTTGAGGAGCAGAGCTCGGGGGCCAGCTCGGGGGCCAGCTCGGGGGCCAGCTCGGGGTCAGGGGTTGTCTGTGGGGTCCTGCAAAACCAGGAAGTCGGGTGCTGATCGGCTGCAGAGCCGGAGACTCCTGGGTGAAGAGGACCCTGGTTCTCTGTGACGTCATCAAAGCCTCCCGGCTCCCTGAGGCCAGGAGGAGGAACTGACGTCAGCACGCTCATGCACGGTGTGCCGCCTTACGGTGCACGTTCTCCTGGTCCCCCTTCAGGCCCTGGATGATGCCGGTGTAGGCCTCCAGACAGCCCTCCCTCAGGTCGTTCAGGTAGTCCACCATGTCGTAGTCCGTCTGCGCACACACAGCACGTGCACATCAGACAGGAGGGTGGGTGGACCCAGACGGCGCCCCCCAGGGGGCAGAGCACGCTCACCTTGTCCACGTGTGCCTGCGAGGCCTGCTGCAGCGTGTCCAGGACGATGTCCAGGTACTTCTTGAACTCTCCTCCGATGGCCAGAGCGATGTCCCCGAAGGCCGAGAGGATCTGGGGCTTCACCGACCGGTGGACGTTCTCATTCTGGAGGGGCAGAAGCAGCTGGGTAGCACTCGTCAAGCCCCTCCCCCGTCCTCCCCCCGTCCTCACCCCGAGGTTCTCCAGCAGCAGCTGCATGATCTCGTCACAGTACGGCAGAATGTTGGACATGAGCGCTCTGCACAGGTCACACACCAGCCCCACCGTCGCCAGACACACCTGCGAGGCCACAGTCGTCACGCCCGCACGGCACCCGGCAGCGGGTCACATGGCGGCGGCAGCAGCTCCACCCACCTGGTACTCAGCGTAGTTCTTGAGCCCGATGGCCAGGAAGGGCTTGAAGGCCTCCATGTACTTCTGGAAGTCGCTGCCCAGAACTGCAACACAGCAGCATCAGCGTGCTGCTAGGCACCTGCGCAGGTGTGAGGGGGCGGAGCCGGGGCGTACCTTCCACCAGCGTGGACACGGCCATCAGCGCGTCCTCCTGCACGCCTCCGGACCCAGCCGTGCTCTGGAACATCCTCAGCAGCGAGGCCATCACCACGTCGGAGATCTGCAGCGCGTCCTGGTGCTGCACCTTCCGCAGGACGTTCTGGAGAGAGCAGGAGAGCGTTTGGAGCGGGGCCGCCGCGGGGCGGGGCTGCCGCAGGGCGGGGCCCCGGGGCGCTCTTACCTGCAGCGTGGCACACAGCATCGACTGCAGGTCGTTGAACTGGATCCTGTCGGAGGTGCTCTGGATGTGTGACTGGGAGCAGATCAGAAACAGGCTGCGGTCACGCACGCCGACCGTCCCCAGCAGCACGCTGGTGTGGGCGTGGCCCGAGCGCTCACCTCCATCTGCAGGACTTGCTGCAGCCTCTCCATGATGACCAGGGTGGTCCTCTGCACAGCGGGGTAGCAGTCCTTGGCGCTGTTCTTCACGATCTCCATCAGGGCCTCGTAGGCCGCCGAGCGCAGGTTGTTCTGGTGGCCGTCGTGCCTGCAGGCAGAGGGAGGAGCTTCAGCATGCCAGCCCAGAGCGCCACCGCCGCTGCCCTGAAGCCCTCCAGCACCTGTCCGTGGTCTCCAGGAGCTTGTGGACAATGATCTCGAAGGACGAGGACAGGCAGTAGGTGCTGGGCTCGTCCATGTCCTTGGCGGCGTCGGTGGCCTCGTACGCCGCTTCAGCCAGAGAGGAGAAGGCCTGCGGGACAGCCAGGCCTCAGAGACGGGACGGCGGGGCGCCCCCGGGAACCGGCCTCCCACTACTCACCCAGCAGACATTGGAGGCTACTCTAGGCTCCGCCCCCAGGCCCTCAATCAGACACTGCAGCAGCGGCGCCAGGTACACTTCGTTAATGGCGGCTTCAGGAAGCAGCTCGCAGATCCTGCCCATGGTCCAGGCCGTGGTGTCCCTCACCACCACGCTGGGGTCCTTCATCAGCTTGATCAGGGTGGGCATGCCCTGGAGACCACAGGGGTTAGCCAGGAGGGCCCCGGCCCCAGGGTGAGGGTGAGGACCACCCACCTGCAGGATGAGCGGTTTGAGCTGGTTGAGCTCGGGTCCCTCCAGGATGGAGCCGAAGGCCATGACGGAGGCGTCCCGGCATCGCCAGTCGCGGTGTTCGATGTGCTCCTTGATGAAGGGCAGCACGTGAGGCAGCACGTCGTCCTCGCAGCAGGTGGCCAGCAGCATCAGGCAGACGCCGGCGGCCTTGCAGGGGTTCCAGTCGTCGTCGTCGTCGTTCTCGTCCTGAAACAGGCAGCTTCAGACGTCAGGCGTCTCCACCCGGCTCCCCGGGAGCCTCCCGCTCAGCTACCTGCTTGGTCAGGGTCTGGGTCAGGATGGGGACCAGGTACTGCAGAGCCCCTTTGGCGTAGAACTTACTGGTGTGCTCGGGGGGGCGGCCCTGCTCCGAGGCCTGTGATTGGATGAGAGCAGAGGGCTCAGGGCAAAGCCCGGCAGAGAACACGCACCTGGTTTTGGAGCCGCTCCCACCTCCGAGGCCTCGATGGCCAGGTCCATCTCCTCGTCACACACGTTGGACCAGAACTCGATGCCCTGCAGGGCCACCTCGTCGATGTCGCTCTTCATGGCCTCCACGGTGATCTGTGAAGGCACAGCCGTTACCTGGGCTCCAGGTAGGCGGCCGGCGGGAGGAGGTGGGACTTACAGCAAACAGGGCGGGGCCCATGTAGGTCTCCATGTACTGGTAGTACAGAGACATGATCTTGACCAGGTTCTGCAGGGCCGCCACGCGCACCTGAAACACACCCGGGTTAGGCAGCCCACACGCCAGCACCCCCCCGCCTGCTGGAGGCGGTACTCACCCTGGTGTCCGGACACTGGGTGGCCTCACACACCACCTGCATGATGAAGTGGCGCTCCGTCTGAAACACACACACACACACACACACACACACACACACACAGAGACCTGAGCTGTGGGGGCGGGCTGAGTGGGGCCCCGCCCACCAGGACCTCCACACCCCTGGACAACCCACCTCTTTGTCAAAGTTGGCCTTAGTGAACTCCAGAGAGTTGAGCAGCGCGTTGGTGGCGGCCAGCTTGACGTTGTTGCTGGGCTCCTCCTTCCTCATGCCCTGGATGATGGCCGTCAGGATCTGGTTGGCGCTTTCCTGCAGCTGCTCTGGGTCCTGGGAGGGGTCACAGGTTAGCCGTTAGCGGGCTAGCAGGCCAGCAGCCAGCCCGAGCACAGGCCTGTCACTCACGATGTCCTGGCAGATGTAGCCGATGGCCTCCAGCGTGGACTCCTTCATGTGCTCGGTGCTGGAGGGGTCGGTGACGTTGGCCATCAGCTGGGGGATCAGCTCAGGCCACTGGTTGACTGGGATCTCTGCACAGGCGATCCCAGCCACACACTGGGAGGCTGAACTGGGCCGATACGTCTCCGTCCCAAGGGTCTGGAGGACCTGCAGAGACACACACACACACACACACACACACACACACACACACACACACACACACACACACACAGAGCTCTGGGTTCCTCTCTCTGTCTGTCTGTTGGGGGGGGTCAAAGGTCAGTTGGGAGCACTCACATAGTTCTTGATCTCACGGCGAGCGTTGGCGTCGATAGCCAGCCACCTCTGCTGGTACTGCGTCTTGACATCCGGGTCTTTGGAGGTCAGGGAGTTCTTCACCTGCAGCCCTGCAGCCACTCGAGCCACCTGAGTGTTTCCTGGGTTGGCCAGCACCTTCGACAGCTCCACCAGGAACGTGGGCTGGAGGACAGGGGACCACAGGAGTCACGACCCACAGCAGGAGCTTCCAGGTAAACCCAAACCAAAGAGCCACCCGACGTCCCTCAGCTCCATCACAGGAGGCTTCCGGAGCTGGACAGGGACGAGGTCTGCGTTTGGGAAGACCAGCCAGCAGAAGACTCCTGGCTGCTGCTACCACCCTACACTTGTTCACACCTAAACCAGGTTTTTAGCATCCGATCAGAAGCAAACCTGAGCAGGTTCGTTTGGCCCTTTGGACATTTAACAGAGGAAAACCTTAATCTGCCACGGGAAAAGTCGTGCCAGATGAGAAAAGCGTGTGTGTGCGTGTGCGGAGGGAGGCTGCGGCCGCAGCTTCCTCCCGCTGGCCCTCGCACCGGGGTCGCCCCAGACCCGCCATACTAACCAGGTTCTCGATGGCCGCCTGCTCCAGAAACTTCTGTGCCGCCTCCAGTTCATTCCGGTCTGTGGGAGAGAGCAGCCAGGGGTTACTGGGTGGACCGTTAGCTAGCTGGCGACACGTTAGCTGCAGCTGGCGCACAAGAGCAGAGCAAACGTTTGCCCCAGAGAGCAGAAGGAGAGGTGGAGGAAGGCCGGCAGCCTGTCCAGGCAGCCCGGGGACTGGCGACCCAGCCGCCGCTCCTGCAGTCCCACACGGCGAGACTGCCCACTTAGCCCAGGTGAGGCAGCGCTGCTGCTAACATTAGCGGCCACCCTGAGCCGACGAGGCGGCCGGCGGTGAATCTGCAGAGCAGGTCCGCCCTCGTTCACCTGGGGAAAAGGTGTAGAAGCCGAGAAATAACCCCTAGGCGACAATAGTACAGTCTGGGCGGCAGATAAGTAGCTTCTATTAAGACCGGGCCGGCCGACACTTTGGTGAGAGCTAACATGCTAACGCGGTGACAAGCTAAATCAGGCATGGGCAGGGTCGCCGCTCCTTTGCCTCAATATGCAGATGTCAAACCGGCCACCGCGTTGCTATCTCGGCGCAGTCGTGACACGGCAGTGTGGTCGTGGATGGCCTTTCGCCGCTGACGGAACAACCCGCATCGGGGCTGGGGTAAATGGCCTAAAGTGGCCAGCGTTTTGTGCCAGGTTTCGGGCAAGTTCCAGTCGCTGCTTAGCACCGTGAGCTAGCACCACGCTAGCCAAACGTTTCCCTCCTCTGGACTTGAAACTTTCTCCGGCTCACAGGAGCCAACCGCGGCCGCGCCGCCACAGTAGCGACCCTCAGAGTTATGTCAGCCAAGTAAGGAAAGGTTGGAAGCGGGAGTGAAGTGTCGGTAAATACCTGGAGAGACCGTTTTCTCAAGGATAGTGATGAGCTCCATCCTGTCCACCGGCTACTCACTCTCTTCACACGGGCGCTAGCCTAGCACGATAGTTTCAGTTGCCGCGCAGAACTTAGAGCGGATGATATATCTCCCCCTGAGGCCTACTGGTGCTAGCCACGGGTCGGGATGGTTCGGTGGTAGGAGACGCGAAAGTTCCTCGGTGCTCGGTGCTTTATCTCGGATAATGCGGGAAATGCTAACGACCGAAGCGCGGAATAGCCTCGCCGCCGCCCGTTAGCATTCTGTGTTGTCGCGAGGGAAAGGGCCGCGCGCTTCTCTCCAGCGGAGGGATATGACGTGCTGACGGCCGGTGACGCGTTGCCTTCAGGGCGGGTCGATCTTGGGGTTTAGGGTTTGAACCCCGACGGCAAAAATGGGCCAAATTAAAGCGGGTCAACAAGAGGTCGAGTTACACCAGCGGCCGGACGAACGCTGAGCTTTTCTGGATCAAACTTGCAACGGCGAAACCAACTTTGTGCTGGTCGCGAGAAACTACGAGGAACGATGAACGCAGCATGAAGTCAGCCGTCATCGTTCCCGAGTGATCACACGTGAACGAGAACAAAGCCCAGGCAGCTTTGATCTGGTCAACCGCTGCCTTTCATGTGGCCATCGCCAAAGCGAGGTGGGATCATGTTCCGGTTCGGTTGAAGCCTCTTTGAGAAGCTCCTCCCACCGCTTTGACAGGTTACTCCCACATACCTGCAGATGAAAGAAGAATCCTGAGCAGGTGGGATGAGCAAGGACGGCCGGACGGGTCACATGGTCAGTTCTCATGAGTCGAGATCAAAGAGACGGGGTCCCCGTCTCTTTGATCGGTTTCATGAACAAACCTGAAGCGTCGCAGAAGGGCTGCAAACCTTTAAAGGAAAAGGCCGATTTCAAATAACCTTCAGGTTCCTCCATGTTTGGACAGGTGCCTCCACACCTGGCCTTAGGTTCCGCCCCTTTCCTCGAAGCCCCGCCTTCAGAACCAGGATTTTAGCTTTGATCTTTTTTCCTTTCTTCTTGACCCAATAACCATTTTTTCCTTGCGATCCCAGTTCTTTTGAAATCTGTTTCTCCTCAATCAAGAGAAATAAGGTTGTTCAAAGACAAAGATCAAAGCAAAGAATAAAGTGAACATTACTTCTTTATTAGTGAAGTTGTTTACAGTAGTCACTCGTTCGTAGCTGCCTCGAGTTGCTCTTTTTGTCTTTCAACTTTTCATTCCGACCTCTTCCTCATTTTTGCATCAACACAGCGGAAGAATCACAAAGATTTGATATAAAACAAACCAAAAGCAAACAAAGTTGGATAAAAATGCCCTTTTCACAAAAATAGCAAAGGAGGAGGATGAAGATGAAGATCCAGTGCATCATTAAACAGAAGGTCTGACAGGAAGGTACAGGTGAAACACGCCAGTTTCTATAGAAAAAGCTCATTCAGACACTGAACATATCGTGGTGCGTTCATGGCACGATGAGGCGCTGGCTGGAGAACAGCGCCACCTCATGACGGTTTCACAACACTGGTCAGAACCTCCAGCAGCAGACACGCCAGCAGGTATCCTGGCAACCATCAGCGCCAGCCCACCGAAGCTAACGGGCAACCCCCCCCCCCCCCCCAGCCAGTCTGCCGAGGAACGAAACGGAACCCGCTGCCAGCCGAGCCCGGGGTCCAGGAGCCACCGGCGGACCGCCACACGGCTAAAGCTTGAGGGAGGAGCGCCGCGGCGTGCGCTAGCGCCCAGGAGGCCTCCTGCAGCCAGAGGCCCAACGGCAGGAAGCAGGATGAGTCCGGACACAAACCGGCTTCAGATTTCTGGATTTCCATGAGACCTGAGAGGACACAGACCCGTCGCTCCACCCCCGGACACCCACGACGACAGGGCCCGGCTGCTCAGGGCCCCGCCCCTCCCGCCCAGGCTCGGCTGGAGGGTGAAACTGGGCTTCAGCAGATGGACCATCGATGGGATGGGACCCACCCTGAAACCGCCACCCACAGACGGAGCAGGAATGTGTGCTAAAATAAGTTAAACATAAAAAACTCCTGAGAAAACACAGAAGCAGCTGAGTGGTCAGCTGACGGCCAGGTGATCGACCAGCGGATCCATCACAGGTGATTAACAGACAAACATGGAGGAAACAAGCAGGATGAATGACTGAGGCGCTCTCCCTCTCGCTCTCTCTCTCACACACACACACACACGTGAACAGGATGCAGCAGCTACTTTGGTCAAATGCTTCTTTGCTTTTTCAGCCAATCAGATTGAAGCGGTGAGATCAAAGTGTTCTCAAAGGACGACCGTTGGGGCAAAAGGTCAAAGGTCAAGTCCCACCTGGCCTCGATCACCTTCACCCCAACTATCGCAAACTGAAAAATGTTGCCATCATGGTAACCATGGTTACGGCTACACTCCACATCCAAGGGTACGTTAGCAAAAACCTTTAGCCTATCAGAGAAACGGGAAGCTCCTGTGTGTGTGTGTGTGTGTGTGTGTGTGTGCGCGTTTAAATCCCAACAGCGTTCATCCTCACACGTCTGCTCTGCAGCTACCGACCAGCAGGTGGCGCCCGGTCATTGGTGGAGGGAGAAAAGAGGGAGGGAGGGATGAGCGGAGGAGTGGTGTTTCATGGTCGACGCCTCTTCCACCCTCCGTTATAGATCTATACACACGGAGCTACTATGTACACGCTCAGGCTGCCGAAGCCCCCCCTCACCTGTCAGGACAGTCATGTGACAAGGGGCAGGGCCAGCCGGTGACGTCACAGTCCGGGGGGGTTTTAGCTGCTCTTCAGCAGAGTTCTGTCTTCAGGGGGACTAGAGGAGGTGGACACGGACGCAGAGGAGACGTCCAGCGAGCCGGCGAGGCCCGAGGACGAGGACGTGAAGGAGAGCAGCTGTCCCGTCTCCGAGGACAGGAGGGAGCAGGAGCGCAGGTCCACCGTCTGCAGGGAGCTGCAGCGGCGCAGCAGCGGGAGGCACTGCTCCGTCACCTTCACACAACCTGGAACACACACACACACACACACACGGTTGGACGGCGCGAGCGGTTGGCGGCTCGGCGCCACGCTGGGTGGGCGGGGCTTACCTGCCAGGTTCAGGTAGAGCAGGGTGTCTCTGAGGGGGGACACGGGGGAGGTGAGGGTGTGGAGCGTCTGGTCCGTGATGCTGCCACACTGGCTCAGGTCCAACCTGGTCAGGTGGGGGACGAAGCGCACCAGCAGCCGGGACGACGCGTCCGTCAAACCCAGACCGGCCAGTCGCAGCTCCGTCACGTTCTGGAACCGCCCGGCCCGCGTCTCGCCGTGAGCTGCCCAATCAGAAGGCAGGGGCGGGGTCAGAGCTCAGCAGCACAGCTTCAGCAGACACAAGTCCCCGCCCCCACTCACCTGTCCTGGGGTCAGGGGGCGGGCCCAGCAGCTCCCTCAGGTGGGAGTCCTTCAGGTCCTCCACCCGGCTGAGGTCCAGCAGCCTCAGACAGGGACAGACCACCTGACACAGAGCCGAGACCACCGGCCAGCCCACGCCGGACACGTTCAGCTCCACCAGGCCTGGGACACGGGGGGACACAGGTGAGTCACAGGACAAACACACAAGTAAGACACAGGTGAGTCAAAGGCACAGAGGCCGGTGGGACACGGGTGGCCACAGGTGAGTCCCGGCGAGGCCCCGCCCCCAGCAGCTGTGCGGTCACCTTGCAGGCGGCTGAGGAGCCACATCAGCTGCTTCTTGGAGATGTTGGTGTGTCCCAGGTTGAGGGAGACGGGCTGGCGGCGGATGATCCCGCTGAGCATCGGGGGGGTGATGGAGCGCCGCCGGCTCAGGTCGATGCGGGTCCACAGGCGCTTGTCGCAGCACCTGCGGGGGAGCGAGAGGAGGGCGTTGGTTCCACGCCGGCACACGGGCGCAGCGGGGGGGCGGGGCTCACCAGCGGCTCCAGGTGCGGCACACCCGCATGCACACGCACAGCTCCCTCTGGCTCAGGTGCGTGAACACCCGCAGCCACACGTCCCGCGTCATGATGTGGGAGGAGCCGGAGTCCAGAGGAAGGCAGCTGGGCTCGGGGCAGGCGGGGGGCGGGCGCACCAGGTGGCGCTCCATCTGGATGGGCCGCGGCGGCGACGGCACGGCCGGCGGGCTGCGCTTCATCACCTGGGAACGGGGCGCCAGGCGGGACGGCTGCGAGCAGGGGGACGCCGCCATGGCTGACATCATCAGTCCTCCGCCCGCGGCCACGCCCCCTCCGCCCCCGTTGGAGGTGGGGAGGCTCGCCGCGGTCCTGGGCGGCTGGTTCTTACTGCTGCTGCGAAACTTGTTGCCGCGGTTGGCGCCGGCCTTGGCCCCGCCCCCTCCCGGGGCGGCGTGTTTGTGGTTGGTCAGAACGCTGCTGGCGTTCTCCTTCTCGCCCGCCTCCCTCCCGCCCCCGCCACGCGTCCGCCCGTTGCGGGCTTCCTGTCCGTTGCTGCGCTGCTTCCCCGCCAGGCCTTCCTGCTGCGAGGAGAGCAGCGTCAGATTGGAGGAGAGTGGCGAGGGCGGCGGCGGGGGGGCGGAGCTCTTGCGGGTCCTGTCCGAGTGGACGGCCTCGTCTTCGTCTCCGTCCAGCAGTCCCGCCTTGCGCCCTTGCAGAAGTAGCCCCGCCTCCCCCCTCCAGCGGCTCTTGTCGCTGGCCCCGCCCTCCTCGTCCCGCCGGTCCTCCTGGCCCCGCCCTCCCTCCTCCTCCGACTCCTCGCTGGCGCTGAAGCCCAGCTCGGCCAGCCGCCGCTCCCGCTCGCTCTCTCTCTCCCGCTCGCTGCGACTCCGCCCCCCGCCGCTGTTGCCGTAGGCTACGGGAGGAGGCGGGGCGGGTGAGGACGAGGAAGGGGAGGAGCCCGCCCCGGGTGGCTCCGCCTGCAGGGAATCGGACTCGGAGTCGGACTCGGAGTCGGACTCGGAGCTGGAGGAGGTGGAGGAGGAGGAGGAGGACGAGGGCCGGCGCTCCAGCAGACACATCCTCCGGAAGCGCTCCAGCTTCTCCCTGTGGTGGGAGCGCTGCTCCGCACTGGACGTCCCCCCCAGGCCGCCGCCCGCCTGGGACGCCGCCGCTGAGGTGCCCTGCGGGCCTCCTGGCCCCGCCCCCATCGAGGAGGCGGGGCTGCTGGACTCGGCCGCCTCCAGTTTGGGTTTCTGGGGGAACAGGCAGAGGCGGTGAGCGGGTCACGTGACCCCCACACGTCCAGGGACGGGGACAGCGTACCTTCTTCAGCCGCTTCTCGTGGGCACCTTTGACCTGAGGACAGACAGACGGAGGGCGGGGTCACACGGGCCGGCCGGGACACGCCCACCACCCGCAGCCTCACCTTCTTCCTGCTGCTGTCGGCAGGAAGGTCCTTCTCCTTCTTCCTCTTGTGTCCCCCGTCCAGCCGGCCCACGTCCTCCAGGGACGAGGGGACCTTCTTCTTGGGAGGAGGGTCGTCCGTCAGCTTCCAGCGGCCGACCTCGCCATTGTCCAGCCGCCGTTTGCCAGATCCGTCCGTCTGGTCCTGAGGCAGACACAAGCTCGGTTCTGGTCCGGGACGCCCAAAGGTGAGGACAGCTGTCCAGGAGCGGTGGACGTCTGGTGGACAGGCTGGACGCCGCCTGCTGCTGCTGTCTCACCGCCACCATGGGACCCTCCCAGTTACCACGGCAACCACCCACCAACTTTAGGGTCTCCACAGGGGACTGGTAACCCTAACCCTAACCCTAACCCAGAGGACCCCAGAGGGCCATGAAGGTCCCAAGAACTCCCCAGGAACCCTCCAGGAACCCCCCAGGAACCCCCCAGGAACCCCCCAGGAACCCTCACCTTACTGGTCTTCCCCTCCTGGTGGCACTTGGGACATTCCCAACAGTTGGGGATCTCATCGTTGATGATGCCCTCAGCTTTCCCCATCTGAGGAGGAAGAGGAGCCGGTGAGGACGGGGGACAGGGGGGGACAAGGGCTGAGGACCCGGGGCGGGCGTGGTCACCTTCAGACAGCTGGGGTGGATGATCTCGTTGCAGATGGTGCACTCCATCAGGGAGAGGCTGAACTTCTCGTCTGCAGACTCCACCGTGTCCTCCTTCCCCGCCTCGCCACACGCAAAACACACGGCTGTGTGAGGGAGCACGGGCTGCAGGGACACCAGGGACAGGTGAGGACAGGTGAGGACAGGTGAGGACAGGGAACACGCACGCGCACACACAGCTCGTATTGTGAAGGCTGGAGATGTTGGGGACCGGTTCATTCTGGATCCAGCGGCTCCTCCTGCAGAAACATCGGGAGCAGCTGGAGATGTGATCACCTGAGCGGCCAGGCTCCGCCCCCAGGTAACCGCAAAGACAAAAAAGACCAGATCCAGCGGCTGATCCACTCTGTGTTTGTGTGTGTAGCCAAAGGCGATAACTCAAAGCCAACTCTTACTGCACCAGCAATCATCTCTGGTTGTCATGGCAACCCAGCATCTCTCCTGCTGGGCTCCAGCTCTCCGTCGATGCTATTAGTAGCAATGACACAAAAAGATGTGCAGCTTGAGTGTGTGAAGATGAGTGTGAGCGTGACGCCGCTAGCTGCGTCTGACGCTAGCAGCGCTGACGCTAGCGCCGCTACCTTCCCTGTGTGAGTGGATTCTGAGCCGATCACACGATGAGTGATTGTCAGGTGACAGGAAGAAACAACTTGATCATGTGACCAGACTATGGCCGGCCGAACACTTGGTGCGTGTGCGTTTGCGTGCGTGTCTCACCGCCGTGCACTGTCTCAGCAGGCAGGACTGCTTCATTCGGCCGGGTCCTCCAAACTTCTTCATGTCCTTGCAGAAGTGACATTCGCCACACTCCGTCCTCATGCAGGCCTGGCAGCGGCGGCACCGCGTCCGCCTGCGTCTGGCGCCCCCGCCGGCCCCGCTGCCCAGCGCCTTACTGCCCGACATCCCTGAAAAAGTCAGCTGCAGGCAGGCAGGCGCGCGCACGCACACGCACACACACACACACACACACACACACACACACACACACACACACACACACACACACACAGGTATTAGCAGGCAAAGGTCCCGGGTTCTCCCCAGGTGTGGCGGGGCTATTACACTGGGCGCTGGAGGCGGCGGTGAGGCCATTGGCGCAGCTCTGACAAACCGCTGTCCCCACAGGATGCAGGACGTGTCCTCGCTGACACGGCGCCACGGCGTTTACCACGGTAGCAGCTGCTACCGTTGGCTAGCAGGCCGCCCGGCACGGCTAGCCAACGCTAGCAGGTTGCGTTCCGCCGGCAGGACCAGAAAACCAGCCTGACCGTGTTCACACAGGTTAAAAGGCACGCCGCCACCGCCGGCTTGGATCCGGCCAATCGGTGGCTCTGCTAAAGTCACATGATCAGCTCAGCTCTGATCCGTCCAGGCCGGGCCAGGCGCTGGGGAACCTCTGCAGAGGTTCCCCAGAAGGTGGTCAGATCCAGCAGATGTGTCTTCTGTCCTCTGAAGACAGGCGGGCCTCGAACCTGAGGATGGACGGCCGACGTCCAGGAGACCCTGGACCTCAGCCGGCTCCTGGACGGGTCCCATCCTTCATCCGTTTGTCCCGGAACCAGCACACCTGCCTTTGATCCAGGGAAGCTGATGGGTTCCTGCTCTCTGTCTCTTGTTTGAGGTGGGAGAGCCAAGGCTGGCGTCTCCTCATGCAGGGTGGTGGAAACATGCGGATTCCAGATTCTGTCCCACAACTTCAGTGATTTAGCTGCTTCAAAGCACAAAAACTGGAGCCACGTTAACGTTTCCAGTTCTCCAGATTGTGTTAGAACCTGTTTCTCCTGCATCTGATCGAAGAGGAAATGAATCAGAGCTTCTAGAAGAAGCCAACAGAGGGAATAATGAAGATGCGCGTCTGGCACCGCTGGTGAAGCAGCTGCTAACGGCTAACAGTTAGCACGTGACAGAAACGCACAGTTACACGCTGCCAAATTTCAATCCAAAGCTTGAAACTTTTGTCGAGGGTGTGAGGAGTGTGAGCTGCCTGTCGCCGAAAGCACACACAGCCGCTCACACACACTGCTGGGAGCCCGGACTGAGATCGAAAGGCTGGCTAGCCTGCTAGCATGCTAGCTGTTGTGCCGCTCCGAGCACCAGTGCGCTTCCTCTTTCGGTATCGTCGTGCGCTATAACTCGAGCCCGTCTCGCCGCGGGGCTGAATACGAGCCGGGGCGCCGGCGGCCGGACTCACCTCTGGCTTCCAGGTCGCATCGTCTTTGGTGGCTCATTAGAGTGAAGATCAGCCGACAGCTAGCCAGGGTTAGCTCGGGTGTAGCGCAGCTAGCCGTCCGCTTCCTTGTTTCTTTCTCCGCAGGGCTGCGGCTGCCTCCCGGCTGCCTCACATGCGTCCCGTCGCCTTGGCGGCTGCGCTGCCGGGACGAGCCGCCGGATTCCGCCGCTGGTGGGAAGATGTGGCAGATCGAAGGGATCGATATCGATAAGACGACGGGCGCAGCGCCGCTGCCCCCGCTCGCTCTCTCTCCCTCCTTCCCTGTGTGCGTGAACCTCTCTCACCCCGCTGCTCCGCACGTTTCAGCGTGCTCTCGGCGGGGGGTGCGGGTGGCGGGGCGCGGGGCAGAAGCTGGGTGAGGGCTGCCTGATCCGCAGCCAGGCGGAGGCTCGGCCCGGCGCGGGGCCGCCGATCACTCGCATCGATCAGCTTTGTGGCGACGAGCGGCCGCTTTTGTCCGCGGCTCACCGGTGCGCGTGCGGCCGCTGCGGGATGTGCGTGATCTGCGTCACTCCGCCCGCTCGGGTCGACCCCCCGCCGGTGACGTCACACAGGTGACCGCGGACAGCGCGCGAGCATCAGAGGGGGAAATCAAGGTAGATGAAAGCGGCCGCACTAATAGGCGCCGCGCGCCCTTGCGCTGCTACGTCATCAGCGTCAGGTGCCGAAGGGCATTGTGGGACTTGTAGTGTTTCCGGAGAGTTGTGAGGGGAAACGTGATGGAACAGATTTTTTACAAACTACCAATTTAGCACCGAATAAACGAGCCTGTCGGACAGCCTGACGGAGAAGCGACAAGGCTGGCGGCGTTTTGGGAGCGAAAGCCGGCGTTCTGTCACAAACCCCTCATTCTGCTTCCACCGGCTCTCCTCTCTGTTGTCATTAAATGGTTGGGGGGGTTCAGATAGTGGATTATTTGATGTCTTACACGTTTACTGGTTTGTGTCTTTTGTGTGCACTTTGCAAACATTGTTCAAGGACAGCGGTGTTTTTCTTGAGGGCTCCGCTGGCTCCGAAGCCTCCCAGAAGGATGGTTCCTTCGTCCCCTCTCCTCCAACTCTTTCCTTCTGTGATCCTGGGGAGTGGCGGAACCTCGTCCAAGCTCAGGTCGCTCCGGGAGATCCCGAAGACGTCGACCGGGTGCTACACCCCCTCGGCCGCCAGGGGGCGGACGTGCGCTCTTTCTCCGGCTACGAGGGACGCGGTGCGTAGAAGAAGAGAACAGACGCCGAAGAAGAAGAGAAGAAGAAAACAGAGGCTCCCATGTGAGCTGGAAGTTTTGACTGCCAGCTTTTTCTGTTTTTGGTTCGGTTCAGGGGAGATTTCAGGAATGGAAGACGTGATAAAGCTCCCGGCGACGGAGGACAAACCGGCGGCCACGAAGAGGAGCCGAGCGGCGGCGGCGGCGGCGGCGGCGGAGGAGGCCGGCGGGGAGGAGCCGAAGCGGCAGAAGAACGTGAGCCTGGTGTCGGTGCTGGGGCAGGAGGACAGCTCGGTGAAGATGCTGGAGGACCTGGTGTTCGGGGCGGAGGACGAGCTGCTGGGCAGACTGGTGAGTGCCCATCACACAGGCTGCTGCACTGGGACAGACCTGAGCAATCGATCAGGAAGGACACCAGCGATGAGGGACCAGGGCAAAGGTCAGGGGTCAGGGGTCAGAGGTCAGGCTGGCGGTCTGATAGCAGGAAGGGCTCTGCTGAACCTCCACGGGTCCTGGTCTTCATCGTCACCTCCTGTGTTTGATCAGGAGGAGCAGCAACAGAGCGCCATGCTGGACAGGGAGGACCTGGACCAATCAGAGGATGAAGCTCATCAGCAGCAGCCAATCAGAAAAGCCGTCTGGGTGGACGAGGACGACGAGCTCGAGGAAGAGTCCGTTTTTCTCCTCTTCCTCCTCCTCCTCCTTCTTCTTCTTCTGTGACCATTTTTGTCTGAATTGGCTCTCAGGGTCAACATGAGACACCGTTACCGTAGAGACCTGGTTCGAGGGGAGGCGGAGTCAACCATGACCAAGCGCAAGCTACAGCAGAGGATGAGAGAGCAGTGAGGACAGCGCGCGCGCGCGCACACACACACACACACACACACACAGAAGCCATGGTTACCTGCTACCTGTCATGTCCAGGTTCGAGAAGGCGATGGGAGGAGCTCCAGCCTGGGCGGAGGGAGGGGTCAAGAAGACGACAGGTACACCCACCTGGTGGCTCTCCTGTGTGGTCGTTTTTCAGGTGTTGGACAGGTGAAGCTTCTGGGCTTCTGCTGCTTCTCCACCGTCTCTGAGCTACCAGAGGCTAGCAGGAGCTACCAGAGGCTAGCAGGAGCTACCTGTGGCTAGCCGAAGCTACCTGTGGCTAGCCGGAGCTACCAGAGGCTAGCAGGAGCTACCAGAGGCTAGCAGGAGCTACCAGAGGCTAGCAGGAGCTACCAGAGGCTAGCAGGAGCTACCTGTGGCTAGCCGGAGCTACCTGAGGCTAGCAGGAGCTACCAGAGGCTAGCAGGAGCTACCTGTGGCTAGCAGCAGTCGTAGCAGCACCATCTTCTGCCAGCAGGGGTGCTGCAGCCCCTCCCCTGGCCACACCCCCGCCCTTTAACAGTGTTTAATCAATAAGTGTTACCTTTATATCCGGAGAGGCGGAGCTAACCGGCTGCGACGCTCTTTCCTTCTGAAGAAGACGAGGGTGAGGACGAAGACGACGACCTCCTGCGGAGAACAGGCAACCTGGTGGCGTCTCCGGACTGCCTACCTGGCGGCGTGTTGAAGGTCAGTCCCTGGCCCCGCCATCCCAGCCAGCAGGGCGGAGCCCTCAGTCATGTGACACCTGGTCTCTCCTCAGATGAAGAGGTGTGCGCACGCCAACGCCGCTCGACCCTCAGACGAGCGCCTGACCTCGGTCCAGTTCCACCGCTCGGCTCAGGTGGTCATGACCGCGGGCCTGGACCGCTGCGTCTCCCTCTTCCAGGTACGCCCGCTCCCTCGCCTGTGTGAGATGGGTGGATCATGTGACCTGACGGCGTTGGCGTGTGAGCCTGCAGGTGGACGGGAAGACGAACCCGAAGATCCAGAGCATCCACCTGGAGGCCTTCCCCGTGCACCAGGCCCGCTTCAGCCGCGATGGCGAGGTGGTCATCGCCACCAGCCCGAAGAACAAGATGTTCTACCTGTACGACATGATGGAGGGCAGGGTCACACCTGTCCACGCCGTCAGAGGTGAGCACGCCACGCCCACCCACGGCGCCGCCGAGGCTAACCGCGCCTCTTTCTGCTCAGGTCTGAAGGAGGAGCGCGTCAGGGACTTCTGCGTGTGTCCTGAGGGGGGCGCGCTGCTGCTGCAGGGAACCAACGGCTACCTGCACCTGCTCACGCTCAAGGTGAGGCCGCCACGGCGGGCTGGGCGGGAGCGGGCGCACACGGTCTAACGCGTGTGTGTGGCAGACCCAGGAGGTGGTCTCCAGCATGAAGGTCAACGGTGACGTCAGCGCCGCCACCTTCTCCCACGATGGCGCTCACATATTTGCCCACTCAGGTGAGTCACGACTCAGCGTTTTGTTGATGCCAGATTAGCCTCCGGTTGTCTGAGTGTGCACGTGTGTGCGCGTGCGTGTGCAGATGAGGGGGACGTGTACGTGTGGGACGTGCGCAGTCGGCGCTGCGTGAACTCCTTCACGGACGACGGCTGCGTCAGTGGGACGTCGATCGCGGCGTCATTGAACGGACGGCACCTGGCTTGTGGGTAAGCCACGCCCCCAGCCTGCGCTGCGGTCGGCTGCATCGGGACAGGGCGTGACCTCTGAAGTCCCCTCAGGTCGCGGGCGGGCGTGGTCAACATCTACTCGCAGCAGGAGTGTGTGACCTCGGCCAATCCGAAGCCCCTCCGCTCTGTGATGAACCTGCTGACCTCCGTCACCTCTCTGACCTTTAACCCCTCCTCTGAGATCCTGGCCGCGGCGTCCCGAGCCGAGGACGAGGCTGTGCGACTGGTGAGAGCGTGGCGGCGGCAGCGATGGTGATGTGATGGTGCAGGTAGTAACTGGCCCCTCCCCCAGGTGCACCTGCCCAGCCTCAGCGTCTTCTCCAACTTTCCCGCCACCACGAGGAAGGTGCTTTACCGCAGCGCCTGCCTTGACTTCTCCCCGCACAGCGGCTTCTTCTCACTGGCCAACAACAAAGGCCACGCCCCTCTGTACAGGTGAGGGCCGGCTCTCTCCGATCGGCTGCCGTCTCTTCCTGCCTCACCTGCCCGTTTGTTTTCTCAGGTTGCTGCATTTCAAAGACTTCTGAGGCTGCCGACGCGCCGCCAATAAAAGCTCCCTTTCCACCCTCGTCTGCTCCTTGTTGGTCGATTCCATGTTGCTGGTAGCGGAGGGGGGGGTGGAGCCTCTGTGGGAACCAATCAGAGATCAGTCTGAAAGCAGAGCAGCACCTTCACAAATAAAACCAAAACAAAATCAAACCACACACCTCTCAGGGGGTGTGGCCACGTGCCCGTTCAAAGCAGAACAGGTCAGGTTGATCAGGGATCAAGGTTTTTGGAAAAGCTGCCCAGACGGACCAGAACTTCCAGTTGGACCTGTCGCCCTGCAGGGTCGTGACATCACAACTGGTGAGACGATGCTAACGGTTAGCATTAGCTTAGCTGGCGGATGACTGCAGCTCCAGAGTGGCTGGCGGAGCTCACAGAGGCCGGTGTTCAATGACCGTCCTGGACCCGGTTCCACAGCGGGTCCGCTGGGACCGTCTAGCCGGACGTCACCTGGACCCCTGAGGGAGCAGCAGGCCTCAGGGTTCCTGGCGCCGGAACTGAGGGCCTCCAACCACACGTCCACACCGTCCAGAAAGGCCTCTGGTGTTACCGTGGTAACCACAGAACCTGCAGCGCCTCTCTCACACACACACACACACACACAGGAATGTGGTGGGTCAGGTCGGTCTGGAGGCGGGCCACCGTGTGTTCCTGCTCTGGCTCCGAGGCTGAAGCAGCAGCAGCTCCAGCAGCACCGTCACCTCCACAGAAACGGACCCAGAACCAACCTTTCCAGCAGAGAAGACGACCTTCACGCTCACCTGGCAGCTCCCAGCCGAGGCTCCGCCCACCCGTGCTGTCAGCACACTTTCGGGGTTAGTGAGACGCACCTGAGCAGGTAAGAAGCAGGACACAGGCGCTGGTTCGTGTGCTGAGGAGCGGCTGCTCTTGCTTTGATTTTCAACATCGAAGCGTCTGACTGGAGGCTCAAACTGGGACAAACTGGATTTATTCACTTCTGACAGAAATTCAAAGACCTGTCTGATCACCTGATCACCGGTCTGACATCAGCGCTGCTCATCATTCCGAACAGGTGAGGTGGCCCCGCCCTCTTCCTGATCACGCCTGCTCAAGGAGCTGTGATCAGAGGTTAGGCACTACCTGGAGACAGGTAGCTGAGACCTGTCTGTCTGTCTCTCTGGACTCACCTGTAGGCTGCTGTGGTTGCCGTGGTAACCCAGGAGGCCCCCATGGCCGAGGCCGGCGCTCTGGACCTGTTCTCGGAGCAGGAGCTCACCTGCTCCATCTGTCTGGACCTGTTTGACGAGCCCGTGTCCACGCCGTGTGGACACAACTTTTGCCAGGTAAGGCTGCGCGTGCACGTTGGCGCCTGCGGCCGCACCTTTACCTGTCGCCCTCGGGTGTCGCAGGCGTGCATCGGCGGGTACTGGGCGTCCAGCGCCGTCTGCACCTGTCCCCTCTGCAAGCACCAGTTTGACGAGCGTCCTCAGCTCAGCGTCAACAAAGTTTTCGCTCTCATCGCCCACAAATTCAAAGAGACTCGCGCCGCCGCCGCCGGACTGCCGGTGCCGGCGCCCAGGACCGGGACCGGGACCAGGACCGGGACCGGGACCAGGACCGCCGCGGCAAACGGCAGCACCGTCGCCGAGGCGGCGGCAGGTGAGGAGGTGGTGTGGTGTGACGTCTGCACTGGGGTCAAGCGACCCGCCACCAGCTCGTGTCTCACCTGTACCGCCTCGTACTGCGCCGAGCACGAGCAGCCGCATCGCAGCACGCCGTTCTACGCCAAACACCCGCTGATGGACCCCCGCGAGGCGCTCAGGGGTCGCACCTGCGACCTCCACCGCCGCCTGCTGGAGGTGAGTGGAGCGCCCCCTATGGGCGGGGCCTGTGGAGTCCCTCAGGGTGGACTCAGGCGTGCTGCCTTCACTTCCAGGTGTACTGTCGGATATGCCAGCGCTGCATCTGCGCCATCTGCGTCCTGGAGGAACATCGCACACATAAAACCGTCTCCGTCCAAACCGAGAGACTCGGCAAACAGGTGAGAGGACGGCCAAAGCCCCGCCCCTACGGGCTTCCAGCCAATCACAGCGGCTCTTGCGTTGGCAGAAACTGGTGGCGAGGACCGAGCAGGAGATGGTGAACCGGATCAAAGACAGAGAGATGCGCGTGAGCCAGCTGAAGAAGAAGATGGAAGCAGCCAAGGTCCAGCCTGGGTTTGTGTAGGGGCGCTGGCGCCGGTCCTAGCTGCGGGTTTAGCTCTGGTCCTAGCTCCAGGTTTAGTTCTGGTCCTATCTACGGGGTTAGCTCTGGTTCTAGCTCTGGTTCTAGCTGCGGGTTTAGCTCTGGTCCTAGCTCCAGGTTTAGTTCTGGTCCTAGCGCCGGTCCTAGCCCTGGGTTTAGTTCTGGTCCTAGCACTGGTCCTAGCTCTGGGTTTAGCGCCGCTCCTCGCTGCGGTCCAGTGACGCTGACATCAACACAGTTCAAAGGTCACGGTGGTGACAGGCTCCACCTCTTTTCTCTGACCCATCAGAGCTACGCAGACGCAGAGCGGGCGGAGCTGGGACACCTCCTGGATGAAGTGTCCCGGTCCCTGGACAGGATCCGGTCTCAGGTGCTCGGTGACATTGACAGCCAGCTGGATGGGGTGATGTCCAAGGGGGAGGGGCTAGTGAGGCGCCTGGAGGCGGAGCTGAGCCTGCTGTCGGACCGCAGGGCCACGCTGGAGGTCCAGGCCATCAACCAGGACCACATTGGCTTCCTGCAGGTCTGAGCCCACCCCCCTCCCCTCGGTTTGTGTTAGCTTCAGCTGTTAGCGCGTGACCAGCGCGACTCTGCTCCTCAGAGCTACCAGGAGGCCACGGCTCCCCTAGAGGAGAACCAGCAGAGTGAGGAAGAGGAGGACCTTTCGCTGCACCTCCAGCTGGCCGAGGTGAAGATCGGCCTGTCGGAGGTCCGCGACAAAATGGAGGAGGTCCGGACGGGGGAGAGCCGGGCCCGAGGATCCAGTGAGCTCAGCCGCGTCCGGTCGCCGCTTTGATCCCACCTGCTGCCCTTTGATGACCCGGCTTTGTTGTCCTCAGTGTCGTCAGGTGAGCTGACGGCTGCCGAGAGCGTGCTGAGCCTGAGAGGAAGCAGCGCCAACCTGAGGCGCACAGGTGGGTCTCTGAGAGGTCAGTGGTTGGTGGGGGGGGGGGGGCGTGGCCAAGCCCAGCCTGACTCTGCTCTTTTCTGCAGATGTGAAGAAGAACAAGCAGGTCACAGGTGAGTCTCCGCCCACTTCCGGGTCCTGGGGCGGTTCCGCGTCTTTGATCCACTTCTGCTGTTCTCAGGACACAAGAAGGCGCGAGTCTACATGGGTGAGTCCACCTCTGACCTCTGACCCCAGCTCCAACCGGAGCAGCGGCGGTGCAGGCGCGGCCGGGTCCTGTGACTAACGCGGGCCTCCCCCATCCTCAGAGGACGTGACCCTGAACCCGGTGACGGCGTACCCCTTCCTCATCCTGTCCGACGACAGGAAGCAGGTGAAGCGCGGCGAGAAGCTGCAGTTCTTCAGGAACAGCCAGCAGCGCTTTGATGTCTGGTCCTGCGTCATGGCCAAGGAGGGCTTCAGCAGCGGCCGCCACTACTGGGAGGTGAGCTCCGGGTCCGGGTCCGGGTCCGGGTCCGGGTCCAGGCCCTAACCCTGATCCTGTCCTCCCACCTGTGCAGGTGTTTGTCGGCGACAGCAAGGACTGGAAGGTGGGTGTGGTCACAGAAGCGGCCCAGAGGAAAGGCCTGTTCGACATGACGCCCGCCAGTGGCTACTACGCCCTCTGGTGGAGCGGCAGCCACTGCGGGCCCTGACCACGCCCCCTCTCGCCAAGGTCCCATCGCGTTTCTCTCAGCCAGACCAGCCAACGAGTGAGTCCAGCCTCACCCTGTCCTGCGTCTCTGTGTTGGACAGGTAAAGGCCCCTCTGAAGTGCGCCAGGTGGGCGTCTTCCTGGACATGGACGAGGGTCAGGTGACCTTCTACAACATCAAGTCGGGCTCGGAGATCTACACTTCGCCCGAGGCCGCGAGTTCACCGACAGGATGTTTCCTCTGTTTGGGACTGGAGACAAAGACGTCCCGCTGGTCCTCATGACCACCCAGCATCACCTGGTCTGAAAGGGGCGGGTCTAGGACAGGTTCAGGACGTCCACGCCCTCATGAAAGAGAAAACATTAAAAACGTCCAACCG
>CAAE01013844.1:26793-38542 GCA_000180735.1 Tetraodon nigroviridis | reverse complement strand
CATGTATCGCACCAGCTAGATATGTTCCAGAATGACAATAAAGCTCACTTGACTTGAGGGTGGGGTTCCTCTGAGGGTGGGGGCACCTGAGGGTGGGGGTTCCTCTGAGGGTGGGGGTTCCTCTGAGGGTGGGGGCACCTGAGGGTGGGGTTCCTCTGAGGGTGGGGGTTCCTCTGAGGGTGGGGGCACCTGAGGGTGGGGTACCTGAGAGGATGGGGTTCCCTCTGAGGGTGGGGGCACCTGAGGGTGGGGTTCCTCTGAGGGTGGGGGTTCCTCTGAGGGTGGGGGCACCTGAGGGTGGGGTACCTGAGAGGATGGGGTTCCTCTGAGGGTGGGGGCACCCGAGGGTGGGGTACCTGAGAGGGTGGGGTTCCTCTGAGGGTGGGGCACCTGAGGGTGGGGGCACCTGAGAGGGTGGGGTTCCTCTGAGGGTGGGGGCACCTGAGGGTGGGGGCACCTGAGAGGGTGGGGTTCCTCTGAGGGTGGGGTACCTAAGAGGGTGGGGCACCTGAGGGTGGGGGCACCTGAGAGGGTGGGGTTCCTCTGAGGGTGGGGGCACCTGAGCGCCTTTCGCCTGCCCGACAGCGTCTTTTCTGGCCGCCCAGACCCGGATTCAGCCGTTCAGGGTCAAACCGCTTACCGGCTGGTTCAGCCGTTTACCGGCTGATGTTACCTGATGAAACTCAGTTCACGTTCCGAGGTGAAACGCTTGTCACGAGCGCTAAGGTTAGCTGTGTGCTAACACGTTAGCCTGAAACGTCCCGTCCGTTTGCTTCCCTGTTAGCTACGTGCGGCTACATCTCCGGCTAAAGTTAGTCCGCGGCGGTTTAGCCCGGGTTATTCTAACAGCCCGGCTTTTCCCGCTCCCGTTTTAATGTCCACTCAGCGGCTGCGGGTCCGGTTCGCCCGTGTTCGGCTTCCAGCGGGCCGCCGGAGGCAGCTAGCCGGTGTGGGGGCAGTTTTCCAGCCTACCTTTTTGTATTCGGAGCTGGGCCGCGCTGGCTTTTTTCCCCCCGGCTCCTGTTCGGTTTCCTCCAGCAGATTCCTCGTCTTTCTTCTGTTGCTTCAGAGAAAAAAGCTTAATCATCTTCAGTTATTTGTAATGGATGATCTATTATATATGTTCCGGGTTGGATCGCCTGAGCCCAACTAGCACCGCGGTGTTGCTGAAGCCGGTGCGTCCGGACGTTGACACAGGAACCGCAGCTAGCTCCCAGTTAGCCTAGCATGCTAGCGGCGGGGGGAGGGGTGGGGGGGCGGTCCAGAATTTATATTTCTTTGAAGACTTTTCAGTCTCTCTATAAAAGCTATGAAGTCATCTGTCACCCTGTGTGTTAATCTTGTATTAAAAATGTGTTTTTATCTTTTGTAGTCGTTACTTTTTCTTTCTCTTTAAATCTTATTTTTGATCCAGAACTTCTTCTGCCTTTGTAATTTAGCCTCTGTTGGTCACTGGACCTCGAACAATTCTAGAACAGCTGACAATTCAACAAATAAACGGTGAAAACATGTCTTCGTGAGACCTTTGACCTCAGTCTGTGGTCACAGATGGGACAGTGATGACATCACAGGTCAGGTCTGGACCCAGGACGGGGGGCAGGGTTGATGGATGGATGCTGGTACAGTCAGTCCTCCAGCAGGGAGGAAGACTCAGGTTCTTCTTCAGAACCAGCTTTAGATGGGACCAAGTCAGAGGTGGAGCCATGTGACTGTAGAAACGTGTGTGTGTGTGTGTGTGTGATCATAAACTTGTGAAAACAATGTGAGACATTTGCTGCAAATTTTCTGCTGAACTGTTTCTCACCCCCTTTCCCCCCCCCACACACACACACACACACACACACACACACACACACACACTTTTTTACGACGCTTCGGCTCTGTTCTGGACCCCGGTTGGGGGTTTGAACGCCCGGTTCTGCTGGTGCTGGCCTGCTCCGTCCTGGTTGACCTCTGGGACTCACCTGATCCTGGGCCTGTCACCTGTTTGCTCACCTGTTGTGTGTGAACCAGGTGTGTGTGTGTGTGTGTGTCGGCGGCTCCGTCTTTGATCCTGAAACGGGTCTTTTGATTTCAGTGTTTTTTCTTTAAAAAAAAAAATCTGTAAACATTTTTGACATTTTTGAACTAATTCAGTGTGAATCTTCATCTTCTTCATTCTTTCATTTCTGATCATTACAGAGGGAGGAGGTGGGAGGACGTGGGAGGGGAGGAGCTGCGATCTCACTCTGGACGTGGTGCTTTCAGGCTGCTCCTCCTCAGAACCGTTGGTCACCTCTGACCTCCGCTCGTCTTCCTCGGGTCTTCTTTGCTCCTCTTCTTCCACCCGGCTCAGAAGTGCTTCCCGAACCTTGAACCGGCTCCGGGTTCCGCAGACCTTTGCTCCTCTTGGTGGTCTCTCTTCGGTCATGCTCTCCTCCTGCCTCCTCCTCCTCCTCCTCCTGCTCTTCCTCCCGGCCTCCCTGGCCTGTCAGACCAGCTCCTTCACCGAGTGTCAGCAGGCTCCCTTCGTGCCGGGTCACAGCCTGGTTGGCGAAGGCTTCGACGTGGTCACCATGAAGTCCAGCGGCGCGAGCGTGGTGGACGTCAAGAACTACATGGTCGGCGGCGCCCAGGGGAACTGCACCGTGTGCCACAACCCGCTCCTGAACCAGGTCAGAGGGGCTCCTGGTCGGATCGGATCAGGCGTTTGTAGCGCGTAGCGTTAGCGCTTGCGGTTTCCTGTGTTCCTGATGTTGCTCTTTGGTTCCACCAGACCCAGAAGCTGCCGGTGTCGGTTCTGGATTGGAGGGTGAAGGTCAGTACAAGCAGCTCTGTGGGAGTTAGCGCTCAGGAGGGTGGAGGAGGAAGTGTGTGAGGGAGACGCGTCCGGCCACCAGGGGGCGACGCCAGCGCCTCTTTTTAGCTGCTGAATTTTTAAATGGAGCGTGTGGACACGAGGAGACCATCAGGTCCTCCTGGCCTCCATCACAGTCCTGGTGGAAACCTCACCCCCAGGTTCCACCGGATCAGTGCGCCTCCACCCGTCCGTCCGTCCTGATGGACTCATCTCCGTCCACGGCCGGGCTGGAGGCGTCTGATGGGAGGGGCTCGGTCCTGACCCTCGTTACCCAGCATGCCTCCTGCCTCCAGGTCATGTGCCAGCGCAGTCTGAGCAGCAAGATCTTCGAGTCCAGCCAGGAAGTCATGAAGGAAGCCAGTTCGTCTCTGTCGGTCAGCTGGAAGGTAAGGGCCCGGCTCCGGGCCAGCTCCGGCGCCTCGAAGGCCTTCTGATGGGCTCCGCTTGTCCCCCAGGTTGGTCTCAGCTTGCCCTTAATCGGCGGGGCCGCGGTGGGAGGGTCGCACTCCAGAAGCTCCCAATTCGCCTCCTCCCACAGCCGCAAGGACAAGTTCTCCTTCACCACCCACAACCTGAAGTGCAGCTACTACACGTGAGTAGGTGCAGGTGTGGACAGCAGCCGGGTTCTGGACGCAGGTCCAGTTCCAGCCCCCAAGCAGCCGGACCCTCACCTGCGTCTGTGGTTCCAGCTTCCGGATCCACTCTCGGCCTCCTCTGAGTAAAGAGTTCGAGGAGTCCCTGAAGAACCTCCCCTCCACCTACGACCACAAGAACACCTCCGCCTTCACGCAGTTCCTGTCCGTCTACGGGACCCACTTCATCCGCAGGGTCCGCCTGGGGGGTCACGTCAACTCCATCACCGCCATCCGGACCTGCCAGGCCTCCATGAGCCAGATGTCCGTCCAGACCGTCAGCAACTGTCTGTCCGTGGAGGCCCAAGCCAACATCAAGGGGGTGACGGTCAGCGCCGCCACCCAGTTCTGCAAAACAAAGAGCAGCAAGCTGAAGACGGGGGCCACCTTCAGGCAGGCCTTCTCCGACAGATCCATCGAAGTCCTGGGGGGAGACGGAGACGTGGGGGACGTGCTCTTCAACTCAAACGGGGTGGCCGGTTTCAAGAAGTGGCTGGCCTCTATCAAGAGGGTCCCGGGTCTGGTCTGGTACCAGATCAGCCCCCTGCACCTGCTGGTAACCCGCAGGACTCCTGCTGAGCCGGCCGGCTGCGGCGCCCAAATGACCCTTTTGCTCTCCGCAGGTGCCCGACAACCCCGTCCTCCAGGAGACCCTCAGCAAAGCCATCAGCCACTACATCAGCACCAGGGCCAGGTCGCTGAAGTGCCCCGCCGCCTGTCAGAGCGGCCACCAGAACCGCAACTGCGCCTGCCACTGCAAGGGCCACCGCCTGGTCGACGCCAACTGCTGCCCCAGCGACTACGGCGTGGCCCGCCTCAACGTGACGGTGGTCCAGGCCTCGGGGCTGTGGGGGGACTACTTTAGCAAGACGGACGGATACGTGAAGGTGTTCTACGGCCAGTCCAGCGAAATGACCGGCATCATCTGGAACAACAACTTTCCCGTCTGGAACCACCTGATCCGCTTCCAAACCGTCAACCTGCGCCACAGGAAGTAAGCAGATCTGACCGCTAGCACCTTTCACTGTGAACAAAGACGCTCCGCTCACATGCTAACTGACAGTACGGCTCTGACTGGGCCAAATGGCAAGCTAACGCGCTGGCCTGAGTCCGCTGACGTGTCCGGCTCCTCACAGGCCCGTCACCTTCGAGGTGTGGGACCGAGACAACGGCTGGAACGACGACCTGCTGGGCCGCGTGAGGGTCGTCCCCACGGCGGGCAGCACCGACCGCTGGTTCCGGCTGAAGCACGGCTCCGTCAGGGTGCGCCTGTCTGCCGTGTGCGCCCCCAGCCTGCAGGGGTCGCTGTGCGAGCAGTACGCTGCCACGCCCACCTACAAGGAGGTGATGGGCCACGCCGGGGGGGAGCAGGAGGGCGCAGGGGCGGGACCCCCGGCTCCGGATGGCGTGACTCTCTAACCCCAGGAGAGTGATGTCGTGGTCACGCGCTGCCCTGTGATTGGCTGGAGCAGGTGGAGGCTTCAGGTCGCCCTCCAGCCAGCAGGTGGCAGCGTGAGGGCGTCTGCGCCAGGCTGAAGACGGGTGGGGGGTGCTTTGCTTTGATTTCCAGCTTTGTTTGCTTTCTGCTTTTGTCTTTTAAAAGCGAATCTGTCAGGATGAGTTCAGGTCTGACGCTGACGTCAATAAACAGAACAAAGAACCTGCTGCCTCTGAAGTCTTTCCTGTTCTGAGCGGGATCAGCCCTGATTGGCTGATCTCAGGACTCGCGGCGGTTCCGTCGTCGCCGCTCTGCTCACGTGGAGCCTCCGAGCTGACACACGCGGTCACGTGACAAGCGCAGGTCGGGTCTGCCGCCCCCTGGAGGAGACGCAGAGAAGCGGAGTTCACCTGTGTCACCACGAGATGGCGCGCGCACAGCGGAGGACCAGAGGTAATCGCGTTACTTCCGCGTTACTGTAATCCCCACAGATTACCGCACCTGCGGAAGCTGCTGCAGGGCTGCAAAGACCCCCAGAGGGGCCCGATGTCCTCCCTCCTCTCCACGGGCGGGGGGAGGGGCGGGCGGCGGGTGGCGCATGCGCATTCTCCACATCGACACAAAAGGGGGGGGCGGCTCCTTTTTCTTCTGCTTCTTTTTTTCTTTCTTTCTTTCTCTTTCTCTTTTTTTCTTATTTCTTTTTTCTTTCCCCCCCCTCTCTCTTTTCCTTTTTTTTTTTTTTCTCTTTTCTCTTTTTTTTTTTTTTTTTTTTTTTTTTTTTTCTCCCCTCTCCCCTCTTTTTTTTCTCTCTCTCTTTTTTTTTTTTTTTTTTTTTTTTTTTTTTTTTTTTTTTTTCACCCCACCCTCCTCTTTTTTTTTTTTTTTTTTTTAATTTTTTTTTTTTTTTTTTATAAATTTTTTTTTTTTTTTGTTTTTTGGGTTTTTTTTGTTTTTTTTTGTTTTTGTTGGGTTTTTTTTTGGGGTGTTTTTTGTAATTTTTAAAATTTTTTTTTTTTTTTTTTTTTTTTAATGGGGGGTTATTTTTTTTTTTTTTATGATTTGGTTTGGGGTTTTAATAATAAATTTTTTTAATAAATTATATTTTTTTTTTTAAAAAGTGTTTTTAAGGGAAAAAAAAAAAAGGTGGGGTTGGGGAAAAAGAAAGGGAGGGGAAAAAAAAAAAAAAAAAGGTGAAAAATTTATTAAAGAAGAAAAAAAAGGAAAAGTTATTGTAAAAGGGAAAGGAAGGGGGGGTGATGGAAGAAAGAGAAGGGGGGGAAAAAAAAACCGGGGCCCGAAAATGTAAATGTGGCCGGGGGGGTCAAAGAATGCGGGGAAGAATGACCTGGTGGAGGAGGAGGAGGAGGGGAGGAGAAGGAGAACGAGGGGAGGCCCCCCCCCCCCCCACAAAGAGGAGGAGGCCGCGGACCAAATGAAGGCATTTTTTTTCCCACAGGCCGCATCCTTCACCCGCGCGCCTCCTCCCCCAGTCTTTTCGGGCATCGGTCCCCATCAGGTGTGGCGCGCCCCCCCCCCTTTGTGAAATAAATACCCCCACTCACTGGGGGGGGCCCCGGGGCCACAGCTGATCAGTCATCCGTCAATCACAACCAGAAACGGAGGATCAATATTTCAGACGCGCGGGCGTGACGCGCGCGTGCTTTCCTCTGCCTTTAGTTCCATCTATTCTGTCCTCCTTTTCCCTCCTTCCTGACGGCGTGTGACGTCACCAGAGATCAAAGGGGAAATGTGATCTTTGATGATGATTAAAGACAACAGGAAGTGACATCAGGGGTGACACAGAAACGGGGTTGGAGGACTGGACCAGTTGCAGCCGCCCACAAACATCAAAGAAGCTTTCATCTTCCCCCCCAGGCTTTTAGGGCTGGTTGGGGAAAAGTGCTCCGCCCACTGGGGGTTCGGGGTCTGACCAACGTGGACGGATGATGTCAGAGTCAGCTGACCTCTGAGGGGGCAGGTGGAGGCCGAACGTCCTCCTGGGCGGCAGCGGCGGCGGAGTAAAACCTGAGTTTTATGTAACCGCCCACAGCCCTGTGACGTCACCTCTGGCCCCGCCCCCTCCCGCTGCAGCTCCCACAGGATGTGACACGCTGGGAAGCGATCTGACACGGAGGCGAGCACGGCGTGCTGAGTTCAGGGACGGCTCGTTAACCTGAGCGCCGTGACGGGACGAGATGCTTCCTGGAGCTGCTGCTTCAGCGGCAGCACAAAACGCGTGGTCACATGGTCACATGGTCACATGGTCAGAGCGCACAAACACGTTCCTTTGCTCTGCTTCTGATGAAGCTGCTGCCGACCTCAGGAGGACAACGCTCGATTCTGGGTTTACAGAGCCGGACCTGGACCTGGTCCTGGACCTGATCCAGGACTGGTGTGCTTCCTACAGCATTAGCACTAGCATTAGTTGGTGGAGTTTAGACTTTTGCATTTCTGTGTGTGTGTGTGTGTGTGTGTGTGTGTGTGTGAACCATGAAGGACGCTGTTGCGTGACTGTTGGTTGGTTTTGTCCTTCTGGAGGGACCAGGTGTGTGTTTGTTTCACTTTATTTACCCTCCAATCTCTCTCTCTTTCTCGCTCTCTCTCTCTCACACACACACACACACACACACACACACACACACACACAGCTGCAGCGCTTTAACTGTCACCGTCGGATCAGAACTGATTTAGCTCAAGGGCACCCTTGACACCAGCGCTCAGACACTTTCAAATAAAGTTAGCCCACTTCCTGTTTATACAGAACATCTGGACCAACATGGCCGCCTGTCGTTAGCATGTTAGCTCTCCTCAGGCAGATCCTGCAAGTGTTCTGCATTAATTCAGCAGCAGCAGCAGCAGCAGCAGCAGCAGTGACCCTAAAGAATCAGAAACCCATATTTCAGCTGTGATCCTCTTTGTTTACACAGCTGGACAGCGATAGCCGCATTAGCTTTGAAAGTAGCAACAACAACTCAGCGGCTCCACCAACAGCTTCAGCATCCAGAAAAAAAACAGCCGGAAAGGCCGAAGCAGTGTTAGCATCTTGCTAGCGATGAGCGAGTCAGTGGACGCCAGCCAGAAGTTCAAAGATTTGGTTCCATTTACAGTTGCTGCCACCAGAAGCACAAATAATCATGTAAACAAGTGTGTGTGTGTGTGTGTGTGTGTGTGTGCCGGCCGCTGGCCCTCCTCCAGCCACGTCAAGGACGCAGGCTGGCGGCTGCAGGCGCTCTGGAGGTCACGGCCCCTCCCTGCCTGTGCAGCGGCTCCTCCTGGTTGGCTGGGTTGGGGTTGTCGTCTGGTTGTCGTCTGGTTGTCGTCTGGTTGTCGTCTGGTTGTCAGTCAGCTGATCCAAACGTGTTGGTGATCACACACGTGTGTGTCCAGCCGTGGTCGTCAGATGCTGCTGTGGTTGTTTGACCTTCCTCATCTTCTAAAGCACACACACACACACACACTGATGCAGTGATGTCATGCTGATGCCAGTCTTACAGGAAGTGGCTCACACTTCTTTGATCTTGAGTCATGAGTCCCGGCTGCAGCCAGCAGAGCCTGATGGGAGGAGTTTCCTGTTCCTTCAGCCTGTCCAGGCAGGCGTCAGTAGAGAAGCCCCGCCCCCGAACCAAGCCCCGCCCCGAACAAACCTATGCCCTCCATCCAGACCACACCCCTACCTAGCCCCACCCGCAAACTGAGCCTGAACAGGAAGGTCCTCTAAAACCAGAAGGTGTCCCTGGGACCAGATGTGGGACAGAACGTCCAGGTGGTGGTTCTCTGGGGACCAGACCTCCAGGTCCTCCTCCAGGTCCTCCAGGTCCTCCAGGTCCTCCAGGTCCTCCTCCAGATCCTCCTCAGGCTTTACGGAGGTTCTGGAGGACAAGCTTCCATCCAGAGACCTTTGGAGCCTCTGTCCCTGCAGGAGGACGGAGGGTGTGTGTGTGTGGGTGTGTGTGTTTGATCAGGACACATCAGATGTTTCTTGACAATAATTTCAGTTTCTGTTGATTTGATTTGTTTGTTGATCTAACAGGACAAATCAGAACCTGGACGTTGACGTTTGTCTCCTCCGTCTCCGTCCAGCAGGATTCGTTTGTCCTTCGGCGTCTCCAACCATCCAACACGCTATTTTTAGAATGTTGGACAAAGGGTGTGTATGTGTGTGTGTCTGGTAGTCAGGCCCAGACTGTTGTCTCTCGGAGGACATGTCCACGTCCTCCTAACAAATCTAGGTAATTGAGACTAAATTCTAACATGCTAACATGCTAACACTGAGCCGGTCGTGCTGCGTTCAGGGTCCCAGCAGAAGCTCAGATCTTTGAGAACAACCTTGTCTGTGGTCACAGCACAGATGCACCCTGGTGCCCCAGAGGATTGTGGGTTAGGGTTGGTGACTGACCCCGCCTCTCTCTCACACACACACACACACACACACACACACACACACAGCTGTGAGTACGAATGGATGGATGAACATGGTTGACTGGAGGGTTTCATTGGTGAGGATGATGATGGTGGTCTGACTGTGGGTCCATCTGTCTGATGAAGAGCAGCAGGTGCTCCTCCTCCTCCTGCTCCTCCTCCTCCAGGTGAGGTCAGACGGTTCTTCTTCTCCTTCTTGTGTTCAGCAGCAGCTGCTCTCCCCTCCCCCACCCACTGTCTCCCTCCATCTTCATCACCTCCCATCCCCCACTCTGCTCTTCGTCTCCTCCTCTTCCTCTCGTGGAGCCGCAGGCCGCTGCTCTTTGCTCAGCCAAGTTGGTCACATGACTCTGCTCATCAACACACGTGTTCAAACTTCCTGATTCAACTTCAACAACCTTTATTAACACGTCGTTGACGAACAACCAAGGATAAACGGTTAAGCTCCACCCCCTCTGACCTTCTGACCTCTGACTCCTCCTCTGAGGCATAAACAAACTCCCCCATGTTTCCATGGTAACAACATCTGATCAGAGGACATGTTAGCTTTGGAGAGCGCTCGCTAGCGTTAGCGTCAAAAACTGCTGATCAAACTGGGATGAAGATGACACCAGTTTGATCAGTGACGTCATCATCACAGACTCCAGTGTGACATCCTCCTCCTCCTCCCTCTCTTCCTCCTCCTCCTCCTCCTCCCCCCTCTCTTCCTCCTCCTCCTCCTCCTCCCCCCTCTCTTCCTCCTCCTCCTCCTCCTCCCTCTCCTCCTCCTCCTCCTCCTCCTCCCTCTCTTCCTCCTCCTCCTCCCTCTCTTCCTCCTCCTCCTCCTCCTCCCTCTCTTCCTCCTCCTCCTCCTCCTCCCTCTCTTCCTCCTTCTCTTTCTCCTCCTCTTCCTCTTGCTGTGATTTGATTGACAGTTTCTGGGTAATTAATCAGACAGGACTGATCAGCTGATCCCAAATCTGAGATGATTTAAAACATCCATCTACCTTCTGTCCATCCATCTATCATCCATCCATCCACCATCCATCCATCTATCATCCATCCACAGGTGAATCTGATCTCAGATCAGTTTGTCCTCTGAAGGTTGTTTGTTGTCACGTGACACTATTTGAAGAGGGAGGAGCTCTGTGGTGCCTTCAAAGGCACACACACACACACACCACACACACGCACACACACACACACCACACACACGCACACACACACACACACACACACACACACACACACACACACACACGCACACACACACCACACACACGCACACACACACACACACACACACACACCACACACACGCACACACACACCACACACACGCACACACACACACACACACACACCACACACACGCACACACACACCACACACACGCACACACACGCCACACACACACACACACACACACACACACACGCACACACACGCCACACACACACCACACACACACACACACACACACACACACATGCCACACGCACACACACACACACACACACACACACACGCCACACGCACACACACTTCCACCTGACAGACCAGATGGACGACCTGTCCCTGGACTTTCCTGACATCATCCATTTAGTGATGAACCAGGCTGGTTCTGGTTCTGGTTTTGGTCCTGTTCCTGGTTCTGATTCTGGTTCTGGTTCTAGTTTTGGTTCTGGTTCTGGTTCTGGTTCTGGTTCTGGTTCTGGTTCTTGTTTTGTTTCTGGTTCTGGTTTTGGTCCTGTTCCTGGTTCTGGTTCTAGTCTTGGTTCTGGTCCTGTTCCTGGTTCTGGTTCTGGTTTTGGTCCTGTTCCTGGTTCTGGTTCTGGTTCTGGTTCTGGTTCTGGTTCTGGTTCTGGTCCTGGTCCTGTTCCTGGTTCTTGTTTTGGTTCTGGTCCTGGTTCTTGTTTTGGTTCTGGTCCTGTTCCTGGTTCTGGTTCTTGTTTTGGTTCTGGTTCTGGTTCTGTTCCTGGTCCTGTTCCTGTTCCTGGTTCTGGTTCTGGTCCTGGTCCTGTTCCTGGTTCTGGTTCTGGTCCTGGTCCTGGTCCTGGTTCTGGTCCTGGTCCTGTTCCTGGTTCTGTTCCTGGTCCTGTTCCTGGTTCTGATTCTGGTTCTGGTTCTGGTTCTGTTCCTGGTTCTGGTCCTGTTCCTGTTCCTGGTTCTGATTCTGGTTCTGGTTCTGGTCCTGTTCCTGTTCCTGGTTCTGGTTCTGGTTCTGGTCCTGGTCCTGTTCCTGTTCCTGGTTCTGGTTCTGGTTCTGGTCCTGGTCCTGTTCCTGTTCCTGGTTCTTTTCCTGGTCTTGGTCCTGGTTCTGATTCTGGTCCTGGTCCTGGTCCTGGTCCTGTTCCTGGTCCTGGTCCTGTTCCTGGTTCTGATTCTGATAGTGGTTCTGGTTCTGGTCCTGGTCCTGTTCCTGGTTCTGGTTCTGGTCCT
>CAAE01013844.1:0-26702 GCA_000180735.1 Tetraodon nigroviridis | reverse complement strand
CTGGTTCTGGTTCTGGTTCTGGTCCTGTTCCTGTTCCTGTTCCTGTTCCTGTTCCTGGTTCTGATTCTGGTTCTGGTTCTGGTTCTGGTCCTGTTCCTGTTCCTGTTCCTGTTCCTGGTTCTGGTTCTGGTTCTGGTTCTGGTTCTGGTCCTGGTTCTGGTTCTGGTTCTGGTCCTGTTCCTGTTCCTGTTCCTGTTCCTGGTTCTGGTTCTGGTCCTGTTCCTTTTCCTGTTCCTGTTCCTGGTTCTGATTCTGGTTCTGGTCCTGTTCCTGGTTCTGGTTCTGGTTCTGGTCCTGTTCCTGTTCCTGTTCCTGTTCCTGTTCCTGTTCCTGTTCCTGGTCCTGTTCCTGGTTCTGGTTCTGGTCCTCCTCACTGTCCTCTTGGTGTCTGCAGGCTAAGGACAGCGACGATGACGAGGAGGTGGTCCAGGTGGACCGGGACCACTTCATGGACGAGTTCTTCGAACAGGTGAGCAGATCCTGGCCCGGCCCCTCCTCCTCAGAGGCCTAGCGTTAGCATTAGCGCACACTGAGGGGGTGTGTGTGTGTGTGTGTGTGTGTGTGTGTGCAGGTCGAAGAGATCAGAGGATGTATAGAAAAGCTGTCGGAGGACGTGGAGAAGGTGAAGAAGCAGCACAGCGCCATCCTGGCTGCGCCCAACCCTGATGAAAGTAAGCCCCGCCCACCCAGCATGGCCGTCCCTCCGTTGTCTTTCCGTTTGGACGTGGGTGTCCCACACGTCCAAGCAGACATGGTTGTTAGCATGCTAACAGCTAGCCACCACTCGGCGCTAATAAGAGGAAAGTTCTGTCTGCCAGAACAGCACCGCTTCCTGTCCTCTTCAAAGTAAGGTGACCTTCGAGGAGGGTGTGACAGAAGGTCATGAGGTCATGAGATCAGGGGTCAGGGGTCATGAGGTCACAGCAGATTCAGCCGAATCTTTGATTTCTGCATGTTTGTGCTGCATGGTGACTTTTTCTTTTTGTCTTTTTTATTTTCCCCTTTTCTCTCATCCATTCTTTTATTTGTCATGCATGCTCCTCCTCTTCCTCCTCCTCTTCCTCCCCCTCCTCCCATCTGTTGCCTGGTTGAAGGTTTGAATCCTGCGAGGCTAAAATGACTCGTGAAGGGTAGGAAAGCTTTTATTGTGAAACAGGAAGTGTTCGTCCACCTGCGCAGGTGAGAAGAGGAGTGATGAAGATGAGCACTTCCTGATTAGGAAAGTGCTTCTCGGGGTTAGGTCTCTCTCTCTCTCTCTCTCTCACACACACACACACACACACACACACACACATGCTGACGTGTTCCTTTGTCCTCAGAGACCAAACAGGAGCTGGAGGACCTGACGGCCGACATCAAGAAAACAGCCAACAAAGTTCGCTCCAAGTTAAAAGGTGGACACACACACCTGAACACACCTGAACACACTCCTGGACACACCTGAACACACCTGAACACACACCTGGACACACCTGGACACACCTGAACACACCTGAACACACTCCTGGACACACCTGAACACACCTGAACACACACCTGAACACACCTGAACACACCTGAACACACTCCTGGACACACTCCTGGACACTCCTGGACACACCTGAACACACACCTGGACCAGTGGCCCTAACGAGGCTCTGACTTCATCTGTGAAGCCCGTTAGTCTGTGAGGGGGCGGAGCCTCACAACTTCCTTAAATGGTGTTTCCAGCTGATTTGTTAGTTTCAGTCTGGGACCAACGAAGAAGAACACACTAACGTACAGAAGCGCCTAGCTAGCAAGGCTAGCACCAGCTAACAGTTACCCAGAAAAATCCAGACATTTTGGGATGAACGAGTCAAACATCTGTGTGGCTAATGGCTAATGGTGTGTGTGTGTGTGTGTGTGTGTGTGTGTGTGTGTAGCGATTGAGCAGAGCATTGAACAGGAGGAAGGTCTCAACAGATCATCAGCTGACCTCAGGATCCGTAAGACACAGGTGAGACTGGTCACATGACCCCTGGGAGGGCAGCCCCGCTGGGTCAGCTGACTCTGTGTGTGTGTGTGTGTGTGTGTGTGCGCGCGCCGCAGCACTCGACGCTGTCCCGTAAGTTCGTGGAGGTGATGACCGAGTACAACACCACGCAGTCCAAGTACCGCGACCGCTGCAAAGACCGCATCCAGAGGCAGCTGGAGATCAGTGAGTGGGCCGCACGCGCATGTGCACGAGGGCGGCACGCGCATGTGCACGAGGGCCGCACGCGCATGTGCACGAGGGCGGCACGCGCGAGCCCGGCGTGACCACGCTGTCTCGTGTCTGCAGCTGGGAGGACCACCACCAACGAGGAGCTGGAGGACATGCTGGAGAGCGGAAAGCTAGCCGTCTTCACTGACGACGTAAGCGCCGGCCCCCCCGCCGGAACCGCTGCCGTCGCCATGGCGACTGACTGCGACTGTCCTGCAGATCAAGATGGACTCTCAGATGACCAAACAGGCCCTGAACGAGATCGAGACCCGACACAACGAGATCATCAAGCTGGAGAACAGCATCCGCGAGCTGCACGACATGTTCGTGGACATGGCCATGCTGGTGGAGAGCCAGGTGAGCCCGCACGCACGCACCTGCATGCGCACCTGCACGCCGCGCTGACCCGCCGCGGTGTCCTCAGGGCGAGATGATCGACAGAATCGAGTACAACGTGGAGCACTCGGTGGACTACGTGGAGCGAGCCGTGTCCGACACCAAGAAGGCCGTCAAGTACCAGAGCCAGGCCCGCAAGGTGAGCCGGCGCCGCCGGGGGGCGGGGCTTCGCCGGGACGCTCTCTCAACCGCCTCTTTGTCGTCCTGCAGAAGAAGATCATGATCATCATCTGCTGCGTCATCCTGGGCGTGGTCCTGGCGTCCACCATCGGCGGCACCCTGGGCTTATAAATGCCACGTCGCCATGACGACCGACGCCAACCGACCGACCGACCGACCGACCGACCGCCAGCAGAGAAACGAACACATCGATGACAAAAACACACAAAAAACACACAAAACTTGAACCGCAAGACAGACGACCAATCAGCTAGGAGGAGAAATTAACCAATCAGATCTTAGAAGCCGCCGCAGGGTTGGGCGGGGCACCCAAACACGCCAAAACCCAAACGCCATCACACGATCGCAAACGCTTAGAAACCAGTTCAGATGATCCCAGTTTAGCAAAGACGAAGCAACATTCGGGTTAGCCGGCGCCATCGTCTCCGTTAGTCTTTCTTTCTTTCTTCGAGACGCTCCAGGCGGCGGCGGCGGCCAGGTGGACGTTCTGCAGGTGCGGCGTTCCAGGTCTGCGTCCTTCTAAACTCCTCCGGAGGCTCCTGGAACGCTAACCTGCAGGACAACCGCCCTGGCTGTGGCCACGCCCCTTTGTTTATTCCCCTGTCTGTCTAATTAGCTTAGGCCTGCCGGCTGATTGGTTGAGAAAATTGGTTGTGGCAGGTGTCTCTCATCCGACCAAAGAGCGGGGGGAGGGGCATTTGGTTCCAAAAATAATTGGCTGGAGGACTGGGGGAAGGGGGAGGGGCTAGAGATGAGGGTGGGAGGAGCCGGGCAGTCAAACTATGCAGCTTAGAAAAGAGGAGGACAATTTGCCCCGCCTCCTCCACCCAAGACAGCCAATGAGGACGGACGCCAGCGCGACTAAAAGCTTGAGAGGAAAAGCCGGGACGGGCGGACGTTTGGGAGCGTTCCGCTAACATGGTTTCCGCTAACATGGTTTCCGCTAACATGGTTTCTGCTAATGTCCTTTTTGCTAACATCTTTTTGAGCTCACATTCATTCCGCTAACATTCCGCTTTTCCACTAGCATCTATTCCGCTTACATCTTTCCCGCTAACATGGTTGCGTTTCCGTGCGAAGGTTTGCTGCTTTGTCGTTTGTGTGAAGCTTCCGTTTAGTGACGTGACCCCCGACCGACGACCTGCCGACCTGGGATTCACGCGGTGCTACTCAGCGGTTGAGCCCTCGTCCCGGTCGTTAGCATGCTGTAGCGTTAGCTCGTGTTTGTTTGCAGTGGTTCTGCTCGTTAGCTCCCACCTGCTTCTGGAGCTGATGCGTCTCGTCAGCTGTGTTTGCGCCTGTTGTTTTAGGGAAACGGTGAAGGGAAACAAGCTAAGTCAGGCTAATCCGACCAACACGGGACCCTCCTGACAGACGCGTGCAGGCCCACCAGACCCAGACGAGGCTAGCATGCGGCGTGTGCGCTGCGGTCCTCGTGTGGTAGCACGCGTGGCCCCGGGCAGGCGGTGGATTTGACGCCGGTGCGGCGCTGTGATACGGAGCTCCTGGACTCTGTTGAGGCCCACAGACCCGAACCTGCAGCTGGACCCGGGACCAGACGGGGTCCTGACGTCCTCCAAATCTGTGCAGACCAGCATTAAAGCAATAATGTTTCGAGCTAGCCAAATTAGTGACATTAGCCACACTGAAAGCAGAGTAGATTTTAAACGGGTTGCTATGGAAACGATTTCTCTGGCACCATACTGGTTAGCATGGTTAGCTGCTGAGAGCTTCGGGTCAGCTAAGCTCCGACTCGTTGTCTTTGTGCTCTTGTGGAGTTTCAGACAGATCTCACCTGTCAGCACGTCCACCAGCTCGGTGGTCGCTCTGGTTCCACCGCTTTAGCCACGCCCCTCGCGGCCATCTGGTTCGGTTCTCTGTGCTAACATCGGCTAATAGAGCTAAGGGCAGGTAAAAAATTCTGACACAAACAGGTGGTTGAAGGAGCGGGCGGCGGTTCCGAAGGTCACCTCCTGGTCCTGTTTGCCCCGCCTTCTTACCCGGCTGGCCCCGCCCACCCCAGTGTGTTGTCGTGCCCCAACAGTAACAATAGTAGTACTTCTGCTAGCGAGGCATGTGACCGTGTGGCGTTTGCATGATGGTGTTAATGACCCCGCCCTCCCATGACCTTGGGTTAGCTAACACCTCCGTTATCACCTTCTCGTGGGTTTCAATCGCAGACTCGCAGGTGGAAACCAGGTTTTTTAGGTTTCTGTGACCTCTGACCTCCCGCAGAGTCGCAGGGCGTTGTTTTTTTGTTCATTTTGGAGTGAAGAGTTCGACCAGCAGGCTAACGTTTGTTGCCGTGTGTTGTGCAGCATGCCCCCTCCCCCCGACATCGGTGCATGAACGTGTGTTTGTTAATGTTGAAGTAACACAAAGCGACGGCGTCGCGCCGTCCCAGCGCAGTTGGTCTTCTTGGCCTTTGAAAATGTGACAGAAGCAACTTTGATCACTGTTACTATTTATCCGACTTCAGACCAAAGCTTTCTTTCGCCCCGCCAGGTGTTTTCAGACGTCGCCGCTAATATCAGAGCACAACGCCAGTGAAGTTTACGCTAAGATGACGTATGTTAGCTAGGCTAGCAGAGAGACACACCCCGCCCACCACCAGCCCCGCCCACACGTCTGCAGCAACAAACGGCTCACGTGTTTGTTTGCGGTCCAAACGTGGGGAACACGCGTTAGCAGCGTTGCCGTCCGCTGCTTTGTTGTTTTTGTTGCGTTTCCTTTGATCCACTCCTGCAGGTGCGAAGGAAGTTTCTAGCTAGTCCAGTACTGAGGCGCTGGTTAACAACGCCTTTTTTTGTTGTTCTTCACCAAAACAAAAGGTCACTTATTTACAAAAACGACAGTTAGCGGTCGTTGGCTAAGGTTCCAGACAATCGGCTTTCACCAAACACTTATAGCGGCTAAATTTGCAATCCTGCTCGTTTTCGGTCTGGCCGTCTCCTCCCGCTTGGGTACTGGCTAGCCAGCTAGCTTCCCTCCGCCTGCAGGACGCCTGTGAAACCGTCCTTCGGCTCTGCTGTTCCTGCACAACAATCGCAGATGAAAGAACCGGCGTTTCACAGCGTGAGCGCCACGTTAGCGGGAGCGGGAGTGGGGAGGACTCAGGCAGAGGTCGGACCCGTGACAGTTAGCCGTTAGCATCTATCTTCCAACCGCCCGGGTCCCCGCCTCCGTCGGACTCTCTGCTCCTGGCCCGGCTAGCGTGTCTGCCGCCTGTTGCTGCTGGCGTGTCCTCTGCTCACGTGCGATAGTGTTCCTGTTCCCGCCAGTGTTGTTTCCCCAGCGGGGGTGGGGGGGCGTGCCACGCCCACCCCTGCCCAAAAGACACTTGAAGGTTTGAAGCATCCGGACGCCAACGAGCCCCAACCAGAGACGACGAGATCAACCACGCAAAAAAGGTGCGCGGCGGGAAGACGTGTGCGCCTGCGCCGCCATCAGCAGCACTTGTGTTTTCATCCGTAACCGTAGTAACCGAATGCTCAGCAACAGACGGGGATTCTTGTGTTGTGTAATTAGTGTAAATACCTTCCAGAGCCTCTTGCATGTCTACGTAGAATCGACTCTCCAGCCGGTCAAAGTTGGCGCCCGCCTGAGCTTTGGCGCACAAGCCACGCCCCCAGACATACCCCCGCCCCCTTTTGCCCATCACGCACGGCGCGGCTCCTGGTCCGAAAGGCCCAGGTCCGCCTCCATCCATGACTCTCAGCGCAGAGCTCCGCCCCACCGGCTCCTCTGACCAAAGTGCTTCCCTCCACGATCGGCCCCGCCCCCAGCGGCTCCGTGAACGCCGTCTCCATGGCAACCGCCGGAGCTCGAAGACGCCACCAAATTTGTTAGCGAAGAGACGGACCCGAGCGGCGGGGCTCGCGGGTAAACCACAAACCTGACAAGATTAGCACGTGCGTTGTAGCGTGTGTCCCCCCTCCTGATCGTCTTCCGTCATTCCGGCGGCGCGGGAGCCTTGGGCCACGCCTTCCTCCCAACCACGCGAGCCCCCCCCCCCCCCCCCCGGACTCGCTCCCTCGCCCACGCAGGCCCGTCGCAACAAAGTGTGCAATAGAGGCAGAAAGGCGCTAGCTAGCCCCCCGCCGGAGCCACGCCCCCTGGAGGAGTGGCCAGAGGTGAGGCTGGGCCAACTTTGGCGGGAGACTTGTCCCGTTTCTTTTGTGCGTGTACGTGTGCGTAGCGTAACGTGGAGCTCTGTCCCCCCACCCTCGTACTGCTGTTGGCTGTTCTGTTTAGTTCCTGTGACGTGCCAGTATTAACCCCGCCCCCCCCCTGCCCCGCCCCCATGGATCTTTAAGATGACAACTCTATGCAGATGCTGTCTTTTATAAGTGTGTCAAAGTTTTAATTTACCACAAAAGGTCGAAACAAACCCTGACAGACGTGTGGAAAAGAAAACATGAATAAAGAAACGGATTGTTCAGTGTACTCCTCCTCTTCCTCGCTCTTCTTCCTCCTCCAGGGTGGCAGGTGGTTGGCTTTTATCTGACATCAAAGGCGGTCCGGGGGCCCCTGGTGGGTGAAACACGCGCTCGACCATCGGCTGATCAGGTCTTCAGCCCCAGGCTGACCAATCGAGCCCGGAGGACACCGATGAAGGAGGCGGAAGCGCGCAGAGACACAGCTGTCGGGGGCGGAGCCGCTTGGTTTGGAGCTATTTATTGTCAGCAGTAAAGGTTATAGTCTGGACAAGTTGTTAAACAAGTTATCAAAAGCCAGTTTACAAAAGAGGAGACGCACAAACACGGACAGGGGCGGGGCCGCGGGGCGGGGCCTTCCGGACGGCGGCGCCCGGCTCAAACGTCCCGTTAGCCGCCGTGTTCTCCACTAGCACCGGCGCTCCGTCAGACGCACGCACGTAGGTGTGCGCGTGGGCCGCTGAACCCTCAGTAACTAAACAGGAATAAATACAGGAGTCAGCAGGGGGCCGGGGGCGGGGCCACGCGCCAGGACACCGCCCTGCAGGAGCAGGAAGTGTGTGGACTCTAAACGGAAGAGAGGCGGAAGGGGCGTGGCTCTGTGGTCCTTCCGCTCCGCAGAGGGGGCGGGGCTTAGTTAAACATCAACACAGCTCTAAAGTCACATCCTACAGACTAGCTCCACCCACACACGTTAATAAGCAGCTTATAAATAAAAGTAGGACTACAGGAGAAGAGGAGGTCCCTGCGGGGGGCGCTCACACACCTCCAGAGGGGGTGGGAACGGGCCACCTCCTGGCCACGCCCACTGGAGTTCTGGGCCCAGCTGCCACGGAAACGCTGGCGTCCCCGAGGATGTCCCTCCGCCCTGGACCAGTCCCCCCCCCAAAGACCTGACGCCAGTGGCAACCGTAACCATGGAAACATGGAGGCCAAGGGTCCGCTGCGGTCCACAGTCTGAGGGTCCGGCAGCAGCCACGTGTGTGTGTGTGTCACACCTTTACCAGTAGGAGCCTCTGCAGGTATCATACATGATGATAAACTCTTTAAGGTTGACCTTTCTCATTGATAGATGATGTACGGCTAATTGAACTGAACAACAGTGTGTATGCATGACCCCCCCCCCCCCCCCCCCCCCTCTCCTCCTCCCTTCCTTCCCCCCCTCCCCCTCCTCCCCTTCTCTTCTCCTCTCTCCTCTTTTTTCCCCCCTCCCTACCCCCTCCCCCCTCCTAACTTCCCCCTCCCCTTTTCTTCCCCCCCTCCCCTCACACCCCCCCCCCCCCCCTTCCCCCCCCCCCCCCCCCCCCCCCCCCCCCCCCCCCCCCCCCCCCCCCCCCCTACCCCTCCCCCCCCAACGGTTTAGCCCCTGCCCCCCCCCCCCCCGGGCCCCCCCCCACAGGGGGGTGCCCCGCCCCCATGGATCTTTAAGATGACAACTCTATGCAGATGCTGTCTTTTATAAGTGTGTCAAAGTTTTAATTTACCACAAAAGGTCGAAACAAACCCTGACAGACGTGTGGAAAAGAAAACATGAATAAAGAAACGGATTGTTCAGTGTACTCCTCCTCTTCCTCGCTCTTCTTCCTCCTCCAGGGTGGCAGGTGGGTGGCTTTTATCTGACATCAAAGGCGGTCCGGGGGCCCCTGGTGGGTGAAACACGCGCTCGACCATCGGCTGATCAGGTCTTCAGCCCCAGGCTGACCAATCGAGCCCGGAGGACACCGATGAAGGAGGCGGAAGCGCGCAGAGACACAGCTGTCGGGGGCGGAGCCGCTTGGTTTGGAGCTATTTATTGTCAGCAGTAAAGGTTATAGTCTGGACAAGTTGTTAAACAAGTTATCAAAAGCCAGTTTACAAAAGAGGAGACGCACAAACACGGACAGGGGCGGGGCCGCGGGGCGGGGCCTTCCGGACGGCGGCGCCCGGCTCAAACGTCCCGTTAGCCGCCGTGTTCTCCACTAGCACCGGCGCTCCGTCAGACGCACGCACGTAGGTGTGCGCGTGGGCCGCTGAACCCTCAGTAACTAAACAGGAATAAATACAGGAGTCAGCAGGGGGCCGGGGGCGGGGCCACGCGCCAGGACGCCGCCCTGCAGGAGCAGGAAGTGTGTGGACTCTAAACGGAAGAGAGGCGGAAGGGGCGTGGCTCTGTGGTCCTTTCGCTCCGCAGAGGGGGGGCGGGGCTTAGTTAAACATCAACACAGCTCTAAAGTCACATCCTACAGACTAGCTCCACCCACACACGTTAATAAGCAGCTTATAAATAAAAGTAGGACTACAGGAGAAGAGGAGGTCCCCGCGGGGGCGCTCACACACCTCCCAGAGGGGGTGGGAACGGGCCACCTCCTGGCCACGCCCACTGGAGTTCTGGGCCCAGCTGCCACGGAAACGCTGGCGTCCCCGAGGATGTCCCTCCGCCCTGGACCAGTCCCCCCCCCGAAGACCTGACGCCAGTGGCAACCGTAACCATGGAAACATGGAGGCCAAGGGTCCGCTGCGGTCCACAGTCTGAGGGTCCGGCAGCAGCCACGGTGTGTGTGTGTTGCGTTGGGTGGGGTCTGTCTCCCAGTCTTTGTGTTACAGTCATCTCTCTCTCTCTCTCACACTCACACACACTCACACACACACACACACACACACACACACACGGGTCCGGGCTGAAGCAACCCTAACCCTTCTCCACCTCAGAGAAAGGCGCCGCCGCCGCTGGGCAGCCCCAGGAAGCCGCTGGCCGGGCCAGCGGGGGGTGGCGTGGAGCCGCTCCAGTGCACCTTCATGTGGTGCCGCAGGTTGGACCTGGAGGAGAAGCGCTTGGCGCAGTGCTGGCAGCTGAAGGGCTTCTCCTTGGTGTGGATGCGGCGGTGGCAGACGAGCTGCGTGGACACCCGGAAGGACTTGCCGCAGTCGGGACACTGGTAGCGTTTGGGCTCGGTGTGGATGCGCCGGTGATTCTTCAGGGACATCAGGTTGGGGAACTCCTTCTGGCAGGAGCTGCAGAAGAAGGCCCCGGTCTTGTGGCTGTTCTTGTGGTTGAGCAGCGAGCTGGCGTGGCGGTACGAGCGGCCGCACTGCTCGCACACGTGCGCCTTCGGGACCGCCGCCTCCACCCCGCCACTGCCTCGGGCCCCGCGGCCGGGCCGGAGTCCTTGCTCCTGCATCAGGGTGAGGTCCAGGCCCGAGCCCCAGCCCGGCCCCGGCCCCGGTGGCGGGCGCGAGGGGCGGGGCTGGCGGGGTGGAGGCGCCTGCCCGTGGCTGATCTCCAGGTGGAGTCTGAAGCTGGCGTGGGTGGGGAAGGCTCGCTGGCAGGAGCGGCAGGTCAGCTCGCGCTGCTTCTGGTGGACGCGTCGGTGGTTGTGGAGCTGCGAGGAGACGCGGAAGGCCTTGCCACAGTCGTGGCAGCGGTGGCGCCGCACCTCCGAGTGGATGCGCCGGTGGTTCTTCAGCGCCAGCAGGTTGGAGTAGGTCTTCAGGCAGACGGCGCAGTGGTAGATGCCGACGGTGTGGGTGTTCTTGTGGTTGAGCAGCGAGCTGGCGTGACGGTACGAGCGGCCGCACTGGTCACATCTGTGAAGGGACGAGGGACAGCAGAGGTGAGGGGTCAGAGGTCACACAGGAGGTTCCCCACCACCCTGGCCTGGACGAGCAGCTGAACCTTCACACAGGTATATGATCTGAAATCCGGCTTCTAGCTCCAGAACAAACGGCTTTCTGTTCAAGGTCGGCTAGCGGCCGCGTGCTAGCGCCGCTGGGAAGAGGGGTGGAGGGGCGGAGCTATCTGCCGCTTCCTGCACTGCACAGGACACCAACGCAACCCTGCAAAAACTCGCCCATGCCGGGACGAGCCGGTTCTGCGCAGTGCAGCTAGCACCAAATACACTCCGGTCCTCCGATAGCCGAGTTAGCGAAGGGCAGCTGAGGGGACGGCGGGACTCTGTCCTCGCGGGCCGTGTTAGCCCAGCGACAGGCAGGAACTAGCATAAAACCGGGAACATGTGACACAAACACAGCAACAGAAGGTGGGCTAGCACCTAGCCCAGAAACTCAGGTGTGTGTTGATGCTAACTGAAAGCAAACAGGGTTGACTTATCTGGTCTCTCCACTAATTCAATTTGTCCAAACTTCAGAAAAATCCGAATTCCGGCACGCGTATGGTCCCAAGGAAGCCGGATTGGAGATCATATACCTGGAATAGACACGCAGAAACCTAAATTGATCTGCACCGCTGTAGCCAACTGGAAGATGTGTGACAAGTGCTGCGACTCACGTGTACCGGCACTCCTCTCCCTCCGCCGGCGGGGCGGCGCCCTTCCTCCGCACCTCCACGCCTACCTGGTTCTCGCCGCAGCGGTGCCGGGCCAGGCCGGAGCGGCCCTGGAAGCTCTTCCCACAGGTGAGGCAGCCGTAGGGGGTGGCGCCCTCCTCGTGCACCTTCTGGTGGTTGCGCAGGAAGCGGGCCAGCCGGAAGGCCTTCCCGCACGTGTGGCAGATGTGCTTCTTGCGCTGCGTGTGGATGCGCATGTGGTTGCGCAGGGCCATGTAGTTGGTGTAGGGCTTGTTGCAGAAGTTGCACCGGAAGTTGCCCGTCTTGTGCGTGTGCTTGTGGTTGAGCAGGGAGCTGGCGTGCTTGTAGGTGCAGCTGCAGAGGTCGCAGGCGTAGGGCCTCTCGTCCGAGTCCAGCTCCGCCGCGCTCCTCTCCAGGGTGATGCTGGCAGAGCTGCTGGCCGAGGAGGACGAGGGCAGGTGCTGGGCTGGGCAGTCGTGCGCCGCCAGCTGCTCGGCCGTGGCGAATCCTTCGCAGCAGCCGTCGCACTCGAAGTCCATGGGCGCGCCGGGGCCCTGCGGGCCCTTGCACAGGCCGGCCGTGGTGTGGGTGGCCAGCTGCCTCTGGGTGCGGAAGCCCTTACCGCACTCCTGGCAGCTGTGCTTCTTCTGGGCAAAGTGGAGGCGCAGGTGGTTCTTCATGGCCAGCCGGTTGGGGTAGGTGGAGTTGCAGACGTTGCAGTGGTACTCTCCGATCTTGTGCAGGTTCTTGTGGTTGGCCAGGCTGCCGGCGTGGCGGTATGTCTTCCCGCACTCCTCGCAGGAGAAGGGTCGCCGGCCGCTCTCGGCCGGGTCGAACTTCTGCGGCCTGGAGGTCCCGGCGGAGGAGTAGGGCTTCTTGAAGCCCTGCTGGAGGTACTTCACGCCCAGCACCGGGCCCTTGGACGACTCCCCGCGCATGCTGTGCATCTGGGATGGGCCGGGCTGCTGGAAGCGGGGCGCGCTGGGGCCGCTGCGCACCAGACCTTTGGCCCGCTGCTCCTCGTGGAGACGCAGGTGGTTGACCAGCTGCTTCTGGATCTTGAAGGCCTTCCCACATTCCTCACACTTGTGCCTGAGAGGGAAGGAGAAGGAAAAGAAGGGCAGGTTAGCGGAAGCGGAAACCACCGTCCAACACCTGGCTCCAGGGCCCCTGGGCGGTACCTCTTCAGGTCAAAGTGGGTCCTCTGGTGGTTCTTCAGGGCCAGCAGGTTGTAGTAGCGCTTCTGACACACCAGGCAGCGGAAGACGCCCGTTTTGTGGGACTTCTTGTGGTTGAGGAGCGAGCAGGGGTGTCTATAGCCCCGCCCACACTGGTCACACTTGTGAGGCTTGTCGCTCTGGTCCATCATGGGCTGGCGTCCGTCGCCACCGCCGACACCGTCCCCTCCCGACATCGCCTTGGCTCCGCCCAGAGCCTGCTTGCTCAGCAAGCCGGCCCGGTTCTTGCCGGGACACAGGTGGGTGATCAGGTGGTGGCGATCGGCGAAGAACATGCCGCAGTCCACGCAGATGTGGTTGCGTCCGTCCATCTTGTCGGTGCCGTTGGCGGCGGCGCTGGCCACGCCCTGCGCTTGGCCGTCGGGTCTCTGGGGCCCGTGGACCAGCTGGTGGTTGAGGAGGTCCTGCTTGCGGGAGAAGCTCTGTCCACAGGTGGAGCAGATCATCCTCCAGTCCGGGGCCATGGCGGACGGGCCCGGCGCCGCCGCCGGGTTGTTGGCATGGCTGCGCAGGTGGCTGCGCAGGGCCCTCAGACTGGCGTAGTGGTTGCCGCACACCGAGCACTGGTACACGTCGCCGTCGTCCTCGTCGTCTTTGTGGGCGTTGCCCATCCGCTTGGCCCCGCCCTGCGGGTAGGCCCGCTGGCCACCGCCTTCCTTCGGCGCGCCGGAAGAGCCGGCGGAGGCGTGGTAGTTCAGGCTGCCCATGAAGCCGTTGGAGAGGCCGGCCTGCTGGTGCGGCGGCGCTTGGCCCCGCCGAGGACACAGGTGGGACTTGACGGCGGACACATCGGCGTACATCTCCCCGCAGTCGGCGCACACGTGTCTGTCGGCCTGCCGGTGCCCGCCGCTGCTCTGCGACAGTGCGCCGCCGTCGAAGCGCTCGTGGAAGTCCAGTGAGTCCAAGCCGCCGCCGTGGCTGCTGTCCGAAACAAAGTGGGCGCCGTCGCCGAGGCTACCGGGCAGCGAGATGGGCGTGGCGGCGCCGCTGCCCCCCTGGACGTAGCCCTGCTGCGAGTCCAGCGCCAGCGGCCCCGAGGACAGCCAGTCGCTGCTGTCGGCGCCCAGGTGCTGGCCGCCGCGGCCCTTGTGGCTGCGCAGGTGGCTGTGCAGGGCGGCCAGGTGGGGGTACTGCTTGCAGCAGACGCTGCACTGGTAGTGGCCCGTCTGGTGGCAGCGCTTGTGGTTGACCAGGCTGCCCGCATGCCGGTAGCTTTTGCCACACTCCCCACACTTGAAGCGGCGTTCTCCGTCCTCCGGGGAGTTGGCCTGGGGCACCCGGCCCCCCGCGGGAGAAGACACCGAGTCCTGCGAGCCGGGACGCAGGGCGTCGGTGCTGAGGAGGGAGGCGTCCTGGCCGTGGGAGGGCGGGTGGGGGTCGTGGGTCAAGTAATGGACCTTCAGCGTGTCCAGGTCCGGGTGTCCGGCGCCACAGTAGGCACAGGTGTAGATGGGGTTGTTGACCGGGGGGCCCATGATGGGGTCGTAGGGCCCCCGTTTGTCGCTGGGCAGGGGGGGGAGGGGCAGGGGATCCCCCAGGGCGGGTGTGTACGCCGGAGAGCGAACGGCACTCAGGTTGTGGGGCATGATGGCGGGGAAGGTGCGTGCTAGCCCCAGAGACGGCGAGCTGCTGTTGTGCAGCAAGACGTGCTCCTGGAACTCGGCCTTGCTCGGCAGCGCCACCTGGCACAGGTGGCAGAAGCAGGAGGCTGCGTCCTGGTTCTGGGAGGACGGAGCGCCGCCGCCGCTGCTCACCAGCGAGTTCCCGGCGCCCTTGAACTTGGAGTGAGTCCTCTCGTGGCTGTTTAGGGCAGCCAGGTTGCTGAAGGGCTTGAAACAGGCAGAACACTTGAAGGTTCCCTGCTGGTGGCTCTTCTTGTGGTTCACCAGGCTACCGTGGTGCCGGTAGGTCCTGTCGCACTGATCACACTTGAAGGGGCGGTCCCACTCGTCCGACTCGGGGGGGCTCTTCTTGCCGTGCTCGTCTGTGCTGTGGCTCTGGAGGACGCCGTGTCCCATACCCCCAGGGGTCAGGTGGGGGCGCCCAAAACCCTCGGACAGGTCCTGGCCCAGGCCGAAGTCCCTGTCGTCCTGGCCCGGCTCCTCGGCCACCTCCTCGTTTTCTTCTTCTGCGTGGACGCTGCTGGGGGACAAGGTGTGGATGCGGAGGTGGTTCTTCAAAGCCACCGAGTTGGGGAGGGTGCGCGTGCACACGGGACACTGGAAGGAGCCCACCTCGTGAGACTTCTTGTGGTTAGCTAGGCTAGCGGCGTGCTTGTAGATACGACCACACTGTTCACACTCGAATCGTCCGCTCTCTTCCTGCTGGTAGTGTGCTTTCATGTGTTCTAGGAGGCTGGGAGTACTGGGACAGACCATATCACACTCTTTACACGGGAAACCCTTGGCACGGCTCATGTCACGCATCGCCATCGTGCCCTGGAGCAACCTGGTGGGTGGGGCCGGCACGAGTCATCACAGCATCGCCAGTGAGTTTAAGGAAGAAGAAGAAAGTGTGAGACTTAGCCGGAGGCTAATGCTGGTGGCCATCGTCCGGGACTCAGATCCAGCCAATCGGGTGGACCTCCCAGGGTCCAGCAGCCAATGAGGTGTCACTGTGGAGACAGAGGAAGAAGTGTGGTCAGAGCGCCGCAGGTAGCGACGGCAGCGATGGCACCGATGCTAACGGGGGCAAATGGTGCTTACTGATGCTAACGGAAGCTACTGATGCTAACGGAAGCTACAAACTACAAACTTCAAAACTGTGACCAAGTCCATCTAATTCTGCAACCTGTAAAATTGTTAAAGGGCAGTAAAGTAGTCTCATCTCTCTGTCACACACACGCACGCACGTGCACACACACACACGCACGTGCGTACACACACACACACACACACACAGGTAATTAAAAAGAGCTCTTGTTTGCAAGAGATTTAACAGGCTAATCTGAAATCTGTATCAGATCACAGCAGAACATTTAATCTACCCCAAATGCGCGCCCCCAGGACCACCCAGGGTCCGGGTCTTGTTCGCCACTGATCCAAACGCTGGTTAAATGTGGACAAGCAGGACAAGCTGTCCTCGCCGGTTGTCCTCAGCAGGAAGCAGACACGTGACGTCATCAGCTCGCGGATGTTTTGATGTTTTAACTTCAAATCAGAAATTTGGCTCTAAAACCTGCACGAGCCGAAGGCAGCAGCCAATCCAAACTCCCCTTTTCTTTGACTCTGCAAATGTTTACAAAGAGGTTTCCATGGAAACCGGGAACCTTTTTGGACCCGAACCGGGCTCAGCTGTGTCGGAATGACCCCCCCCACCCCCTTCCACACACACACACACACACACACACACACTCACACACACACACACACACACACACACACACACACACACACTGGGCGCTTTTCAACCGAACCGAAACATCGGGTTCTGTCCAACATGCGGGGCGACGCGGCCGAAGCATCCGGACGCGGCCGCCGCGGGGCCGCTGACCTTGGCTCCGTCCCGCCGCCCCGACCTCCCCCCGCCGCCCCTCCGGCTCCGGGTGAATTTATCGGGACAAAAGCGCCGAACAAGAGCCACATTCACGGCTCCGCGCTGTGGAGAGGCGCGTCCCGGTGGCGGGGGCAGGCCGGGGCGGCGGTGGGCCCCCGGGCCGGTGCGCCCCCGCCTCCCGGAGCGGGGCCCGACACCTGGAGCCATCAGCCGCTTTCACCGAGACCCCGTTTCCATCGGAAAATGGCTCTCGTGCAGCACGCCATTTTCCCCCGTGCTAACGGGCTAGCATTCGCTCGCAGCCCCAGAAAGCGTAACCGGCTGCCAGACGCCCCCGCCCACCCCCGGTCCGGACGGGGACGCTTTGGGCTGCAGGCGAAGAAAGACGCGAGTTGGGAACCAAACCACAACGCGGGGTTTTATTGGCTTTGCAGGGAAAAACAAACCCGACGGAGGTGGCGTTAGCTTTGGCTGGCTAGCTAGCGCCCCCCGGGATGGCAGAAAGCTCGCGGATTTCTGCTTTAAACATCACAACACGCGCACAGCCCGAACCCGTCGCTGCTACACGCTCCCGCAAAAACACCCGGTCTCGTTCCACGAATCCATGCGTGTTTCTGTGCGTGTGGAACCGGCCGGGGTTAGCTTCGCTGCTAGCAGGTCGCTAGCCCGCAGCTACACAAAGATGTGGACAAACACAGGCGGCCCCTTTGATGGAAAAGCCCATCTCCCTCTTTCTCTCCTCCACTCACCCTCGAATGGCCTCTGCGCCCGTGGGTGCGCTGTGCACGACCCGGACACGCACACGCTGTGCGGGATTCAGGCTTTAATCATGGTCCCGCTGGTTCCTGCCTCCGTCCGAGCCTGAGTCGACCTGCTGGGCTCCTCTCCGCCTGCGCGCCGCTGCCGCAGCCGACTTCCTGCCGCGGCTGGCGGGGCCGAAGCGCACTGCGCGTTCATCGTGGAGCGTCGGGACCGGGACCGGGACCGGGACCAAGAACAGGACCGGGACCAAGAGCAGGACCGGGACCGGGACCGGGACCGGGACCAAGAGCAGGACCGGGACCGGGACCGGGACCAAGAACAGGACCGGGACCAGGACCGGGACCAAGAGCGGGACCGGGACCAAGAGCAGGACCGGGACTGGGACCGGGACCAAGAGCGGGACCGGGACCGGGACCAAGAGCAGGACCGGGACCAGGACCGGGACCAAGAGCGGGACCGGGACCAAGAGCAGGACCGGGACTGGGACCGGGACCAAGAGCGGGACCGGGACCGGGACCAAGAGCAGGACCGGGACCGGGACCAGAACAGATTCCCAGCTGTGCCGCTGCTTCACTTGGGCCGAACCGAGCGGTTTAGGCCGTCAGAAGGACCCTTCATCAGTGGTCTGTGTTTGGGGGCCACCTTCACCTGCTCGGGTGGTTCACCTGCTCACGTGGATCACCTGAGCAGGTGAACCACCTGCATCAAACACACGTCACCATCTTATCTGTCCGACTTCCTGGACTAAAATCACAGTTCTGTTGTAAAATATTGTCTTGATACAATAACAGCATCATTTTGACGCGTCGTCTTCTTCCTTTTTTGAATAAAAAGGGTTTTTTTTATGTCTAAAATTCATTTTTATGTGACGCATAATGATCACAAGGCACTTTTATATCTTTTTCATCTTTTATTTCAATCAACGAAATTTGACCGCGTCCTCGCTGGTTTACAAAAACGATTATTTGTAACATATAAAAATGGTTTTATGTAACATATAGTTCAATTTCCATCTAATTTTAGGTATTCAGCGAAAAAGAATAATAAAACATGTAAAATATTGTTTGTCCCTTCAGGCAACCAAAGGCAGGAAAACACCCGGGATGCGGATTAAAGGAGCCAACGCGCGAACCCGCCTGAACCCAACGAGCTTCACTACATTTCCCAGAATCCCCAGCACTCCCGTGACGTCATATCTGCGCGCCGGAATGCGTGGCTTAGTTTTCGTGAACCTTTTGTGTGTTTAAATTCGATATTTGAGTCCCAGAAGCAGCAGCACCATGGGTCCCGTTGAGGTAAAATTTTGCTATTTATAAAGTACCTTAAAACTTAAGATTTCACAGTAAATGACGGAGCTCGTCGTAATAAACGCGCTCGTTAGCGGAAACGCGCCTTCTTGTAACGTTTGAAATTCTGATCGTTTAAACATTTTCACTCTTTCATTTTCACTTGTACTCATGTTATTCCTGATTGAACGCATTTTTAATTTGAGGTGTCTAATCATGCAGAACATTAATACAGATCAGTTTACCGGACTGACAGAACTAAGAACATCGATCGATTCTCGTTTAATCTGCTGTTTACGTTTCACACATGAGAGCTCAACTTAGGTTTAGTTCCAAAACTCAAAAAAACACGTAAATCTGTTACTATAAATGATTCACTGGTTTTAAAAGGGGTCGGTCTTACTTGATGGTGAACGTGGTTCGCAACCCGGCCACCAGGGGCGCTCATGTGGCGCCTGCGGTCTTTTGGCGCCTGATGATGGAGTTATTGATCGTGCTGCCCTCCCTCCAGCTCCTCCACATGTCCGTCTTCTCTCAAAGTTTTTCTCCCTGTGGTCGGTTTCTGGCGACCGGAAACAACTACGGGCAGGTCGCCCTGTTCAGGTCAGGCGGCGCCGCGACGGCCGAGGTCGGTCGACCCTGGACCTTTCAATACTGACCGTTGGTCCCTGTTTCAGCCTGGCTGCTGCTCTGAGTCCCGAGGCCACCGGCTCGAGCCATAAACCAGTCCTGACCTTCACAGGTGAGCGTGGGAACAGACGCCGGCAGGTTTCCGGGTCTGGCTGTGGTCGTGCCGTCGCCGCTTTCACCCCTTCGACCCGCCGTTGGGAGTGACGTTAACCGCGCCAGCACAGGCCGGCGGGCGGAGACGCCTGAATGTGTGTTGAAAGCTGGTTGTTAGTGTTAGCAGCCACGTTTTTGCTGTCCTGCAGCCCACGAAGGCCCCGTCTTCTGTCTCCTGTCCACCGACTCTCACCTTGTGAGCGCCGGAAACGGAGAGATCAGCTCCTGGAGCTGGAGCGAACTCATCAAGAAGGTGCGCGTTGCCGTGGCGACGGCCTCCTCCGAGAACTGCTGTGCTCATTCAGGTTGTTTTGTCTTTCCAGCACGTCAAACCCGCGTGGACCAAGAGGCCGAACTACAGGTGAGAGCCGTCCTCGGCCCCGCCCGTCCGCTCAGGTCAGGCGCTGACCCGGTCCTCTTTCAGATCCAGTCTGGAGATCCCGGAGATCAACTCCATGGTCCTCAACTCCAGGGTGAGTTTCGCCTTCTCACGACCCTCGGTGCTGCTTCCCTGCGTCATGTGACCTGCGCTCTCTCTGGCGGGACAGGACAACAGTCTGATTGTGGGTGCGGGGGACAACAACATCCACGTCCTGGACCTGGAGCACGGAGTCTTCAAGGTCGGTACTCGTCCGTCAGTCCTCCCAGCTCGGCGCGCCGGCGGTGACCCCGCGCACGTGTCCAGTCGGTTCTGCAGGGTCACACGGACTACGTGCACTGTGTGAGCGTGCGGGAACGCGAGGCCGAGATCCTGTCTGGCGGGGAGGACGGCGCCGTGAGGATCTGGGGTGAGCCGCCGTTGGGCTTCTGTGGGGAACGGGCTGGGACTGTTGGCTCAGAGGCGTCCTGTCCTCCAGACAGCCGGACGGCTCAGGCGGTCCACTGCCTGGAGGTCTACAAGTACGAGGTGAGAGGCCGCTGAGCCCCGCCCCCTGGGTGTTGGCTGCCCCCTGCTGTCTGACACCGGCGCTGCTTTCAGAGCTGTGCGCGACCTCAGGTGGGGAAGTGGATCAGCTGCTTGGCCACCGACTCCGACTGGATGGTAGGAAGCTGTGCTTGGCCGGGCCGCCGGCGGCGGCTGCCGATGCTAACGGCGTGCTGTGCTTGCAGCTGTGTGGCGGAGGGCCGTCCCTGTCCCTGTGGCACCTGCGCTCTCTGTCTCCCACCTCCGTCTTCCCTCTGAGGGGCTGCCAGCGCCAGGCCGCCTTCCACCAGGACATGGTAACGCCGGCTTGACCGCCGCAGTGGCGCCGCGCCGCTGACCCATGTGACCTCTGTGCAGATCCTGGCCATCGGCGAAGGCCCCTTTGTGTCCCACTGCCTGCTGGGCGGAGACATCAAAGCGGAGATTCCGTGCACACCAAAGAGCCTCAACACGCTGCAGCTCAACGCCAACAGCACGGAGCACAGGGTGAGTGGGGGCGCGCGCCCTGGTCACATGAGCCCAGACCGCACCTGAGCCTGCGTGTTTGCAGGTGCTGACCGTGGGGGGCAGCAGTCCTCACGTGGACGTCTTCACCAACCTGTCCTACAGAGCCTTCTCCCTCAGCTTCTGATCGCCCGAGCCGCAGCCATTAAAGTCTGTCTGCCGTCACACACACTGTCTCCTCCTTCCAAACGCGGCTGATCAAACCGGAACCTTGAAAAGACATTTATTTCAAAAAGATAAGGGCTCGACTCCAGCAGCAGAACCTGCTGCATTCGGGGACCGCAGGAAAAGGCAGCATCTGCCAGCGTCTGTGGGTGGGGCCTCCGAGGCCTTTCCGTCGACGCCGGGCGGGGCTCGGGGCCCTCCTGGGGACGTGGGCGGGGCCTCAGGCGGCCCAGCGGCAGGCCTGCTGGACGCTCTGGGCCCAGGTGTTGAGCAGCTCGGTCAGCGAGTGTTTGTCCGGCAGCTGCAGCAGCTTGGACGTCATGGTCCTGTGGACCTTCTGCAGGAAGCTGTTGCTTCCTGCTGGGGAGAGCGACGCCTGGTTACTGGGCGGAGCCCCTGGGGGGCGTGGGCGGGGCCACTCACCGTACTGGTCCCCGTGGTCGTCCCAGCAGGGGCTCTGCTCCGGGTAGTCGGCAGGAATGCGCAGCTGCAGCGGAGGAACGCTGGGCAGGTTCTTATCGTCTGGAAGGACAGAGCGTCGGGTCACCCTGTCCCCGGGTGTCCGGGGGGAGAAGGGACACACACACACACACACACACTCACTCACCCAGCTTGCAGATGAGGTGGACCGTCCCGTTGGTGCTGCACTGGGACGGGTCCAGGTTGACCAGGAACTTGAGGTCCAGACGGGCCACCTCCCCCTGCAGGATGTTGGGGACGCTCTGGCGCTCCTCCTCCTCCTGCTTCCTCTTGCGGCCGCAGACGCTGGGACAGCTGTGGGCACAGAGACGCTCACACACCGTCCTCCGTGGCCTGCGTGTCCAGCGTGACCCACCTGATGGGCGGGCCGTGGATGGCGCTCATGGCGGGGGCGAAGGTCCGGTACAGGGAGTGGTTGAAGACCGGCGAGCGGATGTTGGTCATGACGGCGTCCAGCAGCGGCTGGCACAGGTACTGCTGCTTGGTGGCCACCGGGGGCGGCGTGGGCTGAGGGCAGAGGGGGGGGGCGGGTCAGAACCTGGCCCCGCCTCGGGACGGAGGCGGAGCCGCTCTCCTCACCACCGCCATGTCGTTCTTCAGCTTCTCCAGAGCGATCTCACACTTCTGCAGCGTCTTCAGGGGACACCTGAGGGGGACGGGTCAGAGGACGGGTCAGGGACTCGGCCCGGGGCCGGGGCCAGGCTGCCTCCAGACCTTACCTGGTGGTGGGATCGGTCAGGATGTTCAGCAGGCTCTTCATCTTGCTCAGGTCCTTCTTCCTGTCTGTTGGGACACGTCAGCTGGTCAGCAGCCCTGCGAGGCCCCGCCCCCTCACCTGGACGCCTACCTTCGTTCTTGTCGATCTTGTTGATCATCCTGCGCAGGGGCTCGATGTACTTGGAGAGCTGCTTCAGTTTCTCCATGTACTGCTGGTCCTCCAGAGACGTGGGTCCAGCCGGACTCATGACCGAGCTGGGGTTCCCTGGAGCACAGGTGAGCACAGGAGAGCACAGGTGAGCACAGGTGAGCACAGGAGAGCACAGGAGAGCACAGGTGAGCACAGGTGAGCACAGGAGAGCACAGGAGAGCACAGGAGAGCACAGGAGAGCACAGGAGAGCACAGGAGAGCACAGGAGAGCACAGGAGAGCACAGGTGAGCACAGGAGAGCACAGGAGAGCACAGGAGAGCACAGGTGAGCACAGGAGAGCACAGGAGAGCACAGGAGAGCACAGGTGAGCACAGGAGAGCACAGGAGAGCACAGGTGAGCACCTGGAGTGTTGAGCGGTCCTGGAGACGGGACGCTGTAGTTTGACACGGGCCTGGCGTTGGACGGGCTCTGCGAGGGCTGAGGGGAGGGGCTTGGCTGGAAGCCTCCAGGTGAGGGGGTGGGACCAGAGCTGCACACAGGAGCACACACACGTTAGTGGGTGAGGGGGCCTGAGGCCCTGCCTGCTCAGGTGTCAACCCACCTGGCTGAGTTGGGCTGGGAGGGGGGGGGCTGCGGCGAGGGCTGCGGCGGGGGCAGCATGGACTGCGCCTGCACCGGCGAGGGCGAGGACATCATGGAATGCTGCTGCGCCTGATTGGACAGAAGCAAGGCGGGAGGTGAACACCTGCCCTCCGAGGTCCGTCCATGAGGAGGAGGAGGAGCTGAGGAAGAGTCACCTGCTGTGTCAGCGGCGGCCCTCCCGCCACAGCAGAGGCGGCGGCGGCGTTGGGGGGAGGGATGGAGGCGCGAGGCATCCGGGCTGGAAGCTGCATCCCAGGACGGACCAGCTTGAGGACAGAGGACAGAGGACAGAAGGCTGGACGTGGCCGAGTCTCCTCAGGTCAAACTTCACCTGATCCCAACCCAAAACCAGCGAGTTCCAACCGCTAATTTCACAGTCCAGCTGAACCGAACGAACTTTGTTTTCCTTTTAATTCCGTTTTTTCACTTTTGCCAAGACGGTTTTCCCTTCCTGGTTTTGGTGGTTTGGTCTGCTTTGGGTCCAGGTGATAACCCAGCCAGGTTAGCGGCGCGTCGGCAGCACACCTGGAGCCCCGACCGTCCACACACTCACCTGTCCAGGTACGGCCGTGGCCGCCGCTGCAGCGGCTGCGTTGAGCTGCGCCTGCGCTGCTGCCTGCTGGGCTGCCTGCTGCTGCAGCACTGCACGGGCCTGCTTCAGAGCGCAGCAGAGGAAGCCAAGGATGAGGAGGAGAGAAGGTGCAGCAGGCTCAGGTCCTGGAAGCTTACCTGGAAGGCCTGGAACTTCAGCTGCTGCTGCTGCTGCTGCTGCTGCTGCTGCTGCTGCTGCTGCTGCTGCTGGGAGCTGAGGGGAACGTGCTGGCTGGACACCATCTGTCCAGCCAGGGACTGCAGCACCATGCCAGCCTGCTGCTGCTGCTGCTGCTGCTGCTGCTGCTGCTGCTGCGAGTGCGGAGGCATCTGACCCACCTGGGCCTGGGCCTGGACCTGCTGCTGCACCATGTGCTGGATGGACTGGGCCTGAGCCTGCTGCTGGAACTGCAGCTGCATCATCTGCTGCTGCTGCTGCTGCTGCACCCGCGTCTGATGCATCTAAGGAAAGCAGAGCATACGGTCGAGGTTCAAGCCCCTGAGGGTCAGCTGAGCTCCTCACTAGGTTCTCGGTCCCTCAGAGGTTCTGGCTGCTGCACACCTGGGTCTGCTGCTGCTGGTTCTGGGCTTGCTGCTGCTGCTGCTGCTGCTGCTGCTGCTGCTGCTGTAGCTGCTGCGCCCGCAGCTGCTGCTGCACCTGGAACTGCTGCTGGATGGCAGCGTTCTGCTGCTGCTGCTGGGCCTGCTGGAACTGCTGGAACTGGATGGACTGTTGTTGTTGCTGCTGCTGCTGCTGCTGCTGCTGCTGCGCTGCTGCGGCCGCCGCCGCCTGCACCATCTGCTGCACTGGCATCTGTCCCGGACCCCCGACTGCAGAGGGAGGAGAAGGTGATGGCGGGGCAGGTCCGAGGGGCTGGAACACACACGCAGGACGCACAGAAGCAGAAACTGCAGCTCAGAGCAGCTCTGGCGCAGCTCAGCAGCACACACACTCACTGGCTTGTGGGTTTCCAGCCACCCCTGCCATGGCATGCTGGCCTATCTGCATGGGCCCCATGGCCCCCATGCCCCCCACTGGAGCCCCGGTGGGGCGGGGCCCCACGCCCATGGCCCCCGGGCCCCCTCCAACCCCAGTCAGGTTAGTCAGGGCATTCATGGGATCTAGCAGAAGGCAGACAACAGACCCGGTTACACAGCTCCAACATGCAGGACTCCTGCAGGCTGAGTCTGGAGGCGACAGTCCAGCAGAGAGCGGACAGCAGAGGCCAGGGCCACGCACACCTACCTGGACCCCCCAGGCTCTTCTTATCTGTGGACACAGGACAGAGACGCTGGTGAGGACCTGCAGCTGCTGCTGCTGCTCTTCTGCCAGAGTTCCCGAGTACTTACGGATGTCTCGGAAGTGGATGATCAACCTGGCCACCAGGGATAAATACTCGTCCTAGAAGCAGGTCAGCACAAGGTTAGTGAGCTTCGGGAGCACCTCCGGCGCTGTGGGTGAGGGGGAGGCCTCCCAGGACTTACTCTGGATTTGGCTTTGATGAAGACGTGGTTCTCCATGTCAGTGCTGGACTTGTTGTGTGCAGTTCCAGCCTTTCTCATCGCCTCTTCGCTGCAGGAAGACGCTCATTAGTGACAACACCTGCATTCGTGTGAGACACAGGACGTCCACCTAAACGTGCTCATCAGCAGCAGCAAAACAAGGTCAGCAAAGGTTCCTGGATCCCCACGATCAGCTGATCCCAGGTCGGGGTGTGTGCGGTCCAGGAGCTCCTGGCTGTTTCAGGGACTCGGACACAAAAGTCCAAGTTTTCTCTTCTGCTTCTGTCTTCAGCTGCACACATTAAACCCATTTCTGCAGAACTCAAGTTGAATGTGACAAAGTGATTCAATGGAGTCCCTGTTAATAATGTTTGCTTGTAACTTTTGTAACACGAACTGCGAGAAGAAAGAGAAGTTAGGAACAAAAGCCGGTTTGTTTATTCAGCTACCAGGGTCTATTAAAGAACCTAAACCTCGTACAACTGAACTGCACATTGTGCTAATAGTTCTCATATTTCCGAACAAGATTTAATTATAAAAATTGATCAGTAATCCTTTTATTGTGTTAATTTTTCAATGCAGGTCCATCGACGTGACTCTCTTTAATGTAGCATTAGCTTAGCTCGGTCAAGTGACGCAGAGGGAAACTGGTAAAACCAAAATTAACCGAAGATTCTCACATTTGGGCGACGACTTTTTGTCGGAACTGGGGACTCTTCCAATCGCTGTCGGGTCCCGGGACTTCCATGGTTGAAAAGATTAGTGTTTATGTCTGTTTTTGCGGAGGGAGAAAAGGTCCTCGCCGTTCTTCTTCGGGCCTTCTGGGGAAACGCGGCGGCGCTTCGTTGTGTTCAGCCTGCACCGCCGCCTGCAGGCCGCGCCGGGTCACTGCAGCCGGCCGGTGTCTATTATTGTCAGGTCAGCTGATGTTCTGGAGGAGACGATGCTGAAGGCGGAGCCGGACTGGCTCAACCATGCTCCAGCTAACAGAATCAAACAGAACATCCAAAGGTTCCGGCAGAGGAAACTAGGTGTCTGACTTCATCTACGTGGGCACACGTCTTCAGGCTGACTGGGCCTCAGTCAGGCCTCTGGTCTCTGGTCCAGGGTCTCCGGTCCAGGGTCTCTGGCTGCTTTTCCTGTCCTCAACAGACGCCAACCTGAGGTTCTGATCAATCACAGTGGTCTTCTTGCACTTGGATGAAAACTGTTTAACACCAGAGGGTGCAGTTAGAGACTTTATTGGATCTCATATATTATAATAGATTTATATAAGATATAATAAATGTATATCTATCTAATAATTCAAAACCAAAATATTTACAAATGCGACCTCCTTTAATCCAACCAGTGGTAAGCTAACACTTATCACACTAGGACAGGGGAGGGCAAACTTTCTGATTCGTGGGCCACAATGGGTTCTAACATCTGACAAAGGGGCCGGACCAGGAGCAGATGGACGGAGTGCTTCGGTACCCCACCTCACTGGAGAAAAAATACACATCTGGGATATGGAGAAAACATGTGATTTAATTTCAAATGAAAATGAAGAAAAGCGTGACAACAAAATATCTGACTTTGGAATGAGTCTGAAAACACTGAAAATCAAATGAATAAAATGTGCCTTTTTTAAATTACTGTCATTTAATTTTTTCAAGTTCGGCGGGCCGGATTAAAACTTTTAATGGGCCGCATGTGGCCCCTGGGCCGTAGTTTGCCCATGCCTGCACTAGGAACTCTAAATTATTTTGAAATTATTTTTCCTCCTAATAATTATGTTATTCTTCTGGCACAATTTCTGCATGAACTTTTCTACATGTCTTTGTCTCATATAAAGAAATTCACCGTCCTGTTTCGTTCGCAAACTTTATTGACATTCACGTATTTACAGACACGAGGAAACCTGCCACCTAGTGGTCAGAGAGGGGAGGACAGTGGTC
>CAAE01013843.1:0-73358 GCA_000180735.1 Tetraodon nigroviridis | reverse complement strand
GGTGAGGCCTCCGGGCACACCTGCGCACCGTGCACAGTGGCCGTGCACAGTGGCGGGCGAGTCACATTCACTCCCACTGGCAGAAAGAGAGCGAGGCAGCTAAAAATGACACCTATGGCTTCATTTGCATATCAGGCCTCTGCAGCTCTGCAACGTGATTGGACGCCTCCACAGCGTGTGTGTGTGTGTGTGTTTATAATCTGATTCTCCACGCTGCGCTCACACTCACTCACACACACACACAGGGTCCGTCCTCTCACGCCCCCTGCTGGTTGTTACGGCTGCTGTCAGACTCGTCACAGGACAGGAAATGACCCAGAATTCCGAGAGTCTGATTGATAAAGAGCCTGACAGACGGACGGACGGAGCAGGGACAGAGTCCTTAATGGACTGCTGAGTGACTGACCTTGATTTCTAATGGACACACACACACACACACACACTGTTCCTTCCCTGAGGGACGTGTTTCCACTCATGTCGTGTTGACATGAAAATGTCTCCAGTCGTGTGTAAAAATCTCCCTCCATCGCTCCAGAAAGTGTGTTTGGCGGTAATAAAGGTGTGTGTGGCAGTAATAAAGGCGTGTTTGGCGGTAATAAAGGCGTGTTTGGCGGTAATAAAGGCGTGTTGGCGGTAATAAAGGCGTGTTTGGCGGTAATAAAGGCGTGTTTGGCGGTAATAAAGGCGTGTTTGGCGGTAATAAAGGCGTGTTTGGCGGTAATAAAGGCGTGTTTGGCGGTAATAAAGGCGTGTTTGGCGGTAATAAAGGCGTGTTGGCGGTAATAAAGGCGTGTTTGGCGGTAATAAAGGCGTGTTTGGCGGTAATAAAGGCGTGTTGGCGGTAATAAAGGTGTGTTTTTGTTCCCTGTTCGTCCGTCTCAAACATCCAGATTCGTGATGACGTCACTGCGACGCCACCAGCTACAACGGCCTTCGCTCCAGTCTCATCACACACAGGCATGTGAAGATCGCAGCTGGTACACACACACACACACACACACACACACACACGTCCATGCTGTTTAGGGGCCATAACAGATAAAAGAGACGAGCCGACTGCAGGTGTCACTGTCAGAGTGACTGTGACACACACTGAACCATAATGACTGTGTGTGTGTGTAAGTGAATGTGTGTCAGTGTGTGTGTGTGTGTGAGACCACGCTGGGTTTATCCAAGGAGAAAATGAGTGTATGTGTATGATGCCAGGAGCTTGGCGGTCCACCTGGACACTGCCCAGAGCAGTGTGTGTGTGTGTGTGTGTGTGTGTGTGTGTGTGTGTGTCAGGTGAAGGGCAGTGAGTCTGGTTCCTTTGGAAGGAGTAAACTTTCATCCCTGCCGGGTTCGATGATAACCATGAAAATATGACTGACAGCAGGCTCCGCCCCTCGATCTGACAGATCACATGACCAGCAGGCCAGCAGGCGAGAGACCTTCAGGATGGTTTGATCCAGGGAGGGAGAGGAAGGAGACGAAGGAGTGAGAGAAGGAAAAGATAAAACATTCATCTGGAAGCAGAGACACACACACACACACACACACACACACACTGTGTCCTTTTAAGAGGTGCTGATGTCAGAACTCTGTTCATTTTGTCCTCAGGATTACTGAAGCAAATCGGTGTGTGTGTGTGTGTGTGTGTGTGTGTGTGTGTGTGTGTTTGAGCTGTTTTTCCTTCATCTGAAGTCAGAAAGCTTAAAACAGAAGAATGATGTCATTCCGTAAGAAACACACACACACACGTTAGCAAACTAAGAATAGCACGTGTGTGTCATCGGTTGTGATGCTGCTTCGCGGGCCGCTCACCTGACTTGTCTTCCTCACCAGGTAAAGCTGATGTGACGGACGTGATGCGTTCAGGTGACAGGCCGACCGCTGTGATGGTGCTAACACGCGAGGTTAGCCCTAGCAGCGTTCAGGCAACCGTAGGATCGAGGCTGGCTGCAGGCCTCGCCGCAGGCCTGCAGCCAGCCTGCGATCAACAGCTGTGTTCTGACGCCGGCCGGTTGCCGCGCTCTCCTCCACGAGCTGTCCGCGGTCGCGTTCCCAGCACGCTGCTGTCAAACACACAACTAACCAGAACTGCGCACCTGAGAGCAATGCTAACAGGCGTGCACCCGCAGGGCGCCTGAGACAGGAAGTCAGTCAGAACAGCCCGGAGTCTCTCAGCCTCTTCAGGCAATTTTAAAAGAAACAGATCAATTCAGATTCAGTTTCATTCAAACTTCTGGGAGATTTAGGGACGATAAGCAGGTCATTACTCATTAGCATTAGCATAGAAAACCGCTTTGAAACGCTCACTAAGGTGTAATAGCAACACTATTACGGTGCTACACCGGGCGGACATGCGGTACCGGGTCGGGACACGGGCCGTGAACGCATCACCTGTCCGCGAGGCTTTTGGAGCCTGTGACGTCACAAACGGGGGTCAGAGAACAAACGCCGAGGCCGCGAAGGGCGCGCGCGCGCTCGCAGACCCTCGCGCGCCCCGCACCTGCCAGCGGCCGCTCACGCGCTCACGGTCGCCGGTGACTCCTCGGGAACAACGTGAAACCACCTGACCGTCACGGTAACCTCACCCTTCGCGTCACGCTCACGCGCGCGCACGGAGAGAGGATCACTGACCAACTTTCAATCGTTTCAACAGTGTCTGTGTGCACGCGCTCTGCCGGCGGCGCCGAAGCTCAGTGCGCGAGATCGCATCGGCGATAATTAGCTTGTACGCGGGCTCGCGCGCACGCACAGAGTACACACACAGGGGCAGAGCCGCAGGTATAGTAACACGGACGCACTCGTGCCCGGTCGGTACGAGCCGGAGCCGCTCAGCCCGGCCCGGCCCGGCCCGGCCCGGTCTTACCTCCCTCCTGGTCCGGTTGGAGACAGGCTGGGATGTTTTTCTTCCAGCCGGGCATGATGCACCTCAGGGCGGATAGGGAGTCCAGGGCGGCCCGCTAGCAGACACACACCAGCAGCAGCGGGAGGAGCAGCGGCGACAGCAACATGGCTAGTTAGCATTAGCCTGAGCCGCTAGGCTAACAGGACCTCCTCCCCCTCCGCTCACAGCCGAGCTCTCTCTCCCGCTCTCTCTCCTTCAGCCTCGCGCGCAGCTCCCCCTCTCTCTCCCGTCTTTTTTAGGTCTCTCTATCCCCTCCCCCCTCCGTTACTTAACCCCTCAAGCCTCTCCATCTGTGTGTGTGTGTGTGAGAGAGAGAGAGAGAGAGAGGGAGTGTGTGTGGGTGTCTGAGTGTGTGTGTGAGCCGTGGTCACTGTCCGCGGTGTGTTTGGGGACCGGGTGTCTCAGATTCTCTCCTGTTAGCGCTTAGCTAGACACCGCGAGCACGCGCCCATTCATTCGGGCGGTCAGCGCGAGGGCGCCGCTGCTCAAGGCCCCTCCCACTCCCGGGTGATCGATGACTGATCGTCTGCAAGTTTGTGTGGCGCGGAGGGGGAGGGGAGGGTCTGCTGACTCACGGGGGTCCTTGTGGGCGGAGCTTCAATCAGTGCGGCGTTACCTTCGTTAGCGTGCGTGGATGCTGGCACGAGTGCTCATTAGCCATGCGCTGACGCTAGGGGGCGGGGCCTAACCGTGCTGCCCTGCAGCTTCCTGGTGGTTCCTGTCCCAACTCGCCTCCAGGAATTCCACCAGCTCTTCCCAATCCCGCTGGAACCAAGGGAAATTCCACCCATCCAGCCCCGAGAGCCTCCTGCAGGAACCATCAGCAAAGGTTCTGAAGGACTCAGAACCAGAGAAGCATCCGTGGTTCTCCGTAGGACCCAGAGAACTCTGGAACCTCAACAGGCTCTGGATGGACCCCTGGAAAGGTCCCACTGTTCCTGGGGGAACCATGTGGTTCTGCTTGTTACCACGAGGGAACCTGCGGCTGAAGAACCCTGCGTGGTTCCAGCTGCAGCACCCTGAGGTTCCACAGCGGGAGGATGCAGTAGGGCGGGTCACGTGACGAGCGGCCATCTTTGATCTCCAGAGGGACAAAAAAAGATGGAGGAGAAGCAACGAAGTGGAAGAATGAGACGGAAGGCAAAGACTGACCTCGATGTGTGTGTGTGTGTGTGTGTGTGTGTGAGGGGGTGCAGGCTTAGTGGGAGGAGCCTATGGACGGGTCCTTTCCCACTTCTGTGGGAGGTCATGTGACACAACTCAAAGTTCTGAGCAGGTTTTGGAAGTAGACACTGTTGATGTTCTGGATTCCAGAGGGACGGATCTGAGCTTCCAAAGGTCAAGGATCAAAGCAAAGGGGGCTTTGATCCTGTAGCAGCCTGCTGTCCTGGGCCTTGTTCCTGCTGCATCTGCACCGGTTCTGGTTCTGGTTCTGGTTCTGGTTCTGTCAGACAGTTGGACCTGAGGTCCGCAGGAGGGAGAGAACACCTGCTGGAAGTCCGAGCGCTGCTCCCAGTCTGCTGTCAGCCTGGTTTTAGCCTGTTTTGCTCTGTTTTTAGTGCGTTTTAATGTGTTTTTTGGTGTTTTCAGCCTGTTTTCAGCCTGTTTTCAGCCTGTTTTCGTTTTTTTTCGTGCGTTGTCAGCGCGTCTGTGAGGCAGTGCGGGCGGATGTAATGTTGACGAGTGTCCGCTAGAGGGAACTAATGTATCACCTACCGTCAAGCTGTAATTTTTAATTATTGACGTTTTGTGTTTTAGGGTGTTTTTGTAAGTGTTTCTGTATTTGTCCGTTTAAGAATGATCTTATTTAAATTTTGTTTGACTGTAATGTGTTAGGCTGTAATAAAAGCATTACAAGGGAGAACTGATATCCAGTCATTAATATCAAAGTTTTTCCCCCCTTTTTTATATTTTGAAAGTGTTTAATTGCGTTTCTCGGGTAGTTTTGGTTGTATACATTTTTAATGTATTTCTTTGACTTACGTTATTATTGGCTGCGCTGGGACGCTCTCGTGAACAGAGTGCAATGGCAGAAACGGCCACTAGAGGGAACTAATGTATCACCTACTGTCGAGTTGTCGGTTTGATCATTGATTTTGAACAACTTTTTTTTATTACCTTAAGTAATCATTTGTATCGTTTGTGCAGTAGTTTATTGATACGCACACCCTGGGGAGCATAGCTTATAAAAATGAGAATTGGGAGAAAACCCACTTAAGTTCGACCTCTGACCCCCCAGCGTCAGCCCTTCAAACCCCGCCCCTCTGCAGAGAGAACGGGAGCTCCATTCAAACACACCAAACTCGGCGCCCCAGGAGGCGACAGTCGCTGCAGACACAGAGAAGGCGGCAGCAACGCGACAGGAGCCAAAGAGACGCCATTGGGCCCCAAACTCTGAGCCGCAGGACGCACACGGACACACGCGGGTGGGCAGGCAGCCGGAACCCCTCACACGCTGAGCGCAGTCTGCTAGCAGGAGGCTAACAGCTAACAGCACCAACATGGCGAGCGCCTCGTACCACATCTCCAATCTACTGGAGAAAATGACTTCCAGCGACAAGGATTTCAGGTAAAACACGTCCACGACGAGCCGACTAACTGTGTGGCTCACGCCTTCAGGACCCCCGCTGCGGCCCGCGGAGTGACTGCGCTAGCCGGCCAGTAAACGCTGTGTCGGGCCTCAGGCTGTCATGCTAACAGCTAGCTGCCACCTGTCTGATCGTCGTCGCATCGTTGACCGGACAGTCGACCATCCGCATCCAGGCTCAATAAAACGGCCATTTAACCGCGGTGGCAACGCCGAGGCCAAGATAAACCTCCGAGCTCCCGTAATTCTGCTGCGTTTGAACACTTGGCCGTTAGCTTCATGCTAACAGATTTGCCCAGACTAACTTCTATCGTGCTGCAAGCTAGCGTGATATAGCGCGTGTGCTGAGTGCGTGCGCGCGCGCGCGAGCTCTGACATTCGGTTAAAGTGTGACTTTGTGGGGTCTGCCAAGAGGTCAGGGGGGGCGTTCGGGGCTGGGGCGGTGTTAATCGCTGCACTTTTGCAGCGTTGGTGTGCGAGTTCGCTAGCTAGCACGTTAGCATGTTTGGGGGTGTGGTAGCATCGGCGAGGCTAACAGCAGCATGTAAACAGACCGGAATGTGACGCGGACGCATCAGCCGGTTGATGAAGAGCAGCAGAGATGCGCTTCCGGTGTCCCAGCCGCGCTTCTGTCGTTCTGCTCTCAGTGTTTTAAGCACAGAAACGCTCCTAGTTGGAGGAAAAGAGCTGAAGTCTGAGCAGAGGGGAAGGATTCTGCGGGGATAGAGGGATTCTGGCGGTTCCCGGTTGGACCAGTGTTTTCTTTGATCAGCTCTTTGAAAGTTTTAACGTGAAAAAAAAGTTTAAGTTTAACGGCTTCGCTTTCTGTTAAAACTCCTAAAACCGCCCACGGATCCACACTTGGGGACCAGCAGAGGCTGCTTCCTCCAGGAGGCAGAAACCTCAGACAGACCCTGTCTCCAGGGGGCGGAGCCGCCTGTGACGGGCGCGTCATGTGACCGGTGTGACTGTCTGTGCAGGTTTATGGCCACCAACGACCTGATGACGGAGCTGCAGAAAGATTCCATCAAACTGGACGACGACAGCGAGCGCAAGGTGGGTGGGGCCAGGGTCTCCGGGGGCGGGGCCACGCGCTGATCTCCCGTCGGTGACGTTTTGATTGACAGGTGGTGAGGATGATCCTCAAGTTGCTGGAGGACAAAAACGGAGAAGTGCAGAATCTCGCCGTCAAATGGTAGGCGTGGCCGAGGTGTGGCCGCTGGCGGTGGTAACCGTTGGTAACAGCGGGTGCGCTTGTGTCCCCCAGCCTGGGGCCCCTGGTGAGCAAGGTGAAGGAGTACCAGGTGGAGACCATCGTGGACACGCTGTGCACCAACATGCTGTCGGACAAGGAGCAGCTCAGAGACATCTCCTCCATCGGCCTGAAGACGGTGATCGGCGAGCTGCCGCCGGCCTCCAGCGGTAAGAGGCCCCGCCCCCTCCGCCTGTGCTGGCCCCTTGGCTAACGCAGCGTCCCCGCAGGCTCGGCGTTGGCCGCCAGCGTCTGTAAGAAGATAACGGGCCGTCTCACCAGCGCCATCGCCAAGCAGGAGGACGTGTCGGTGCAGCTGGAGGCGCTGGACATCATGGCCGACATGCTGTGCAGGTAGGCGGCGCGGCGGCTAGGCTAGGCTAGGCTAGGCTAGGTCTGGTCTGCTGACGCCGCTGTGGTCTCCGGCAGACAGGGGGGCCTGCTGGTCAACTTCCACCCGTCCATCCTCAGCTGCCTCCTCCCTCAGCTCACCTCGCCCCGCCTGGCTGTCAGGAAGGTAACCGCCCACTCCCCCCGCCCTTGCTCGCTGGCCGGCGTCGCCGTGACAACTGTCTCCCCCCTCAGAGGACCATCATGGCCCTGGGCCACCTGGTCATGTCCTGCGGGAACCTGGTCTTCATCGACCTGATCGAGCACCTGCTGGCGGAGCTGGGCCGGAACGACAGCATGTCCACCACGCGCACCTACATCCAGTGCACGGCGGCCATCAGCCGGCAGGCGGGGCACCGCATCGGCGAGTACCTGGAGAAGATCATCCCCCTGGTGGTCAAGTTCTGCAACGTGGACGACGACGAGCTGCGGGAGTACTGCATCCAGGCCTTCGAGTCCTTCGTCCGGAGGTAGCGCCGCCGCCGCCGCCATGGCGCCGCCCCACCGGGGGCGTGTCCCACAGTCTGCGTTTACTTGCAGGTGCCCCAAGGAGGTGTACCCCCACGTGCCGGCCGTCATCGCCATCTGCCTGCGCTACCTGACCTACGACCCCAACTACAACTTTGACGACGAGGACGAGGACGACAACGCCATGGACGCCGAGCAGAACGACGAGGACTACCAAGGTGGGCGCGGCAGGGCGGGCGGAGGCGCGGGAGCGGCTCGCGGCTAGACGCTGACGCTAATGTCCGTCCGCACAGGGAGCGACGACGAGTACAGCGACGACGACGACATGAGCTGGAAGGTGCGGCGGGCGGCGGCCAAGTGCCTGGACGCTGTCGTCTCCACGCGCCACGAGATGCTCCCGGAGTTCTACCGCTCCGTCTCTCCGGCGCTCGTCTGCCGCTTCAAGGTAGCCCCGCCTCCGCCCCGCCCCGAAGGAGGCGTGGCCGCTGACCGCTTCCTGTTTCAGGAGCGGGAGGAGAACGTGAAGGCGGATGTGTTCCACGCCTACCTGTCGCTGCTGAAGCAGACGCGGCCGGCGCAGAGCTGGCTGGCCGACCCGGACGCCATGGAGCAGGGCGAGACGCCGCTCACCATGCTGCAGAGCCAGGTAGGCCGCGGCTAGCGCCGGCGCTCGCCCCCGCCGGGCTGGCCCGCTTCCTCGCCTCTCGCTCGCCCCCGCAGGTGCCCATCATCGTCAAAGCGCTGCACAAGCAGCTGAAGGAGAAGAGCGTGAAGACGCGCCAGTGCTGCTTCAACATGCTGACAGAGCTGGTCAACGTGCTGCCCGGCGCGCTCACGCAGCACATCCCCGTGCTGGTGCCAGGTGAGCGGCGGCGGCGTGCAGGCTAGTCACCGCGAGTGACCGCCTCTCCTCCCCGCAGGCATCATCTTCTCCCTGAACGACAAATCCAGCAGCTCCAACCTGAAGATCGACGCGCTGGCGTGCCTCCACGTGGTCATGGTCACGCATCCCGCCCACGCCTTCCACGCGCACGTGCCCGCCCTGGTCCCACCCGTGGTGGCCTGCGTGGGAGACCCCTTCTACAAGATCACCTCGGAGGCCCTGCTGGTCACGCAGCAGCTGGTGAAGGTGGGCGGTCCTCCCGGAAGGGCCGGGCTCCAGCCCCACCCACGCTGCCTTTTTTTTCACGGTCTGCTCCCGCAGGTGATCCGGCCTCTGGATGGCCAATCGGAGCGCTCGGACAGCTTCGACCCCTCCCCCTACATCAGCGACCTCTTCTCCTGCACCATCAAGCGGCTGAAGGCCGCCGACATCGACCAGGAAGTGAAAGAGCGAGCCATTTCCTGCATGGGCCAGATCATCTGTAACCTAGGTAACTGCCGCAGGGGCGTGGCCGGTGCTGCCGGGCCACTCCCCGTCCGACCGCCGTGCGCCGTGTCCCCACAGGCGACCGTCTGCCGGCGGAGCTTCCCGGGACCCTGCTGATCTTCCTGGAACGGCTGAAGAACGAGATCACCCGGCTGACCACGGTCAAAGGTAGGCCCCGCCCCTGGCGCCCAGCCCCGCCCCTGGGGCCCTCTGCCCTCCGCTGACTCCGACTCCCGGCAGCTCTGACGCTGATCGCCGGCTCGCCGCTGAAGATCGACCTGAGGCCGGTGCTGCCCGAGGCCGTGCCCATCCTCGCCTCCTTCCTGCGCAAGAACCAGCGGGCGCTCAAGCTGTGCACGCTCGCCGCCCTGGACATGCCTGCTCCGCAACTACAGGTAGGCGTAGCCGGCCCCGCCCCCTTGCCGCCCGCCTGAGCCCCGTGCCTGTGCCCCTCAGCGCGGCGGTGACGCCCGTCATGGTGGACGCAGTGCTGGCCGAGCTGCCGCCACTCATCTCCGAGGCCGACATGCACGTGTCGCAGATGGCACTGAGCTTCCTGTCCACGCTGGCCGTCACCCACCCCGCCTCGCTGGCCCAGCTGAGCGCCGGCAGCATCCTGCAGCAGCTGATCACGCTGGTGCGCTCGCCGCTGCTGCAGGGCGGCGCGCTGGCCGCCACTGTTGGATTTCTACCAGGTAGGGTCGGGTCTGGGGGGGAGTGGGTGTGGCTCGCGTGACCCACCCGCGTGCTTGTGCGCAGGCGCTGGTTGCCACGGAGACGCCGGGGCTGGGCTACATGGACCTGCTGCGGATGCTAACGGGGCCGGTGTACTCGCAGAGCGCCGCCCTCCCCCACAAACAGGCCTACTGCTCCATCGCCAAGTGCGTGGCGGCGCTGACGCGGGCCTGCCCCGCCGAGGGCCCCGCCGTGGTGGGACAGTTCATCCAGGTGAGCCACCCGGAGCGCCGTTAGCAGACCTGCTGCGGGCGCTAACGGCGCGGGCTGTCCGACAGGACGTGAAGAACAGCCGCTCCACCGACTCCATCCGCCTGCTGGCCCTGCTCTCGCTGGGCGAGGTGGGACACCACGTGGACCTCAGCGGCCAGCCGGAGCTGAAGACCGTCATCCTGGACGCCTTCTCCTCCTCCAGCGAAGAGGTGAGGCTGGCGCCCGCCGCGCCCCGCCGACCCCGCTAACCCCGCCTCCCCTCCCCAGGTGAAGTCGGCGGCATCCTACGCCCTGGGCAGCATCGCGGTGGGGAACCTGCCCGAGTACCTGCCCTTCGTGCTGCAGGAGATCACGGCGTCCAAGCGGCAGTACCTGCTGCTGCACTCGCTGAAGGAGATCATCAGCTCGGCGTGCGTGCGCGGCCTCAAGCCCTACGTGGAGCTGGTGTGGGCGCTGCTGCTCAAGCACAGCGAGTGCCAGGAGGAGGGCACGCGCAACGTGGTGGCCGAGTGCCTGGGCAAGCTGACGCTCATCGACCCCGAGACCCTGCTGCCCCGCCTCAAGGGCTACCTGCAGTCAGGTGACCCCGCCCCTCCCGTCGCCTCTGGAGACGCGCCGATTGGCCGCCGCTCACCGGCGGCCGTGTCCGTTCGCAGGGTCGTCGTACGCCCGCAGCTCCGTGGTGACGGCGGTGAAGTTCACCATCTCAGACCAGCCGCAGCCCATCGACCCCCTGCTGAAGAGCTGCATAGGTGAGCGCCCGTCCCGGGGCGAGGTCCCGGGTCGACCCGGTCCCGGATCAGCCTCCTCCCGGATTGGCCTCCTGACCCCAGGAGCAGACCTCCCCCTCAGCCTTCCTGTCCCCTCAGGTGACTTCCTGAAGACGCTGGCGGACCCGGACCTGAACGTGCGGCGCGTCGCCTTGGTAACCTTCAACTCGGCGGCCCACAACAAGCCCAGCCTGATCCGGGACCTGCTGGACGCCGTCCTGCCCCAGCTCTACAACGAGACCCGAGTCCGGAAGGAGCTGATCCGAGAGGTGAGAGGAGGAGGGGGGAGACCGGTCGGGCGCGCCCTGACCCCGCTCGCTCGTGTGTGTGTGTGTGCGCGCGCGTGCGTGCGCAGGTGGAGATGGGCCCGTTCAAACACACGGTGGACGACGGTCTGGACCTGAGGAAGGCCGCCTTCGAGTGCATGTACACCCTGCTGGACAGCTGCCTGGACCGCATCGACATCTTCACCTTCCTGAACCACGTGGAGGACGGGCTGAAGGACCACTACGACATCAAGGTCCCCCCCCTCGCGCGCACACACACACACACACACACAGTCCCGACCCCGCCCTGACGCCGCGTCTCCGTCCCCAGATGCTGACCTTCCTCATGCTGGCCCGGCTCTCCTCCCTGTGTCCCAGCGCAGTTCTGCAGAGGCTGGACCGCCTGGTGGAGCCCCTGAGGGCCACCTGCACCACCAAGGTAGGCCCCGCCCTGCCCCGCCCCCTCCCGGCGTGGCCCCGCCCCCTGACGCCCGTGCCCCGTTCCCAGGTGAAGGCCAACTCGGTGAAGCAGGAGTTCGAGAAGCAGGACGAGCTGAAGCGCTCGGCCATGCGGGCCGTGGTGGCGCTGCTCACCATCCCCGAGGCCGAGAAGTCGCCACTCATGTCCGAGTTCCAGTCGCAGATCTCGGCCAATCAGGAGCTGGCGGCCATCTTTGACTCCATCCAGAGGGACTCCAGCTCGGCCAACATGGAGTCCATGGACACCAGTTAAGAGGCCGTCCTCCGCCGCACGCCGCAGCCCCGCCCCCGCTGCTGGAGCGTTCCACCCTGCAGCACGGATCCATGACACACACACTCACCCACACACAGGTCAAGGCGCCGTCTCCGAGTGACGGAGGAAGACTTGACGTTCACACACGGACCGAAACCCAGAAAAAAACAAATGCAAATTTCATTCGAGGCTCCTCCCACCTCCTTTGTTTTCCCCCTGAGGTCACCTGATTGGCTGATCTCTCCAAACGCCGACGTTGCGCAGGTACTGTCCTCGAACCTGATTGGCTGCTGCAGAGTGACTGACGGTCGATGAAACCGGCCGATGAAACGGCCTCTCCTGCTGGAGGCTGGGCTGACCAATGGGAGAAGGGCTCGCTTTTCTTTTCCTTTTCTTTTTACCAGTGAGGTCGTGACTGACGACAGGTGGGCGGGGTTTACTGTACAGCTTTCTCCTTTCCCATGATTCAACAGGCCCGCCCTCCTTGCGCCCCAGGACTGAGCGGACCCCGTCTCGGGTCTGCTGGGCTGTTGCCGCGGTAACCCTCGAGGGTCGGCGTCGCTCCGGTCAGGAGAGTCCACTGTTGTGTGAAAGACAAATAAAAAGATCCATTTCTGCCTGCCGTCAGCAGCTGTCCGTGCGTTTGTTTGCTGGTTCTGGTTCCCAACCCTCCGACCTCACCTGTTCCTCCTCACTCAGGTGAGTCCAAGTTCACGTCCTCGTTAGCGGCCTCAAGCTGGGCTGTGATTGGCCGTTTGGGTTCTCTGTTGCCTAGCAACAGCTGAATTGACCACGCCAATGGCTCCATTTTCAGGGTTCAAACAGCTGATCTGTTTTTACTCATGTCCTGAAAGCGTTTCGCTATCCACAGAAGACACACACACACACAGGAAGTGTGTGAGGGGAAGTTGTGGGGGTGCTCTATTCTTGGTGGCTTCTTCCTGTTTGGGTGTGGTGTCAACATGATCTGACTGTGTGTGTGTGTGTAAGAATGTTTCCATCATGCTGGGACATGCTCAGGTGTTCCCTGGCTCTTCTCACACACACACACACACACACACACTGGATCTTTACTGAACACATTTGAGCGTGTTTTGACCTTTGACCTCTGCTTTAACCATATATTTCACATTCCCAGAGCCTGTTTGAGGACAAACTTCCAGGTCACATGACATGGTCCAGTTTCACCTGGTCTTCAGGTACCTCCTGGGGTCCTTCCTGGCTGATCACATGACCACATTCCTCTTGTCTCACAGGTTAGACGTCAAAGTCTTCCTGTTTTCAGTTCTGCCTAAAGTTTCTGTAGATAGCAGCCATTAGCAACAACACTTTAATCCTCTACCGATGAACCTTTTGCCAGACGCCTGGACGAGAAAACCTTAAGATCACCTTCAAAGGTTAAAGGTCATTCTACGGGAGCGATCTGACATGTCTGACTGGGGAATGTAAAGTCAAAGTTTAGGCAAAAACATTTGCACGTCTGGCCCCTTTTTAGAGAATGAATCTCATGGGAGTGAAGGCGGAGGACGAAGGGTTTTTAGATATTTGTTAATCAGGTGGTTTTACTCTGGAAATTAGTAAAGTTGCCGCAGATTAAGACCCCAAAACGTGACAAAACAGCCAAAAGACAGTAGCACCGGATGTGATGCTGAGCCACCTTCAACATAAAACAGGTGAGTCGAAGAAGCCAGAGATCAACGTTACTGCGTATGTTTATAGGTTGAAAGTCTAAAACAATAATAAAAACAACTGACAGATATGGTTATTACCAAATGCATCAAGAGTTTTAGTAGTAACCTTTCAGTTTTATTAGATTAAGCTTTCAGTTTACTGTGTGGCTGTGAGAAGCGGTTGACCTTTTATTTTGAAGGTCGTAACAGGAAGCGCATGTGTCAGCCCCGTGAATTACCGTTGGCTCGCGAAGACAGCGGGAGGGAGCGGCTGTGGTCGCGCGACACCGACGGAAAGAGAGAGAGCGCGAGCCGCGAACAGACGGGTGGATGACGGTGAGTCCCGCTTCTTTTCTCTCTTTCCGTGTTTTCTTTTCACCTCCTTTCCTTCCTCGGGTCAGAGAATGTGGCTGCGTTCGGGACGAGCCGGGACACAAGGACGGACACGGACACGGAGGGAGGGAGGACAGGCCGGTGCCGAACTGGGCTGGGTTTGCGGAAGCGACCGGTGGACGCGGCGGACAGATCAGACCATGGACGGAGCAGACAGGCGGAGCAGATTCAGGCCTGTGGTGACGTTAGAAACAGTCCGCCGCTGGAGGACATCCGGGCGGCTGCTGAGCCGCTCCTCCCGGCCGGAGCAGACGGCTGTTGGCGGGCTCGGGGGCGGTGAGAGGCGGACACAGACAGGGGCAGGAAGAGGAGGGAGGAAGGAGACAAACTTGATTAAACTGAGGAAGAGTTCTGGCTGAGGTGTAACAGGCGACACGCACGACTATTGACAAGCCCCACCTAGTTCTGGGGTCTGTGTGTGTGTGTGTGTGTGTGTGTGTGTGTGTCCAACCTCCAACTTTAGATGATGACCGTGCTGCGTTCAGGGTGTGTTGGAATCCTCTGCCTGGGTCTCGGCGAGGCTGTGGAGTTCTTCCAGGACTTTTCAGGTTCCTGGGGTCAAAGGTCAGAGAGCCTGCCCTTGGCCCTGTGGCTCGGCCTCCGTCGGTTCTCTTTTCCCAGGTGGAGCCAGATGGAACCGGTGTGTCGACGGGTCCCTGAGTGCAACCAGACCGGTGCTGGGTGATGCTCAGCCTGTTAGCATCTGTTAGCCTGTTAGCATGGGCGTGTCCTACCTGGCGGTCTCCGTCTGCAAAGTTGTGACATTTTTGTCTGAAATGAATCAAACTGATCGGATGATCCGTCTGACTTCCTGACTCCGCCCCCTGACGTAGGGCCTGCCTGGTGTGTGTGACACACACACAAGCGTGAACTCCTTATAGTGCTCTTATCACCATGGTAACCCCCACCAATGTCTTAATTAACACCGAGCATCGCTCTCTCTCCCCCTCTCTCTCTCTCTCTCTCAGTCTCTGTGTCTCTCGCCCGCAGACACAGTCAGAGATGCGTGAATACAAACTGGTTGTTCTGGGATCAGGAGGAGTTGGGAAGTCAGCACTGGTGAGTGTGAGCGAGCGTGTGCGATGTGTGTGCGAGCGTGTGCGAGCGTGTGCGATGCGTGTGCGTATGTGTGTGCGAGCGTGAGAGGATGGTGAGCGAGCGTTGTGCGAGTGTGTGCGAGCGTGACACGGTTGATGCGAGCGTTGCAGCACGGGTAGTTGCGAGCAGTGGAGAGTGTGAGCGAGCTTCTGCTACAACGTGCTAACGTGTTAAAGTCTGAGAGCGGATTTGCAATCGTGCTTGTCTGCAACGTTAACTTTAAAAAATGAACTTGATTTGAACGGTCTGTTGTGCTGTGAAGAGTGATGTCGTGTTTGAGGTAAAAATACTTTTATGAAAGATGAACTTGAACTGCTGATGATGAAAAGGTCTAAGAATTCCTCTGGGAAAACACACACACACACACACACTATCACACAATGAAGTTCTTTACTCCAGATGATAAAATGGAGACTTGTCACATTATTTCCATTCTGACGAGTTTCAATGGAGCCACAGAGCAGCATTAACACTGGCCTACTTCTGTGTGTGTGTGTGTGTGTGTGTGTGCGTGTGTGCGTGTGTGTGCGTGCGTGCGTGTGCGTGCAGACTGTCCAGTTTGTTCAGGGAATCTTTGTGGAGAAGTACGACCCAACGATAGAGGACTCCTACAGGAAGGTAAGAGTCCTGCTAATGCTAGCTCTGATGCTAACGTTCACATCTCAGCGTGTTAACGCGCTACCGTTGGTGGTGGTGCTGCCTGGGTGGGACTGAGCCCGGGTCCTCAGAGGTTCTGGAGGTCCAAAACGTTGCTAACTGAGCTTCTTCTCTGCTCGTCTGTCCTCAGCAAGTGGAGGTGGACGGGCAGCAGTGCATGCTGGAGATCCTGGACACAGCAGGAACAGTAAGGACACCACCGTGCCCGAAGCAGAGTCCAGCCTGGACGCCTGACTCTGTGTGTGCGTGTGCGTGTGCGTGTGTGTGCAGGAGCAGTTCACGGCCATGCGAGACCTGTACATGAAGAACGGTCAAGGCTTCGCTCTGGTTTACTCCATCACAGCTCAGTCCACCTTCAACGACCTGCAGGACCTCAGAGAGCAGATCCTCCGAGTGAAGGACACCGAGGATGTGAGCACACACACACACACACACACACACACACACACACACACACACACACACTGAGGCTGGTGTTTGGAGACCTCTGCTGGACACCTGCTGGAACTGCACCCGAAGGCACCTTCTGTGGTTGTGAGTGCGATTCCCTCCTGTGACCGGCAGGTTCCCATGATCCTGGTTGGGAATAAATGTGACCTGGAGGTGGAGCGCGTGGTGGCCAAAGAGTCGGGCGTCGGACTCGCACGCCAGTGGAACTCCTGCGCCTTCCTGGAGACCTCGGCAAAGAGCAAGATCAACGTCAACGAGGTGACACACACACACACACACTCACGCAAGCTGCTCAGGTGCTGCTGCTCTGTGATTGGCTGATTTCTGGCTCCTCCCCCTCAGATCTTTTACGACCTGGTGCGGCAGATCAACAGAAAGAGTCCGGTTCCGGGAAAACCCCGCAAAAAGTCCACCTGTCAGCTCCTCTAAGGACAGGTGTGTCCTCCACACACACACACACACACACACACACACACACACACACACCTTTGTCCATCCTCTGTTCTTCCCTCCAGGTTGTGAGCTCACCTGTCCGACAGCCGACCAATCACATCCCACCTTCCAGCCAGCCCCAGGAAGCATCATCATCACCATGGCGACCACATTCCCCACCACTCCAGCTCTCTGAAAACGGTTGCCTTGGAAACCAAACATGAACATGACCGCAGCGGCGACCGTGATGATGATGATGAAGATGGTTCTGGGGCAGCAGAACTACAGTTCCCATCATGCTCTCTGCTCGGAGGAGCAGCTCCCTCTTTCTTTCTTCCTTTTCTTTTCCTCGTTTTCCAGCAGTGCCGAGCCAGTCTCCCGTGGTCTCACCCGGCCTCCCGTGTTGTTGCCACGGTGACTCAGCGAGGTCACACCTGTGCGCGTGGCGTTGGCACCTGTGGACACGCAGTGGTTTTTCCAGTTATCGTTATTATGTTACCGTGTGAAAAGATATAAAAGCCAATTTGATGTTTGTTTTTATTATTTTTTGTTGGGGGCGGGGCTTAGAGAGATGCAGCAGGACATACCATTAGCTCACCATGCTGTTAGCATTTAGAACAGTTGGTATCATTTGTTAGCTTTAGGCAGATTTCCCTTATTGTTTAAGTAGATACCGGGATAATATTTTATTATTGTTAATAGCTCCCTAAAGTGACTGTTAGCAGCCATTCTTTGCTCAGCATTGGCATGTAAAGGGACAGCTATGCTAACAGATGCATTCACGGATTTGTGATATTATTTATTTGAGCTTTGGACTTTATCATTAGCATAGCAGCTAGCCGGACACCTTTACTCACAAGTGTTTGATGGTATCGCAAGCTAGCTCATAACCTAGCTCAGCAGCTAGGTTAGGGTTTGGTTTCCAGACGCTCCGATAACATTTGTTTGTGTCACCGTTGGTCAGTGAACTTTTGGGAATGCTACTAGCTACACTGCTTTGTGCTAGCTCGAGGGCTAATCACCACCTGTGTATTGCATTTGTGTGTGTATGGTTGTGCGCAGACATGCTTTACCAGTGGTTTAGCCACTGCTGCTAACGGCAGGCAGCGGCCTCACACTGCTGTGTGTGTGTGTGTGTGTGTGTGTGTGTGTGTGTTTTCTTGTCCTCGGCTAGTTCCTTTTGACCTTTTTGTCCCAGGGTGGGGGATGATGTGTGCTGCAAGGGTTTCTACAAATGTTATTAACAGTTGTTACTTGATCAGAAGGTTATTACCACATCGGGGGGGAATCTTGATCATCAGGGATGGAGGTGTGGTCATCCTTCCTTCCTTCCAACCGCGGACTTGCATGGGTGCAGTGTTCTGTGCTAACAATGTAGCATGCACACTCGAGTGAATGCATTAGCATGCTGTGTGGCTGTTTAGATGATAGCAGCGATGTCACCTGGCGGGGAGGAAAGTCAAAGCCCAAGTCCCCGCCCCCTGGCTGTTGGGGCGTGGCCTGTGAAGTACCCGCCACAGGATGTCTTCAGGTGGTGTGTGAGCGTGTGGGACCAACAGGTGGTGTGGCTGCTGCTCTGTGGTTCCGCTGAGTCCGGTTCCGCTGAGTCCGGTTCTCCTGAGTCCGGTTCTCCTGAGTCCGGTTCTGCTGAGTCCGGTTCTCCTGAGTCCGGTTCTGCTGAGTCCGGTTCTCCTGAGTCCGGTTCTGCTGAGTCCGGTTCCGCCTGAGCCCGGGTGGGTGTCGGGGCCTTGTAGCACGAGGACGTTTCCGTCCTCTCGTGCTCTGCTGCTGCAGCCGTTTGCTGCGCTCTGCCTGCAGCTGCTCAGCAGCAGCCTCTCCCACGTTGACCACTCGTGTCCAGATGTTTCACCACAACCTGTTTCTTTACTGGCAGATGTAAACAGATATTTTGACCTCCCAGGATCTGGTCCGTTTGGCTTTTCCACGTGTTTAAAGCTAGGATAGGAGCTCAATAAAAGGATGAAATGATGCCTCTGCTCCAACATCAGGACAGAAACATCTGGATGATGGCGCCAAATGTGGGCGGAGCTAGAGCACCTGAGGCCTGCGGGCAGCTGCAGCCAGACGGGGCCACGCTAGCATCCGTCGCTTCGTGAGACGCTGGCGTGCTAAGCTTACGCTGTCCTTGCTTTCACAAAGTGACAGAGGCAGACGAAGACAAGCTGAAAAGATTTTGTTCACATGCAAAGATCTCACTTCTATGCTTTTCTTTTGTTTTTGTTGTTTTTTGGTGTGGCATGAAGACCAGTGAAATGTAAAAGAAACCAGTTTAACCAGTGATGCACTGGAACTAACAGTGAACTGGTGGAAAACGTACTGAACTGGTTTCTTCCAGTGCTTGGGGGGGCAAATGTTAGTAAAAACTAAAAGGCCTTAATGAATAAAAGTGGTGCGATTTTGTAACGACAGCGACCGGTGTGGCGTTCTTCTGGCCCAGTGATGCGGTGGGACCTTTCTACCTTTCCATCTACAGGCCTTTCTTCGTGTTATTGGACCAATTTTCCTGAAAAAAAGCACTTTTAGTCAGACAAATGCTGACTGGCGCTGGCACAGTTGTACTTGTAGGTCACCGCCACTAGAGGGCTACACACGGTGACGTCACCGACCCCGCCCCGTTGGAGCGTCGGCGCGCGAGGCTGAGCTGAGCTGCTGCCATGACAACGGCGGCGTCGCTGGAGCGGAGCAGCGGTTAGCCGCTCGCCGGTGAACCTGCAGGTTTTAGAGCCGAATTCTGCCGAACTGGTACCGAACTCATGTAAAAAACACGAGCACGGTGGAGTGATGTCGCCATTCGTTACGTCGCAGCGTCGACATGACCGTCCGAATTAAGGTAGAAACTCACTCTGTAGCTTTTAGCATTAGCTACAGGTTAGCTTTGTTTGTAACGGACAGGTTTGACCTAAACAACCAGAACCGAATGAAGCGATGTGACCCGGTTCACTTCCGAACCGTTAAAGGGTCGGTCGAGTCCAAATTAATGTGATTTAATCTGACGTAATGAGATAATCCGGCTCATCCGGCTAGAAGACTGAGTTTATAATTACATGTGTTGGAATGGCTAGAACACAGAGTACAAAACAAACATGTAATTAACAAACATGTACTTAATGTTCATCGGAATCCATCCGTGGTTCCATAAGTCTGAAAACACCCTTTAAAGGTGTTTGTGTCTGGTGGGCGTTATTGGGCAGCTGTTATTGATCCGGTCCGATCAGCTGTGACCGCCGCCGTGACTCTGCTCTGGTTTGGTTCTCCAGAGTGAATATCAGAGGCGTTTCCGGGTCCCCCACCCCGGAAGAGCACCTCCCGTCCGCGGCGTCCCATCAGCCGGTATACGCTCCGATCACATGGGTGAGCGGCTCAGTCTGTGGTTGGACGGAAGCAACCTCCAGACGGAAAATGTGCGTTAAAACACCTTTCAGGCACCAGCAGGGAACCGTGTGTGCAGCGGAGGAGGAGGCTCGGGGGTCGGACGCAGTCCCGCAGAAGCCCGCTGCCTCCCTCGGACCCTGGACCCGCTCAGGCCCCCGGGAGAGCGCCCCCTGCTGGTAGGATCGGCTGATCTGCTGAAAGCGATAAACCAGCTCGTGGTTTAGTTGTTTAAAGCTTCATCAGCCTTTTATTACCTTACTGATGACGAAGTTGATGAAGAGTTTTTCTAAGCAGACCTGCTTGGAAGCTCCGCCCACAGAAAGGACCCGAAACCTGCAACGGCTCCTGGACCTGAAGAGCCTGAACCTCCGGAGGCGTCTGGACGTCACCCTGGGTCCCAGCCTGCTGGTGGGTCACGTGACCTCCAGCAGGCCGGCTCCTGTCCGGGGTCAGTCAGGCAGAACCTCACTGGTCTGGTTCTTCTGTCTCCACAGCAAACATGACCTCTGGAGGTCGGAGGTCAGGAGGTCGCACGTCCGAGTACCGCCGGCAGTGCAGCAGCAAGAAGCCCGGAGCTGCTGTGTCAGCCATCCTGACCGCAGATCAGGTAGAGCGCTGCGCCTGCTAGCATGCACGCTAACAGGTCTGCGAAGGCCAGGCTGCGTCCTCCTGCGGCCTTGACGTCATAACGTCCTTACGTCATCGTTGAGGTCTGGCTGCAGTTCCCCGCAGTGGCCGCTGGGCGGAGCCCAAGCTCCGCTTTACCAGGCGCCTCGTTGATTTTGACCTGATCCGATTTGGGTGAACTTTGACCTCCTGCAGGTGCTGAACTCCAGCCGCAAAGCCGTCGCCATGGAAACGGAGTACAGGCAGAGCTACCAGGACCCTGTCCCACCAGCCAAGCCCCGCCTCCGCAAGCACCTGGAAGCTCAGAGGATCCCGCTGTTTCACGTGCACATGGTCTGTAACACACACACACACACACACACACACACACACACACACACACACACACACACACACACACACGAGGGCGGACAGGTCAAAGTTAAACTGGTCACCTGTTTTTATCTCCAGGACAAGAAGACGAAGGCGTCCCAGAAGAAACCCCACGGTAGGACCGCCCCTTCACATCACAGAGACGAAGCCACGCCCCCTGCTCAGGTGCAGCGCCCACGCAGGTGTGTTCAGGTGTGCGCTGACGACCGCGTCCCGTCTCGGCCTTGACGGCGCTCTGTGTCCGACAGGTTGACGGAGTATCAGTCCAGCTTTCGCTCCCCCCTCCGCAGAGATCCTGGAGGAGGGCGGGGCCACGCACGACCACGCCTCTCAGGTTAGAGGTCACCGCCATCACACCTGAGCGTTGACATTAAAACCCGCAGGCAGCGCTGTGAGAGGCCACGCCCACAGCGACCAGAAGGCTGCTTTTCATGAATCAGCTAATGAACGAGCTAATCTGTTCGCTTAGGAAACGTCAGAATGTGTGTGTGTGTGTGTGTGACCTCCGTCACCTTAGTCAGTCTGCAGAAACTGTGTGTGTGTGTGTGTGTGTGTGTGTGTGACCTCCGTCACCTTAGTCAGTCTGCAGAAACTGTGTGTGTGTGTGTGTGTGTGTGCGTGTGTGTGTGTGCGTGTGTGTGTGTGTGTGTGTGTGTGGGACACAGAGCCGTTTCCCTGAAGCCCTGTGGTTTCACCGCTGACATGCATGCAACACTTTGTTTCCGTGCACACACACACACACACACACACACACACACACACTTTGATGCCATCAAACGTCCTCGTTTGGTCCCGTCTGCTGTCGAAGCGGCGGTGCTCCTGTGTGTGTGTGTGTGTGTGTATATAGAGCCTCTGGCAGGTTTTCTGCCCCTGTGAGGACCGTCCAGGTTACACCCTGACACCCCCTGTCTCCTTTTTCTTCATTCTTCTTCTCTTATTTTTTATTCTCATTGCGACCTCCTGCGATCCTTTTGTGATAACCCCTTCATGGATCACCAAAACCATCCCCATGTTGAACACACCTGCCTGTTGGATCCTGCCCAAACCCCTGCCACCCCCCCCAAAAAAATTGGGCCCCCCCTTGCTGCTGTGATGGAAACCCCAAAACAAATGAAATGGGGTGCAAACCAAAAAAAAAAATGGTGCTGCTGACAAAAAAACCCCCCACAAGAGAAAAAAATTGGTTGTGGCCCTGTGGGTGAAAAACAACAAAAAAAAAAAAAAAAAAATTTGGGCCCCCCACTGATAAACACCCCCCAAAAAAAAACCCCCACAAACCCCTGTTGGTGTTTGTGTGTGTGTGTGGGTCCCCCGCGAGTGAAAAAACAAAAAAAAAATAAAAAAAAACCCCCCCCCCCCCAAAAGGGGGCCCCCCCCCCCCCCCCCCCCCCCCCCCCCCCCCCCCCCCCGGGGGGGGGGGGGGGGCGGGGCGGGGGCCCCGCGGCGCGGGGCCCCCCCCGCCGGGCGGGCGCCCGGCGCGGGGCCCCCGCGGCGGCCCCCGCCCCGCGCCGCGGGGCGCCGCGCCGGCCGCGGGGGGCCCGCGCGCGCGCGCGCCCCCGCGCGCGCGCGCGCGGGCGCGCGCGCGCGCGCGCGCGCGCGCGCGCGCGCGCGCGCGCGCGCGCGCGCGCCCGCCCGCGCGCGCGCACACACACACACACACCCCCACACCCACACACATAGAGAGACACACACACACACACACACACACACACACAAGTCCCCAGGCTCTGTTCTCTGGTTCTGTTTCTCCATCAGGTGGCGCTCTCCTGGTGGGGAGGGACTCTCCAGGCCAGCAGGTGGCTGTGGGGGCGGGGTCGGTGACCACGCCCCCTAGATGTAAAGAGGCGTGGCCAGAGGTGGATGCCACCCATGTGACCCCTGGTGTCTCCTCCCCTGTACACCAGTCAGCCGTGGTGAAGTCGCCTGAGCCTCTGATGGCTCCGCCCCCTCCGGATCAGGCCACGCCCCCACACTGTATCCAGGGTTCTTTGAGGAAGCCCGACTTCCAGCATAACGGTGAGCAAGGCAGCAGCTAGCCTCCTCTGATAGCGCCCTGGTGGCCCGTGGGCCCGGTCCCGGTCCTGGTCCTGATGCTGGTGTCTCCTCAGGTGAGCTGGGCCTGAGGTTCCGGGACCCGCCGTGCCCAGGCGGAGGCTGCGGTTCTGACCCAGGTGAACCTGCTTGAATCGGGGCTCGGGTTTCTCTCCAGGTTTGACTCATGTTTCCGTTGCCTAGGCGACCGACTCTCGGTGATGTCGTGGCGTTCGGCGGCCTCCTGCTCCGAGGCCTCGGCCGTGCTGGAGCGCGCTCGCAGGAGGCGGGACCACTTCTGGGGGCGGTGACCCGGCTCCCCTCAGCCGGAACGCAGGCGGACTCCACGTTGACACACTTTATTTAGTGGAAATCTGATAAAAAGACGGTTTTTACGAGGTTCTTTGTCCATTTTAGCAACAAAAAGCTGGCTGAGGTCACTCAAGGTCATTAAAGAGCTCATGTGCTGCTTGATTTGTTGATGTGGAAATTTGACAATAATACCCTCCGGAGCTTCCTTCTTCCGTGAAGTCACTTCCCCGGTTGCCCCCGGCAACAGATTACTTCTGGTCAGCCGGCAGGTGAAATTCCCCTCATCACGCAGTAAAACGCCGGCGCTTATCGGAGGCGGATCTCTTCCTGTTTACACCGCTGATGTTTGAGCCGCCGCGAAGCCACAGGGCGCGCAGGGACCCGGCGACCTGTGGGCGGAGCCATGGGTCTGGACCCCCGGGACCCCCCGGGGTGGGAAAACGGGCCCGGCGTTGGTTCCCCTTGTGGCCAGACGAGGAAGGGCAGCCAATCAGAGGCCGGAACACCCGGAGCGGCGTTAACGACTTCCCGCCTTCGCCAACCTGGACGCCGCCGGGAGGTCGGCAAACTAAAACTTGATCAACACACACACACAGAAAAAGGAAGTGATGTCACCGTGGGTGGCAAACAGTCCTGGCTGGAGGGTTAATTTCCTGTGTGTGTGTGTGTCACAGTAAACACAGATGGAAGCTTTAAACTCTGTGTGTGTGTGTGTGTGCGTGCGTGTGTGTGTGGTTACCTGGCCCATTTACTCCTGCCGGGGGCGGAGTCTGCTGGATAAAAGCGCCGGCAGCAGAGCGAGCTCCTCACAACGACGACTCCTCGCTCCTCCAGCTCCTCCAGCTCCTCCAGCTCCTCCGCCTCTGCAGGTTCCTCCACCTGAAGGTCAGCTGATCGCCATGGTCGCCTCCACGCCGCGCCGCCTGCCCCGCCCAGCCGTCGCCCTGCTGGCTGTCTCGCTCCTGATTGGCTGGAGCGAGCTGGCACCGGTGCATCTTCCTCACAAGGCGCTCAGCCCGCCGCTGGACGACGAGCAGACGCACAAGGCGGTGGAAGAGGTGGCCAATCAGGTGAGTGCCTTGACCTCCGACCTCCGGCGGCGTTCCCCACAGACGCGTCCTCGGACCGCTGACTTTCCCGCTCTTTCTGCAGGCGCAGCTGGAGCAGGACGACCCCAGCGTCCGCCTGATGCCCCACCCCCCCGCCGGCCCGGTGAGCCTCACTTCCACGTCCGGCGCGGCGCCGGGTCCCGCTCTGACCTCTGACCTTTGACCTCCGCAGGACAACCTGGAGATCTGCTGCCTCCACGCCAACATCCTGGACTTCTACCTGCTCAACGTGCTGTCACACCACAGCACCGACAACCAGCACACGCGCCGGCTGCGGAGCGACCTGAGCCGCATCAGCCACGACCTGGAGGCGCACGGCTGCGTGAGTGTCGACCCTGCCCCCCCCGCGCCCGCTTTGATCTGAACACCTTTCGGCCCTTTGAAGATTCGGTTTTGGCTGGAAAACAGGCAGAAAAACCCCGATAAAACTCTGATTTTTATCGTGAGAAGACGCAGAAACTCTGTGGTCGATGCAGCTTTGATAAGAACTTTCAGTGGTTTCTCACACACACACACACACACACACAGCTCACTCCTCTCTCTCCTCCAGAACATCACTCGTTACCATGACCACCAGCACGCCGTGAAGTTCCGCCAGCGCTACTTTGAGGTGAGTTATTCCAGCCCTGTTTGTGACGGGTAATGACAGCGGTAATGACAGCGGTAATAACAGCGGTAATAACAGCGGTAATAACAGCGGTAATGACAGCGGTAATAACAGCGGTAATAACAGCGGTAATGACAGCGGTAATAACAGCGGTAATAACAGCGGTAATGACAGCGGTAATAACAGCGGTAATAACAGCGGTAATGACAGCGGTAATGACAGCGGTAATAACAGCGGCTCCTCCCCCGGCAGCACGGCCAGCACCGGCGGACCAAAGCTCTGGGCGAGGTGGACATCCTCTTCTACTACCTGCAGGACTACTGCGTCCAGTCTGACGTTTCCACGGCGACGCCCTGAGCGCCATCCCCCCCACCGTTTTCTATTTTATTTATTTATTGCTTATTTAATCGGAGGAAGTATTTAAGGCTTTTGTACTCTGCTGATATTTATTGATCTGTTTACAGATCGGAACCCCGAACACTCCGGTGTCGTCTCAGTTGCCATTTTATGGCCTTTATTTTTTAAATTGTTACCAAATTGTTTCAATTTGACGAAACTTGTCAAGAAATTTGTGAAACTTAAAAGAAATAAAGTGTGTTTGAAAGCAGACCCGCGTCTGTCCCTGAGCAGCCCCCGACCTTTGACCTTTGACCTTTTGACGCTTCCACCGTTTCCACCGGCTGTTTGTTGGTTAGCAAAGATGGCTAGCGTTAGCGCGTTAGTGACAGATGGATCAGAAATGATGAGGATGAGAAGGTGTCAAACATTGTCTTATTAAACACACACACACACACACACACACACACACACACACACAGTCTGGTGCGGTGAGGCGAAACGTTCTACTGACCGACTTCGGAATGTCGTTGGCTCTCCTCCATTCTGGTGACTCATCGTTCACTCCTGAGGTTGTTCCTGTTTCCAACAATCTGGTTCTGGTTCTGGTTCTGGTTCTGGTGTTTGTGGGTCATTTCCGTCTCAGAAACAGATTTTTGCTCATTTTATGATGCAAAATTCTGGTTCCTCTAGTTCCCCTGGTTCTCCAGGTTCTCCAGGTTTTCCTGGTTCTCCTGGTTCTGGTTCTCCTGGTTCTGGTTCCCCAGGTTCTCCAGGTTCTGGTTCTCCAGGTCAGATGTGTTTGTTTGTGTCTCTCGCTGACGTGCAGCGAGGGGGCGTGGCCAGCTGAACTCACCTGTGTAATGACATCAAGGGGATTTCCCAGAGAATTGATACCAGGAAGGTTAGAGACAACAGTAAACTTCCCCGTGTGTGTGTGTGTGTGTGTGTGTGTGTGTGAGCAGGAAGTTTACCCGTGCCAGTGACACATTTTCTTTATTTCCAGGAAGTTAATTATTGACATCAAAGTGTGTAGAAGGATCATTTCTTATTTTATTGCCGTTGTTGTCAGGTTAGCTTGTTCAGGCTCGTTTTAGCCGATATTGCTAATCTGTTAGCCTTTCTTTTTTTACCTTTTTGCATATTTCTGAGGAATTTATTTGCAATTTACCCACAATCCAACAAGAACACACCTTCATTTTTTAGAGTGTACTGACACGCCACCACCTCGTAGCTTTCGCGGCTAACGACAAAGCATCCCTGTTGGCTGTGTTGTTTGCTAGCCTGTTGCAGACACTTCCAAACTTTAGGTGAAAAAAGACACCAAAAAAATTTGCTTGCCGGCATGCTAACAATGTTAGCATTGTTATGAAGGTTTTCCTGGTGCTCATTTTTCTTTATTATGATGGAACAAACCAGTGATTTTACTTTGGTTTGTGTTTTCCAGGTGTTTACGACAAAGCTGCCTGACCTGGTTACCCTGCTAACCTGCTAACCTCCAGCGTCTGGCGTGCTGAGCTAGCATCTCTCCCTGCTGAGCTGGATTCTCAAACCGCCGGTTTCGCTGTGACGCCGCGACCTGGTTTCATCTGACTGTGAATTTTACCGCAAAAATGCCAGACAGATCAAAGCTTTTTTGGAGAATGGAGGGCGGCTGCTTTAGCAACCGCCTGTGCTGCCCCCTGCTGGACCATCCATCCTCCGCCTTTCATTCCGTTTCCTCATTTAAAATCCAAAGATTATGGTCGAAGTCTTTGATCAGCCTTTGATCACAGATCAGCAGCCTTTGTTAGCGACTGATCAAAGCGATGGAACCAATCAGCTAGGAGGAAAAACAACAGGGATGAGAAGGAAGAGAAGAGAAAGAAAACGGAGAGAATCCCAGAGGAGGAAGTGCTGACGTTGGTTGTGAGATTCCCGGGAAAATTTGGTGATAAAAGAGAAGAAAACAAGGTGGAGCGGTGGAGCGAGGGAGTGACAGAGGGCAGGAGTATAAGAGCAGCGGAGTGGAGCTTCATCGCACTCAGACATGTTCCTCCTCCCCTTCAGGTCGGCTGCTCTCTCCCTCCTCATGGCTGTCGCCGTGGCAACCCAGCTGGGCGTGGCCTGCCGGCGGGAGGTCCCGGCGGGGCTGATCCAGGATCTGTGGAACCGCACCAATGAGCTGGTCGACCGGCTGCCGGTAAGAGCGCCGATGGGAGCCAGAGGTCAGAGGTCAAACCGGCCCGCCGTCGCCACAGCAACCGGAGGCGACGAGGTCCTTCCTGGAGTTCCTCAGGGCTTTGATCTCAGAACAGACACATAAACCACCACCGGACCCAGGCTCAGAACTGCTATCTTAGCCCCGCCCCCTGCCCCAACAACAGCCTCCTTTCTGATTGGCTCTCCTTCACCGCTTCTTCACCTTTGATGTTTTGCTTTGCTGTTTGCTTTGATGTTTCTGCAGAAAGAAGCAAAGGTTCCCAAACGTCTGCTGCCCAGGTTCTGCACCGGCTGCCCGAAGGTGGGTCAGCTGATCCTGACCATCTAGCTCCGCCCCTGCGGCGCCCGCTCACCTGTCAATCATCTCTCCTCAGCACGCGATTGGCTGGCTGGAGCTGCGGGAGCTGATAGACGTCTACCAGAGGGGCGTGTTCAGCAGCGGCGCCATTCAGAAGCTCCTCCCACTTCACTACAACGACCTGCTGCACCGACTGCAGGAAACGCTGCATCACTGCGTAGGTCACACCCTCCCTGCAGCACACGCTGTAGCTGTAGCTGTGTAGCTGTAGCTGTAGCTGTTGTAGCTGTAGCTGTTGTAGCTGTGTAGCTGTAGCTGTTGTAGCTGTAGCTGTAGCTCTGTAGCTGTAGCTGTTGTAGCTGTAGCTGTAGCTCTGTAGCTGTAGCTGTTGTAGCTGTAGCTGTTGTAGCTGTGTAGCTGTAGCTGTTGTAGCTGTGTAGCTGTAGCTGTAGCTGTTGTAGCTGTAGCTGTAGCTGTTGTAGCTGTAGCTGTAGCTGTTGTAGCTGTAGCTGTAGCTCTGTAGCTGTAGCTGAGGTGACTGTGTCTCTTCTTCTCAGGTTTCTGCACCTGAAAGGTCAAAATGGTTCGGATTTATCAAAAAGGTGCAGCAAAAAATTAAAAAGGTTCGTATTTTAATACTCATGAGGGTTGAACTAGTCCCAGTAGCTACTTTACTCTGTTACTACTAAAATACTCTGATTACTACAGAGAGCTGAGAACCGCCTGAAGGCTGTCAGAGAGTTCACCTTCCTCCTCAGATGGATGGATGAGCTCACACAGAGCCTGTAGAGCATCATCATCATCATCATCGTCATGTAATGAATGAACAGAACCACAACCTTTGATCTTCATTATCCTGGTATTTAACTGTAAATATTTAACTTCTCTTATATTGAACATTAACTTATTTGTCAAAGTATTTATTTTATTGTTAATTTTATTTGTTCGTCGCTAAATAAACAGAACTTATTTTTTTATTGCATTTTTTTGTCCACCTTTAAACTTTTAGGAGGAATACGTGTTTATGACGTCACTACTGACGCGGATCATTTGGGGTGTTGTCGCCCTCTAACGGCCACCATCCGCACTGCAACACAGAATCCTTGTTCTTTATCCTATTATTATTATTACTATTATTATTGTTACTATTATTATTATTATTATTATTATTATTATTATTATTATTATGTTATACTAAATTTAAAAAAGACATTTTAGTTGTTATTACTCTTTTGTATGATGTAAAGACAGTTATTTAAGTCATTTATTTAACGATAACAGGAAGAAAACACACTGGTCGATTCCTCATGTTGCTCACATGTTTAACCATCGAGGAGATGTTTCACTCTCGATAGCTTCTGTTAGCTGGCTCAACCGACACAAACCCAACACATCAGAGGAAAAAACTGCCACAACCTTCTTAGAAAAGCACGTGTGCACACACACACACGCACACACACACGCACACACACACACACACACACACACACCACATCCTCTCCCGTGTGGTGGATTCATTGATTTTTCTTGATTTTTGTTACATGATTTGAGCTGGGCCAGGTGTTTTGTGTTTCTCTGTAACTTGTCCATCGTCTGTTTCTCGGTGATGGCTGTTCAGGGAGGAGGAGGAGGAGGAGGAAAAGCAGCAGCAGCTCTTCCTGTTCTCAGTTCACTTGTGAAACTCCCAGTGCTGCTCAGCAAACTGTTGCTCTGTGGTTTTTCTTTAACCTTCAGGACTTTTTTTATTGTCATCAGTCACGGTTTCCTTGGGAACTAGCGACGATGCTAATATCACTGTTGCTGATGCCGCTGTAGCATCTCTGCCCAGTTAATGACACAGACGATCCACGATGATCCCTCCACGACGCCGCTGATTCGCTGCTGAAGTTCATCACGGAGGAAAGATCCATCGGAGATTTTTACTCATCGTTCCGACGTTTTTCACCGTTTCGGTGACTCAGGTTTCGTTGAAAACGCTCATGGTCGCGTTTCCACCTACAGCAGGGATGCTGCTTCCTGCCGCTGGCCCACAGTGATGATGTCATCCCACATCCACGCTAGCGCCCGTCGCCTCCCGAACCAAACTGGTTTTTTAAATCTCGCTCCGACCAACGTGGACCGAACACAACCGAACACGAGAAACCGGTAGTGTGTTAGTGCACAAATCTGCTCATCACACCAATCTGACTCTAGCTAGCGGTGTTAGCTCTGCTCGGGCTAGCTCGGAACATTTCTTTGTGGTTGCACCCAAACGGCTCCCTAATCAGAAAAGGGTCTGGGGGGCTTTCTGATGTGCTGACACACATTCGTTTTCTGTCAATCCGCCCCTCGGGATGATGTCATCGTCCAGGGACGCTGGGAACTGGGAGTCCAAGAACTCGCGTTTGAGTCTTGAAAAGACCGGAAAACCTTCAGATGCTGCTTCAAGCAGCATCTGCGATGGAGACGCGGGACTGCGGATCGCTTGTCTGCGGCCCAGCTCCTTTACTGGTTATACTGGGACAGAGAATCGCCCCCAGCAGGCCAACCTTCACCGTCCAACCACTGGGGCTAGCGGCCCCGGCTGATGGTTGTCGGGTGGTGCTCAGGCTCCTGGACTCTGTGGAACCACCGATCGGAACGTTGGGGAATATTGATCCGACGCTTCGATGAACTTTAATCATATTTAAATATTTACGTGAAACCGAAACGCCGGCTAAAGGGTTAGCGCAAACATTCGTAAAGTTCATGGTTTTACTGACATGACTCGTCAACCACGTAGCTGTGGGTAAACTGGTCGGCCTTCAGTGTGTGTGTGTGTGTGTGTGTGTGTGTGTGTGTGTGTGTGTGTGTGTGTGTGCGTGCGTGCGTGTGTGTGTGTGTGTGTGTGTGTGTGTGCGTGTGCGTGTGTGTGTGTGGAATCGTGTGGGACCTGACCAGGGATTCTCCTCACTGAGCTTTTGCAGCAGCAAGATGGTCAGGATCAGCTGACCCACCTTCGGGCAGCCGGTGCAGAACCTGGGCAGCAGACGTTTGGGAACCTTTGCTTCTTTCTGCAGAAACATCAAAGCAAACAGCAAAGCAAAACATCCGAGGTGGACACACCCGACAAGGTGCACACACAGACAAGGAGGGCTATATATATGGACCAACAGGTAAACGAGCATCAGTAATTAGACGGCACGACTCGATCGACTTTGAGCTAATTGCAGCTAGCGACCAGACGCGCTATGTCTCCCCTCTGTCTGCTGTTCTTACTGGGAGCTGTGGGAACTTCTCAGGCTTCATTCCAGTTCATCTCTCAGATGCTAAAGAAGGACCATGAAGTTGTTGCACATGCACTGGTGAGTCGGCGTCCCACAGGGCTGCTCGCTCGGTCCTCCTAGTTTAGCACGTAGCCTGTCTGCTAAGTTCCAGCGGCATGATGCTAGCTGGTGTGATGAAACGATTTAAGTGTGTGTGCGTGTGGCTCAGAAACTGACACAGGTGGAATTCATCGCTGGACCCCTCTTCAGCTCCGTCATCAGGAACGTCAACAGCTCCTGTCAGGTGAGGAACGGCTGTAAACCTGTTCATCTCTGTGGGAACCGGGATGGAACCCTGAAGAAGGAAGTCCAGGACGTTCTCTCTGGGTTCTTCTGGTCCCAGGTGGTAAAAAACCTCGTTCTGGTTCTTTGGTTTCCTTCAGAGACGCGATGACGTGCAGATGATGAGCACCACCCTGGACGTCTACGATCGCATCTTCTCCAGCATTCAGAAGCAGAAGGAGCAGCAGGACCAGGCCGACACCCTGCTGAGCCAGGTGCCTCCGTCCCAGCGTTCCGAGGTGGAGAGCGCGCTCCAGCACCTGCAGCAGAGAATGAAGACGTTGAAGGGGAAGCTGAAGCAGATGAACGAGAAGCGAGAGGAGGAGCTGGACAGGCTGAAGACCATCGAGGTGAGACAGGTTCCTACTCAGGGTGGCCTCCATCAGCCTCGCCTTCATCCGCATCATCTCCATCATTTTGGTTTAAGTCTGTTAACTGAACTTTTACATTTCATTTTAAAACTACAAAGTGATTCAAATCATGGTTTGGATCCGTGAGACGTTTACGTAAAACAGTTTCACCGAGATCAGCGCAACCAGACGCTGATGGTCAGGTCCGCTCAGAGAAAAACCGCTAAAGCTAGCTAAAAATGAAAGAAAAGGAGCTGAAATGAAAGGACATCAGCTAAAATCAGAGAAAATGAGCTAAAAATCAGTGGAAATCAGAAAAAAATAGCTAAAAATCGGAGAAAATAGGATAGTCATAGAAAATACACTAAAAATCAGATAAAAACTGTGAAAAGCTAGGGGGACCAGTCTGAAGTGTCTCTGGGTGTCCCTGCAGGTGGACGACGTCCTGGTCCAGAAGAAAGCTCTGGCCCAGTTCAAAGCCGTTTACCAGGCGGCTTCTCTGATTGGCCACTGTGGCCACGCCCTCTCGGACTGATGACCAGCCACACCTCAGGCCTCTGGTTCCTCATCATTATTTATTTCAAGTTAAGTTTACAGGTTTTCACCAAGTCACAGCAAGTTTACACTCATCGTATATATCTTATTTAAGCCTAATGTCAACCCTCAGTTTTTCAACTTTTAATGTATTTTATTTATTAGGTTTTTTCCATTTCAATAAAAAATGACCTCAGCCGCAAAAACGTTTGCCTTCTTCATTCAGTCAGAGAAAACTTTAAAAAACCGTTAGCAGCGCTATGATTTGAAAACTTTCTTTTTCCTGTGACGTCACCCTGGCCGACCGCGGGCCGGTGGTGACGTCGTCAACCATCGACGTGGGGCCGGGCGCCACTAGTTTGGTCACTGTTGCTATGTCTTATCCTCATATTGATCAGATTCGGAGCCTTTGGGCCCTCCGCGACCCGCCCGGAGGGACGGCGGCGCCGGCGGCCGCTCGGGGACGCCGGTCGGCCGGAATCTTTGTGACGTCGGCCGGAGAAAAGGTTCTGGTCCAGCTCCAGCGTCTGGAAACGCTGAGTCATCTCCTCAGGTACTTCCTGATACCGGTTCGGAACTAGTTTCTGCTGCGGATGAACACCTCCATCAATGTAAATACAGACATTTTGGGGCGAAACAAAACGTTTTTTGCTTCGAAATCCGCCAGGTGTTTAAGCCCCGCCCTCAGCGGCTCTTGACGGTTTAGAGTTGCTGTGCGGTTGTCATGGAGATTGGATCGGGATTGGCGGCCTCCTGTGGGCGGATTGTGTATTACTCCGGACTCCCTGTGTCAGGCTGATTCATCAATAACTGATGAAGATGATTGACAGCTGTACATTTATGACATTTCCAGTTAAACATTTCCTAAACTTTATACATTTACCTTTATTACGAAACCAACTTCCCCCTCCCCCAACTTTCCTGATAAAGGGAAGCTTTTGATAGAACCTCTTTCAGGGAGAAATCACTATGTTGGGGTGATCGTTAGCTAGCGTTCTTGGCTTGAGCGCTAACGGAGACTCTGGAGCCGGACCCCCATCCGCTGGGTGACGTTTTTCAGCGTTAACGCCTGTTTGCGGGAGTTTCTGTGCAGACTGGGCGGAAGCTTCCGGCTGTTTCGCTTCTCTTCGCCTCTTTCAGGTGTTTTCCCTCATCAGGAATTCAGATGATCTCATGAAGTGCGAAAATGGAACTGACAAGAAAAGCCTCGCGTTTGATGTTTCCTTTAAACGCAACTTTCTTCTTCACACCCAGGCAGGGCGCGCTGCCGGCTGACATCACTTCCTGTCCCCGTCTGATCCGTCTCTCTGCTACAGCTTGGTTGACAACAGTCGTGCAGCAGCAAGGAAAACCACCAGCGCATGTGATGCGCCACGCGCTATCCAGAGTGGCAGCCGTTGTCTCAGTTTGCCATCGTCTTGTTGGGCCTTTGATTCCTAAAACAGTTCATAAGTTAGCAATGAGCACATTCCAGCTGTGTTAGCATGTGCTTGAACAGCTTTTTAGGAACGCTAGCTGCATCAACCAGCAGGTTGGCCTGTTTGGCTGCAGCCCAGGTCGCTTCATCACTTTTTGCTAACGAGCTAATGCTTGTTGGTTTTTCACTGTGAACCAACATGTCTTCGTTTCCCGCTAAGCTAACGACCACCACTCTGTGCCTCATGATTGGCCCTGCTTCCTCGTTTGCGCGAAGGTCGCACACACCCGTCCCAGCTCGAGCTTCGCCTCTTTCTGACACATTTTCACGGTTTTGACGAACTTGGACGTGGACTTTTGACCTCTGACCCTGCTGACACCTGAGCGTTCCTCCTGGGGTCAGGGTTCGGGGTCACGACCCCATTTACCTAGCGTGGCGTGGCGTGGACCCTTTCCTAGCGCAAACCTTCCGATTTGCGTTCTGTGCTAGCGGCATGGCTTGATGAAGCGTGTTTCCATGTTGACGTTAGCATGTGCCACTGGAAACTCTTCCTCTGCGCTGGGATCCAGGTGCCGGTGTGGGCGGGGCCTCGGCGTTCCCGGGGCCTTTTCTTCGGAAACGTCTCCCCAGCCGGCGTGCGCGGACGCCGGGTGCGTGCGGGACCCCTCACCCACTTCTGTGAACTTTGATGCTTGAGAGGAAACAGCCCGACCACAGTTTTCACACCTCCATCGCCAGCCTCTCTCTCTCCGCGCTCAGTCGCTCCCGCCGCGTATAAATGAACGCCGAGCAGGTGCTGAACCTTCAGACTGACGGCCGACCCGCGCCCGCCGCCAGAACCGACCCGCACCAGCTCTGGGATCCGAGCCCGCCGCCAGCAGGAGCGCTACGAGTGTTGATAGGATGGTTGCCAGGGTAACCACGGTGATGGGCTGGTGCCTGTGCATGGCCCTCTGTCAGGTCAAAGGTTCCTACATCCCAGCGGACATGAACAGAACCATCCAGAACCTCCTGGACCACTACGTGAGTACCGGCCGTCAGCCAGGGGCGGCAGGAGGCCTTCGGCGTCTCTGCGATGTCTGATTTTCCGGGGGGGCCGCGAAGGCAACGGTCACATGACTAAAGCCGGTTTGTTTCTGCAGAAGATCCCGGACCGAGAAAGGTTTAACGGCCATCCCATCTTCCCCAGAGGGCCGTCGTCCGGGGACCTGCAGGTAAAACACGCCCACCTCGCAGGTGGAACAGGCTCCGCCCACAGGCCCCTGGTAGCCTAGCCTAGCATCGGTAGCCCAGGTTTAAGCTAGCGTTATACTTGGTCCACGGAGCCAGTTTTAGAAAGGCAGAAGTAAAATAGACAAGCAGATTTAGCGCCAGGAAGCGCCGCGGCCTTCTGACGGGCCCGGCGACCCCTCGGAGTTTCCGCCGCCGACACGTTTTCCCGCTCTGACTCATCTGAAGCGAACCTTTAAAGATCAGCCTTCTCAGCTGACTCCAGGTCAGTTTGAGCAGCCTGGAGTTTCCCAGACGGAAAGATTCAGTCTGAATCACCGGGGAAAGTTTGACTCCAGGATCCATCCGGAAAGATCAGTTATCAATAACCAATAAGCAGTAATCCGTCTGCTGCAGGAGAGGACGGCAAAATGACCCCTAACCCTAACCCTGGAATCAGATGATAGAAAGATTACATGTCATCTGTTTACAAGTATGCCAACCTGCTAACATGCTAACCTGCTAACCTGCTCGTCCCTCAGGCTGAGATGATCTACATGAGCGCCGTTTTGCAGACCTACGACCAGCTGCTCAACCAGATGCTGCAGCAGCTGCCCACGGCCACGCCCACCAGCGCCTCCACCTCCACCTCCACCTCCACCAGCCTCCGGGCGCAGCTGAGCTACCTCCTGAAGAAGATCACGGCCCTCAGGACACAATATTACAGGAAACACGAGGAGCTCCTGAAGAAGCTTCAGCCCCTGGGGAACGTCCAGGTAGGAGGGAGGGAGAGGAGGAGGGGGAGGAGGTGAAGGAGGAGAGAGAGGAGAGAGAGAGGAGGGAAGGAGGGAAGGAGGAGGGGCAGAGAAAGATGAGGGAGAGGGAAGAGGAGCAGGAGGAGAGGGAGAGAAGGGAGAAGAGACAGCAAGGACGAGAGGAAAGAAGGAGCAAAAAGGAGACTGAGGGAGGAGGGAGGGTGACTGTTTATTTCTCTAACTGATCTTTTCTTTTAATCTCCACATTATCTTCGGAACTCCCCGGAGTTTCAGCAGACATGCTAACCTCCTCCCTCTCCTCCCTCTCCTCCCTCTCCCCACCTCCCCCCAGCTCACCAGCACTGTGGTCCAGAGCAAGGCTCTGTGGGAGCTGATCAAGGTCTACCAGGAGGCCAGCTCGCTGCCCGACAGGCTGGAGCTGCTGGCGCCGGCGGCGCCGGCAGGCCCAGGTCAAAGGTCACCGGAGGGCCTGAGGAGTCACGTTCAACCTGGAAGCTCACCAGCGTTGACGCTGTTGTTGTTGTTGTTTACGTGTTAATTTAACCTTTATTTAATTCTGCCTGAGGATTATTTATTTATAATTTATTGATTGGGCTCCTGTTGGGAAAGAGAACGAAATAAAACCTTGAAACGTTCGTCTTCTGTCTTTAAAGGTCTTTGGTTTAAAAAACTCAAAGTTGGTCAAACCTTTTCACTAATTTTTGCACTTTGCTCTGATGACGTAGCTGTAATCTGATGACTTGACTCATTTGTGACAGAAAAGGTGAAATAGATGGAGAGTCAGTAATCTGATTACACTGAGGACGACCACCGCGGCCCCTGGTGATGTCGCTTCCTGTCTTCTGGTAAAGACTGTTACTGTAACCACGGAGATTTCTAAGAAGTCAACCTGTCTGTGTCTGCACTTGTGTGTATGTGCATGGCAGTGTGTGTGTGTACGCCTGTGTATGTCTTTTTCAGGTTTGTTTAGGTGTGTGTATGAATAGAATAGCATAGAGCTTTATTCGTCCCACAGCGGGGAAAATTCACCGTTCCAGCAGCAAAAACGTTGGAGAAAAAGTTCGAAAAGTGCAGGAAGAAGGCAGATAAACAGGAATACTTTCTGTTGGAATGTTACTCTATGTACACCAATAGATACTTTATACAGGATTTACATGGGTCTGACATTGTGGAGGACCTAGGAAGCGGCGTTGAAGAGTCTGATGGCTGTGGGGAGGAAGGACCTGCGCTAGCGCTCCTTGCACTGAGGAGGCCTCAGCCTGGAGCTGAAGGAGCTCCCCAGGGTCTCCACAGTGAGGTGTAGGGGGTGGGAGGTGTTGCTTCTGATGGACGTCAGCCTGACCAACGTCCTCCTGTCCTCCACCTCCTCGATGGAGTCCAGGCTGCAGCCCAGGACAGAGGCAGCTCTCTGAACCAGCTGGTTCAGTCTCTTCCTGTCCCTGTCCGTGCTGCCTCCCCCCCAACACGCGATGGCATAGAACACTGCAGAGGCCACCACAGTGTCGTAGAAGGTCCTCAGCAGAGCCCTGCTCACGCCAAAGGACCTCAGTCTCCTCAGCAGGTGCAGGCGACTCTGGCCCTTCTGGATCAGGGCGTTGGTGCTGTGGGAGTGGGACCAGTCCAGTTTGTTGTTCAGGTGAACACCCAGGTGTTTGACCGAGTCCACCAGCTCGATGTCCGACCCCCGGATGTTCACAGGTGTGTGGGGTGTGGAGGTCCTCCGGAAGTCCATCACCAGTTCCTTTGTTTTGCTGGTGCTAAGGAGAAGGTGGTTCTCCTCACACCAGCCAACCAAGTCGGTGATGACTCCTCTGTCCTCCAGCTCGTCCCCCCCTGACACGCAGCCAACGATGGCGGCGTCGTCGGAGAACAAATAATTGTATCTGTTGAGGTGTGTGTACGCACACTTTTTGCCTAAACGTTTATGTGTCTTTCATTGTGTGTATTTCAAAATATGTGTGTATGCATAAATGTGTGTGTATGCATTTTTGTATGCATAAGTCAACTCGTGTTTATTTGTAGGTGTGTTTATTCAGGAACTGAACTAAACTAAACTCACACTTGGTTAAAAAGTCTAAAATATAGCAGTTTCTTTCTTTTCTCAAGTCTATTTTTAGGGTTGGGTCCTGTAGGCGGGGCTCCTGGAAAGGACCCGTCAGCAGCCGCGATGGAAACTTTGTGGACGCCCCGCTTAAGTTTCGGTGGTCACCGTGTGTGTGTGTGTGTGTGTGTGTGTGTGTGTGTGTGTGTGTGTGTGTGTGTGTGTGTGTGTGTGTTTCACTGTGAGTCAGCATGTCATACAGAGGAAATGTTTGTTTGCAAGTCACAAACGTCTGCAGAACCGCTGCATTGGTCACGTGACCCGCCGTCAGACGCTCGTCTTCGTCGTTTCTTTTGTTTTTTTCGAAGGAAAAATCTGTCAAATCGATATTTAAATGTTTTAAATGTATTTCCAGAAATGTGTCAGAGAAAGTTAAATCTCTACTCATTTTAAACGCGTGCGCACGTATAATGTGTTTACTAATATTCGTAATAATCAACAGTCAAATTCTTTTTAAACGCCGAACTGATGTTTTTGTCTCTGTCGCCGCCTGCTGGTCAAGTTCAGAACAACAGCAGCCAGCAGGCATATGTTGTTCAATGATAAGAATATAATGTTTTACAGCAATGTAATTTTTACAAATTTATAAACAAATGATACTATATATAGATGATGATGATGATGATGATGATGATGATGATGATGACGATGATGACGATGATGATGTTATTTATATAGTTGTATCATGAACATATCAGTTACTTTTTATATTTAGTAATCGTCTGAGTCAGACACAGGTGGAGTACAGGACTTGTACAACGTTTGTGGGTTGTATTTCAGTATGTGTGTGTTCAGTCTTTGTCGGTGTTAAAAACGACACTGGCAGACAAAAATAAACTTTTAATTTCGAGCAAAAACAAAAATCATTAGGACGTTATTTATCTGAAATCTTCCTGCACTTTTGTACTTTCTACAGCGTTTCTGCTGCTGCTGCTGGGCAATTTAGGTGCTGGCTTTCGGGTAAAGCGGGGACTCGATTGTGACGTCAGCACTTCCTAGGAATTCACGACTGCAGGGCTAACGCGCGGTAGCCATGCCTGCTGCACATTGTTGGCGCTGGTTGGCGGAACGCCGGGACCACCGATGAAACGACAGCACTACATGGTTCGAAAGGTGAATAATGAAAGATAAATATTATTTATGACTAAACAACGGACTGTCTTACTCATGTTATGTCTTTTGAATTTACTTATTTGGAAATGTCTACTTTATTTGGGAATGAAAGTTTAGCTATGCTAGCGACGCTGACTATGCTAGCGGCTTTCCTGTCTTTAGCCAGCGTCACTTTGTGACGCAGCTTTTTTTATTTATTTAAACATATAATCACCGCCCTAACTCTTGCTCAAAGCCTAGTCTGACGAAAGCTACGTCTTCAGCTGCCGGTGCTGCTGGGTTCGTGCTGTTGTGGATGTGGGCCGGAACCAGAACCAGTCGCTACCCTGGTTCATCTGTGAGTCTAATCAGAAGTCTGATGAATTCCTGCTTTAACTGTGTCCTGATATTGAAGTTATTACGCCGGTGATTCCAGGCTGGAAGGTGGCCGTGGGGTGCGGCCCTCCACACCCGGGCTGGATTGGCGGCCTGGTCCGGCCCGCCGGCCCCGGCGCTCGTTGGCGTTTGCGGGCGAGTGTTGGCGAGCCGAGCCGAGCCGAGCCGAACGGTGGAACCCGGGACTCTTTCAGGAAGGTGGGCCTGGGGCTGCAGCTGTTACACATGGAAAGGGCCGTTTTGGAGCGTTACAACCTCCTCCTGACCCAGGCGCTGCAGCAGCGGCCGCAGGGGCGGCTGAGGGCGCCGCGTGGCCGCAGGCCGGTGGTCGGAGTCGGGCCTCCGGGGCTCTCCTCGCCCGGCCCGCTTTCCAACGGGTCGGTCAGGGTTCTTTAGCCTGGTGGGTCTCATGGCCCGCTCTCTCCCCCTCTTCCAGGTTCTGGCCTTGAACGGGCACTCGGTTTTGGCCCCCCAGGCTCCTGGTCTCCCCAGCTCCTGGCCCCCCAGGCTCCTGGCCCCTCAGGCTCCTGGCCCCCCAGGCTCCTGGTTCCCCAGCTCCTGGCCCCCCAGGCTCCTGGTTCCCCAGCTCCTGGCCCCTAGCTCCTGGAGGCAGAACCGGAATGGAAGTGTGGCGAGGCTAAACATGGCTGTGTGTAATCATGCTACACGTAAACTCCTTTTTATATCAGAGCTAATGTTGCCATGGAGACAGAACTGTTGTTTTCTTTTCTCTCCCTCAGCAGAATGTCACAAGCCTGCTGAAGTGTGTCCTTGTTGCCCCCACAGCCAAAGCAAATCCCCCAGTTAAGCCTCCGTGATTCCCAGTAAATAAGTCCATGTGTGAGGACACTCGGAGGGACGAGGGACCAGGTCCTGGGCTCTTCTCTGCTCCTAAATAAACAATAATCATTAGTTTGGATGGTTCTTTATCACCATTTTATGATAAAGAAGTAAACAAAAACAAGCTTCTGGTTTTTCCTGTAGAGGATCCAGGATGGGAAAGGCCTCAGGATCCCCCTGGAAGAGCTGGGTGGAGTGGCTGGTGCTGCCCCAGACAGGAAGGATGGATGGATGGATGGATGGATGGAGGGAGCCTTGGAGCAGGCGACAGCAGCACCTGCTTCCTAGCGACGTCTCCAGCCAAAGTTCAAACGTTTCCAAATGTAAAAAGCAGCATTATTGTCAAAATGACGAATTTAAACCACCTTGGTGGAATTCCCAGGAAAGAGTCCCAGTGTTCTTCAGCTGCTACCGCTAGCCCAGAAGTAAACACTCGGGATTATTTCCTTTTACCTGGTTTTAGTGTGTTTTTAGGATAATTCATGTTTTTATATTATGTTTTAATGTAATGTCTCCGGTGTTTGCTCTCTCCATATCCGATTGAACTGGACTGGATTTCCGAGTTGGGCAGCAGCGGGATGGAAGGTTGGATGCTGGAAGGGAAACTGGAGCGCCTCCTCCTGGTGGGCAGCGGCTGCTAACGGCCTCGCCCGGTTTGGCTGCTGGAGCAACGAGGACAAAGAGCAGAGACGGGAGGACAGCGTCTCCGTCCTCTGCCTCCTGGTCTTCATCGTGAGTGCTGCAGCTTTAGCGCCAGCGCTACAGCCTGGCTAGCAGGTTGGCGTGTCGGCACGAGGTGCTAACGGCTAACGCGCCTTCTCGTGCAGGTGGTCGCCGGGGCAACCGCCTGAAGCCGATGCTAGCTGCTCCACCTGTGCTGGGGCGCTGGTTGACCAAAGCTAGCTCCTGTTAGTGCAGCCTCTTCCACACTCGTGGCCCTGGGCCTGCACGAGCGGCTCCAGTGGTTCCGGTCCGTTACAGGCTCTGACCCTAACCCTGCAGGTGGAGTCCAGCCCGGAGCTGCCGCTGGCGTCCGTCTGAGGTGTCCTCCCGTGGCGCCGCCCCCTCCACCCAGGCTCTGCGGAGGTCACATGGGGCGGGGGAACCGCGAGGCCCAGCAGACGCGTCTCCTTCAGGGTCCGAGGTGAGCCCAGGGGTTCTGGTGGGTTTCTGATGGGCCTCGACCCTCTGGTGTTTGGGTCGGCACCGACCCGCTTCAAAGGCTCCGACCTGGTCAGGAATCTGTTTCAACAGTCGCGTTAGCTGGTGGCTCTGTTAGCTGGTGGCTCTGTTAGCTGGTGGTCGCGTTAGCTGGTGGCTGTGTTAGCTGGTGGCTGTGTTAGCTGGTGGCTCTGTTAGCTGGTGGCTGTGTTAGCTGGTGGCTGTGTTAGCTGGTGGCTGCTTCTCTAGTCAGCTTTGATGGTTTCATTCTTAGCCTTTGATGCCCTGGTTGAGGGTTCCGTCCTTGCTAGGACGCTAACTGCTGCCTGGTTACTGTCTCACCCTAACCTGACTGGTTTCTCTAGACAGGAACTGGCCCAGCAACATGCTGGTCCTCCTCTCTGGTTCTCCTCCTCCTCTAGTTCTCCTCTCTGGTCCTTCTCCTCTCTGGTTCTCCTCTTCCTTGATTCTTCTCCTCTCTGGTCCTCCTCCCCTCTAGCGTTAGCGTCGTTAGCTCCCCTCGTTTACCACCCCAACCTTCCCAGTGTCTGACTGAATTTTCCTGGCTGGTCTTTAAACTGGTTTTCCAGCCAAAGTTCCCGTTCAGAAACTCAGACGGCCGCTTGGCTCCTGCTCCTGACTCCTTTAGCCTGTTAGCTCCCTCTCATCCTCCCTCTGCTCCCTCTCTGCTCTGACTTCCTGTCTGTGACCCGTCTGTTCTGGTTTCCACAGCCCTCGGTGAGGACCGTCCACGCCGTCCACTCCAGGCCGTCCTCGTCCTCCTGCGTTCCTCTGGCCCCTCCTCCTGCGTTCCTCTGGCTCCTCCTCCTGCGTTTCTCTGGCTCCTCCTCCTGCGTTCCTCTGGCCCCTCCTCCTGCGTTCCTCTGGCTCCTCCTCCTGCGTTCCTCTGGCTCCTCCTCCTGCGTTCCTCTGGCTCCTCCTCCTCTGGCTCCAGCAACAACTTCCAGTTTAGAGACTCTGTTTTTGTACAAATGTGTGTGTTGACTTGAGGGGGCGGAGTTTATGAACCCTGAATATTTTGGGGCGGAGCATGTTCGTCTGTACCCTCCCTCCTCCACCTGTGCACGTGTCAATAATAAAAAGGTGTGTGTTACCTGCTGCCTAATTAAACTCCTGACCTCAGGCCCCGCCCCTTTGCCCTCTGCTGATTGGCTGCTGGTTTTATGCTAATTTTTTATTGCGTAACCGCGAAGTGAGGGATGAATGGGCGCAGACCGGATTTCGCCCCAGAGCGGCGCCGGCCTAGTGGCTACAGCGCAGGGCTGCGGCAGCGGCTGGCCGGGCGCCGGTTCGAATCCCGGCCGGAACCTTTTGGTTGAAAACTTGGAAAAGACGACTCTAAGAAAAAAAGGGCGAGAGCGGGAATCGAACCGGCAGCCCCAGCAGCCTCTGCACTGAGGCCCTCCGTCTTTTACCCCTGCGCCACCGAGGCTTCGTGGTTGGAAATCCGGTTTGCGAGTATTTGTCTTTCGTCTTCCAGAAGTTTGGACACTTGGAAGCAGCGATTCCGCCTCAGGGGTCAGGGTGAGGAGGCAGCTCAGCCTTGGACCTGCTCAGGGTCTGGGTCTGGGTCTGGGTCTGGGTCTGGACTCAGCAGAGGAGAGGAGCATCCAGCCACCCATCCTTCCTTCCGTCCTTCCAGCCTCAGCACCAGGCTGGAGCCTCCGAACCAGCCTCCATCCTCCATCCCACCATCCCCCAGGAACTCGGACACGCCCCCGAAGAAGCACATGACTCAGGTGGTCGGCTCAGACAGACTTTATTGGCTCCCGGCAGATTCCCAGTTGGGAACGCCGGCAGATGTTTTTGGGGGAACAGGTTCAAAGATTTCAGCCAGAAACAAACGTCTGAAAACTTGGAGAAAAAAAAAGATTTACTTTTAATCACACGTGCACGTGAACTCACACGTGCGCACACAGACTTCAATCTCTCCTGTAATTTAAACCCCTCCCCCCTCGTGCATGAGCACGCCGGTGGCCGTTACTGCGCCGCATGTTGGTTTAATTAAGCCGCCTGTAGCCGGAGCGATCAGCAGCGCGGAGGCGCCGGCGAGGCCTTGGCGACGCTCCCTCCTTCGTTCCCGCTGTCTCGGCCACCGGCGGCGCCACACCTGCGACGGCGTAGCCAACGCTGGGGTCCCGGCGGCGCTGCCGGGCCTCGTTCGCTCTGCCAGGCCTCGATAACGAGGTGAAGGACAACAGGAGGCGATCGCGGCGGTAATGAGGTATCGCTCCGCCGCCGTGAGGCCTCCATCCACCCGCTTCCCTCCGACCCTCCGGTGATTGCAGACGGCGCTGTGGGCCGCCGCCGTTTGAAACGCTGATGTTTCAAAAAGGGCTGATAAAAGGAGGAGGAGATAGAAGAGTGGAAGTGGGCCGAATTTCCCGCTGACGGACACAGAAACGTTAGCTTTGTTAGCTTCTCGGGGAAAACCGCTGGGTTTAGCCAAAGTTCCGCTAAAGCTCTCAGCAAAGGTTTGAAAGCACGTGGACATAAACCACAGTTAGCGTTAGCGCGCTGGGGTCTGGAGCGGTTCTGGGGGCAGACGGCGGCGTCTGCTCGTTAGCGGCTCCTCTTCCTTCAACAACATATCCATTCCAGCGCGTTAGCGCTGTGTTTGTGTTGGAGCTGCCCCACCTCAAAGCGCAGCCTCCAACCAAAACAACAGGTGTCAGATGAAACGCGCTAGCCGCGGCGGCGGAGGGAGCGCTGTTGTTCTTGGAGGGGGGGGGCAACGTGGAGGCGAAAGACAAGGACATCAGCAGTCCAAAGGTTGGTGCACGGTGGTACGCAACACCACAGACAACGGCTCAAAGATACTCGGCAACACCTACGAACTCAAGCACGTCAATGATTAGAATCCAACGGACAGACTTGATTCTTTACAGTCTCTAGGCTCACGTGTACACTCTCACACAGACCAACCCGGATGAGCTAAGTTATGTCAACAGTTGAATGAGATAAACATCTGATTGTTCTCTCGGGCCGCTGCGGTAAAATAGAAACACTGCCATCTGGTGGCCATTCACTAGAATCACAACTTCAAAAAGATAAACCAACAAATAATTATTCCTGCCATCAAAACCTGCTACCTAGGCCCCAAAATTACTGTACAAGTTCAATATAAAATACAGCACAAATGACCCAAGTATGAACTAAGCTGAACCGGTATTTGACCCTGAAACTGTAGCAGCGCCGTGATGGGACCCATCCATTCCCCAGGGGCCGCTGATCATAGAGCCCGATTATTGGCTCGGGTTTCCTGGGAAACATCTGAAGTGAGCCGAGCAGTCTCAAGCTAAAAATATGAGCACACACACTAAATATCAGTACTTAAAGAACTCAAAGAACAAACAAACAATGACTCCTCATCAACACATCCGTACAACACTTGCAGGATCGTCGGAGTCACATTTGGTGGGTTAAATTAATTCGTTCTATAAGGGTTTTAGATCCCCGAATCAAACTTGAGATTCCACTAAAACATTGAGGCAAAACAGTTTCATTTAGTTGAGGAGAATTAAAAAGGCACATATTACAGTCCTGGTTGGTGTGTTTAATTACTTACGCCTCTATTTTAAAGGTTTGGGCATTTTAAAGTGCGTTTGAGGATCATGGCTGATTTTTGTAATTGAAGGATCAAGAATTTCCGGGATGGTTACAAACGTAGCCAATTCCTTCTCTGTTACCTTCACAGGCTCTTCGGAGCTCAGCGACTCCTCATCCTCGGCCTTCGTCTGGCTGTGAGAGGCGGTCTGTGTGTGGGCGAAGGCCATCCAAGCCCGGCGGTGACCCCAGCCTGACCTCACAAGCGTCTGTCAGTCGGCAGCGTTTTCCGCCGCGTGGCTCCACGCCGGCCGGCGCTTCTCCAGGAAGGCCCGGATCCCCTCCTGGCCGTCCGGCAGAGCCAGGTTCTCCACCATCACCCTGGAGGCGGTGGCATAAGCTGCGTCTCGACCCTGAGCCATCTGTCTGGAGCGGAGGATGGAAAGAACGCGTGAGTCTCCGGAAAGGTCCCCCACCTCCCAAAGGAAGGGATACCTGTAGAAGGTGGCCTTGCCGAGGGCGACCACGGGTCGGCTGGACCGACACACCCGCCTGGCGATGGCCAGCGTCTCCTCCTCCAGTCGGCCCTCCGGCACCACGCGGCTGATGAGGCCGTGCAGCAAGGCCTCCTGGGCGGAGATGGGGCTCCCCGTCAGCAGCATCTCCATGGCGACCTGGTTCGTTTAGGAAGGGGCGTTGCTAGGCTGGTGCCGCACTTTTGCGTCTTTGAGGCGGTGTTTCCGGAGGTTTCGGCTGCTGGGCGCGCTTACTTTCCTGGGCACGGCCCTGCCGATGGCCACGGCTGGCGTGGAGCAGAACAGCCCCACGTTGACCCCCGGGGTCGCAAAGGTGGACTTCTCTGTCGCAACAGCCACGTCACAACTTGCAACCAGCTGGCAGCCGGCGGCGGTGGCCACGCCGTCCACCATGGCGATGACGGGGACGGGAATGTCCTGCAGCAGAGTCATCACCTGCAACGCCAGGCACAGTTGGCTCAGAGCGGCGCCGCTTCCAGCCTTTTCTAGTTCTACCTTTCGTTGTTTTTGCTCGTTCTTTCGCAGACTCACCTCTGCGCAGGTGTGAAACACCTGCGTGTGGTAATCTCTGCCCTGACTCGACGTCAGCTCCGCTAAGTCATGTCCTGAGGAGAACACGGGGCCCCTCGCTGACAGGAACACGTTAGTACGGACCGCACACACACCCTCCCATCACCGAGGACGAACACACACCTGATAGGACGATAACCCTGAGGTCTGGCTTGTCCACGTCTGCGAGGATGTTTTCTCGGAGAGATTCCAGCATGGACAAAGACAGAGCATTCCGCCTCCTGGGGTTGTTCAAAACGATCCTCCTGAAAGAGGAGAAAAAATGTTCCAACCGTTTCACTTCAGCATATTCCACCAGAGAAAGACCAGCAAGAAACTAGCGGATTTCAAAAAGCATCTCCGCTTCAGTTTGACCCCGACCGCTCTCCGCACCAGGTCCACGGTCAGGGGACACAGAGCCCAAACCCCTCAGAGAACAGAGAAACTACTGCCTGGTGACAGAATCAGGCAGACACACACAACAGACAGCCTGGAAACTAAACCGGACCAAGACCTTCTCCTGGAGGGGACCACAGGAGGACTCCTCATCAGATCCACAACGAGAGAGAACTCACCAAAACGGAAAAGGACCTACTCTCCACAGGTCTGAATTTCACGGTAACCCCAGAAGAGTCACCGTCACAGCCACCGAAACAGCGATCAGGAGTAACCAGGCTGAAGGTATCGGCCAAAGGCCCAGCCTCCAACATCACCGCCCAAGAAGAGAGAGCACCGGCCTCGTTGGCAAAAGACAAGGACATCAGCAGTCCAAAGGTTGGTGCACGGTGGTACGCAACACCACAGACAACGGCTCAAAGATACTCGCCAACACCTACGAAAAACTCAAACGGGACCCAACCAGCTCATACAAGAAGAAGGTGATAGATCTTCCCTCAATCAGACGGACAACTTCGTAAAATTCACCAGAGAAGATGTGAAAGCAGACAGCCTGGCCTTCTTGGACTGAAATCAGGATCGAGGAGGACAGGAGCCTCAGCATGGAAATATACAGGAAACCCACACGTACAGACCAGAACCTCCTGCTCCATTCCCACCACCCACTGGAACACAAGCTGGCGTTATCACAGCCTTACAGCAAGGGCCACAAAAGTAGCCACCACATCACAAGGCAAGAAAAAAGAACAGGACCACCTGACCACAGCCCTCAGAACCTGTGGTTACCCAGACTGGGCCTTCAAAGACCCGCAGGAAACGAGACCCCAGCGATGAAGAGGAGAAGGACAAACGGCACAGCGTCTCCATCCCCTACACGGCTGGAGTTTCGGAAAAATTCAGGAGGATCCTCCAAAAGCACAACATTCCAGTGCAATTCAAACCCTCCAACACCCTCAGGCAGGAACTGGTCCACCCCAAAGACAAGACACCGAGACATAAACAAAGCGATGTGGTTGATGCTGTCAGGGCCAGCAGGACAGGGAACAGGACATTGGGGAAACTAAACAGCCACTCCACAAACAAAAGTCCGACTCTGTACCTTAAAATTTCTATTTTCGTGTAAACATCCAGAAGGTATGGAAAGCTTACACATATAAATTGAAAATCACGTAAAAAGTGTCACCTCCTGCTGGGTTAGCGTTAGCATTAGCCGCTCCGCTACCTGACTCCGTCGCTTTGCTGCCTCAGGGTCAGGGTTAGCGTTAGCATTAGCCGCTCCGCTACCTGACTCCGTCGCTTTGCTGCCTCAGGGTCAGGGTTAGCGTTAGCATTAGCCGCTCCGCTACCTGACTCCGTCGCTTTGCTGCCTCAGGGTCAGGGTTAGCGTTAGCATTAGCCGCTCCGCTACCTGACTCCGTCGCTTTGCTGCCTCAGGGTCAGGGTTAGCGTTAGCATTAGCCGCTCCGCTACCTGACTCCGTCGCTTTGCTGCCTCAGGGTCAGGGTTAGCGTTAGCATTAGCCGCTCCGCTACCTGACTCCGTCGCTTTGCTGCCTCAGGGTCAGGGTTAGCGTTAGCATTAGCCGCTCCGCTACCTGACTCCGTCGCTTTGCTGCCTCAGGGTCAGCGGCTCCGCGTCCGTGCGCCCGTAGAAGCGGCTCCATGTCAGCCGTGTTGCTGCCGAGTGCTGCTGAAACACGCCGAAGCTTCTGCAGAAGCGCCTCGCCGCCATGTTGGCCCACGCCCACTCCCGCTTCCGCTTCCGCTTTCACGCCACCGCGCCGTGACGCGATGACGTCACCATGAGCCACAAAACTGCCTATTCCAACATCCTGTTGCTTTATTCTCAAAAATTGCTCAAACCAGCACGGTGCAACCGTCAACATCTGGTACTACATCCACAGCGTTTGAAACATCAAAAGCAACTACAACAGCTGGAGCATCTTATGTGGCACCGTGTATGTAGCATTAGCAGTAAAAGTGTTGTGGGGTTAAATCTGGATAAGGCGGAGAGCAGGAGAGGGATGAGGACCACCGCCGCCGCCGCCGTCCTCCCGCCCACCAGGGGGCGCTGCGGGGCCGGCCGTGAGCGGGCCTGGTGTCAGGTGACGGCGTTCAGGTTCTGGACACTGTCGCCCGGGGTGAAAAACTGCACCTTGGCCAGGTTGGAGTTGTTCCTGCGCAGACTTCCGGTGCTCTTACGCATGGAGTTGTTGCGGCGCATGGAGTTGCGCTTCCTCAGCGAGTTTTGGTGGGACAGCTCACTCTTCTGCAGCGTCTGGATCAGGATGGAGGGCTTCTCGTCCAGCTCCCGGGCACTGCACAGGGGCGTGTTCACCTTGGAAAGAACAGGACAGAAGCCTTTTTGCACCGCTCTGACAGAGGCTGAGGTCAGTTCTGAATCGGCGACATCCTACTTTGACTGTGTTTCCAAACTTGGAGTAGTCCACCGAGTAGACGCCCTCCTCCTCCGTTACTATGGGAACGAAGCGATGGCCCCACAGGATCTCCTCGGAGACGTAGGAGGTGCGGGCCTGCGTGGTGATGCCGGTTGTTTCCACCACTCCCTCCAGGATGACGATGACCTCCAGGTCGCTGCACTGCAGCTCCATGGCTGACAGGTCATAGAGCGGGCTGCCAAGGACAAGAACGCCTCCGTTTAGAAAGAAAAGCAGCCAAAGGGAAGCAAAGGAAGGCGGAGGGGTCTCCTGAATGAGCCAGCAGGTGGGGGTAGTGAGCAGAGATCGCTTTCACTGACTCCCGAGGGACCACTCTGAGCCGAGCGATGAGCCGGCTTCGTTAGTTTCGTGCTGATTTTGCACCCATCGCGAGATTTGCTCTTTTTTCAGCCGTTTTGGGGCACCTGGTCTTGTCGATGACGTGACAGATGATGAGCGGCGCCAGGAGGAAGAGGCTGTTGCTGGTGATGGCGCTCTCCGTCTGGATGTCGATCTGTTGGATGGGGATGACCTCCCCCTCGGGCGTGGTCGTCTTCCTCACCACCTGCAGGGGCCGTCAGGTGGGATGAGCGAGGGCGGGCGGCTCCCGGGCGCAGCGGAGCTCCTCACCTGTAAGCGGACGGTGGCTCCGATGATCATGCTCTTCCTCAGGTCGCCGATGCGAACCATGAAGCACAGCCGGTTGTTCCTGACCGCGATCACAGCGTGGCGGCTGAAGATCAGCGTCTCCGCTCGCCGGTTGGACTGAGCCGTCTTCATGAAGATGCAACCTGACGTTCGGGGAAACCGACGCTTTGGCTAACGCTGCGTGCTAACGCCGGGGTTTGGCTCTGACCTTTGACCCTTTCAAGCCCCTGTCTCACCCAGCATGACGGCGTTGATGATGAGTCCGAGGATGTTCTGCGTGATGAGGAAGGCGATGGCAGCCAGACACTCCTCCGTTATCATCCTTCCTCCGAATCCGATGGTCACCTGAACCTCGATGGAGAACAGGAAGGCTGACGTGAAGGACCTGCAGATAAACATCACGTGACACCCAGCCTTAGTTTAAATGGTTTTCATTTCAGATTTCTGTCACATCCTGCAGCTGTGTCGGTTCCAGCGCCCCCTAGCGGTCACGCGAGACCGCCAAATTGGACTTCGGCGTTTACTTTGTTCACGTAAAGAATTTGAGCGGTCTGAAGGGAACATCCCTCCAGCTCAAACGCTAAAGTGCTTCTGAGGCGGGAAGGGAGGACGACGGCAAAGACGAGTCCGTCTGGACTCGTCTTTTCCAGATTTCCCGTCATCGTTCTTGTCCTCTGTCGCGCCTTCTTCCTCCACTTGGTTTAAAAAGGAAGAAGAGGCGGAGGAGGACAGCTGTGGCACACGGTGCCCTAAAAGCTTGTGTGGGGGAAGACTTCGTCTTACGTGACGTTCGTGACGCAGTTGGTCCGGTTCTGCCTCTCCGGGTCCAGGTCTCCGTGCGCGAAGGCCACCAGCCACCCAGCACATGGCGAACAGCAGCCAGCTGCTGACGAAGGTGGTGGTGAAGATGACGAGGGTGTAGCGCCACTTCAGGTCCACCAGCGTGGTGAACACGTCCTGCAGGAAGCGGCCCTGCTCGCGGATGTTCTTGTGCGCCAGGGTGCACGAACCGTTCTTGGCGATGAAGCGCGCCTTGTTGACCCGGTCCCGGAACACCGGCTTCCTGGGCACGCGGGAGACGAGCCCCGACAGGCCGAACTCCTCCGGGATGATGCTTTTTCTCGCCAGCATCCTGCTGCTGATGGAGATGATGGAGCGAAGGGGCACTTTTACGCGTCTCCGGTGCGTCTTTACGCGCGGGCAGCGCGTCCCCACCTGCGGAGGGTCGCCGAGCGGAGCGCAGACTGGGCTGTGCGCCGCCTCCGTCGGCTCCCCGGAGGGCTGGGACAGTCTCCGGGCTCCTGCTTACGTAGGCGAACTTCCCAGAGTCCGGACCCGACCAGACCCGGGTCCTGCTGCCTTCACGGACGGTCGGAAAACCAGCACGTAGTTGATGTTCTCCCACACACATTTAGCCTTGAACGGATGTTTTACTGTGGGAAAACCTCTGTAATCCCCTCTTATAATAACAATCTCTGTAATTAAACAGTAGTCCTAATATTTAGCCCCAGAGGTGTTTCGCAGGCTCAACTATCAGCGTTTGGTGTTCGCACAAACAGACTGTAATATGGACCCTTTTCCATTCATTAAAGCAATGAAACAGATTTTTTTATGGAAACTGATATCACAAATATGTGAATGCTTCTTTGCAAATGTTAAGCTGTTTGCGTGCACGCAATCCACCGCCAGGCGGCGCTATTTGGCAACTATTTCAAGTTTCGGGGAAACTTCACTCAAAAGCCGTTTATTATCATTATCTGTGTAAAAAACCAGACTAGGCCCGTTCACGGCACTCTGTCAAACTGGGCTGAGAAAAGAAATCAGGAACAAAACACATGTTTTTAACAGTCGGGGTTGCAGCAAAGGTTTCGCTTATAAAACGTGTCCATTGTGCTCAGTTTCACCTTTAAAACATCAAACACTTCAGATTGGCATGTTTGTTCCCAAAGTTGGAAAAGAATATAGGGTCCATTAAAAACGTCCTTCCAGGTTTTGCCTGCCCCCCCATTTTTATTTAGGCTGATAAAGGAAAAAGTACAGGCGACTAAAAGAGCTTCGGGTGCACAAATAAACCAGATAAAACACCAGCCGACCTAGAATTAGGATTGGGTCACTCTTTGTTCGGAGTTTTTCATCATCAAATGCAGGCGTGCTGACTGGTTTTCTGGTGTGCCGCCTGTTTCGAGGCTGTGCAAATGCAGGTAGTCAGACAAAAGTGTGAATGATAGACTTGATTTCCTTCATTTCTAAGGCAAAGCTGACATCTAGACTGGACTGAAGAGATTCAAACGAGCGTTAGAAAGGAAGCCAGTAAACAAGCGCCTGTGGTTCATGGGGAACAGTTGGGAACAGTTGGGAACAGTTGGGAACAGTTGGGAACAGTTGGGAACAGTTGGGAAGGTTCTTTAGGTCGGTGACGGCAGAGAAACGCCGCCACTGACGGTAAAGAACCTCCATCCAAGGTCGGATCTCGGCGCCCACCTGGACACCGTCTCGGCCCAGCGGTCCTCTCTGGACGGGACCAGACTGACTGTCCTTTGGACCGCTGGGTCAGCGGAGACAATGCTGGTGTCCAAACCACGTCTGGGTGCTGTGTGGGGATGTCTCTGGTCTTTCTTCTTCTCCTGGGTTGTGGTGGGCCCTCCCCTGGTGTGTTCCTAGCGCAGGGCCAGAGAAGAACCCACCACAGGGGCCGTGTTTTCCAGCTCTGCCCCAGTGAGTTTCGAGCTGAAGAAGCCTCCTGGACGGAAACCAAGCGCTCCAGGGGAACCTTAAAGGTTCCAGCTGAACGCAGAGATCTGAGCTTGGACATTTACGACCTGGACCAAAGAGGATCCACACACACGTGAAGAACTTGAACCTACAAAAAGCTATCCAAGACTGGTGCCGGAGTCCCAGCGTTTTAAAAGCAACCTGAAAACTGTGTCTGAAAATCTAGACTTCCTGTTGGGGTTTGTTGCTAGCGGAGCGGAGCACCGACGGAGCGGCGCCCAGAGGGGCTCTGGCCCACCTACATGTCAGCCCTGACGAAGGAAGCGAACACGCCGTCTTCCTGCTCCAGGAGGGCCTCGGGTTTGTCGTACTCCAAAATGTTCCCTCGCTTCATCACAATGACCAGATCTGCCGTGAGGATGGTGTGAACGCGGTGCTGGAAACAGAGGTGGACAGCGTCCGTCAGCAGGGTTGGCGGCTGACAGAGGAGAGGAGCTTTCAGCCGCTCTTCAGCCTTTCCAACCAAAACCAGCCCGGGAGCCGCGTTCATTAGCTAGCCTTCCTCCCGGGATCACCGCTTCCAGCAGCCTGTTTACACCAACCAGGCCTTCGGTGACAGTGAGGCGGCAGCAGAACCGGAACAGGACGAGAAAGACAGGAAGGAATCCAGAAGAGACAGAAAGCAGAAGGGTGGGAGAGAGGAGAGCGGGCGGAGGTGGAGGCGGTCTACTTGTGAGTCCGCACCAGCACACTGAACAGACTCTCCTCCTGGCCCAGCAGGGTGGGGCCGGAGTCACATTCCACCAGGATCCCCGAGGAGAAGACCAGCACCTGCTCGGCGTCCAGGATGGAGGAGACGCGGTGCTGGTGGCGGGAGGGAGGGACGGAGGAGACAGGAGGAGAAAGACAGAAAGGAGAGGTGAAGGCATGAAAGGAAAGGAGAGTCAAAGCAGCGGAATGCGTTAGGGAGGAGAAGAAGAGAGAGCCAAGGCGGGCTGGGCGGACTTACGGCGATGGTGACGACGGTTCTGTCGGCAAACGCCGTCATGACCACCTTCTGTAGGATGTTCTCCTGCGGGACGACAGAGCCGTTATTCCGGCCGCGGCCCCAGAGCGCCTCCCAGCCTACGGCTCCGTGAGCGCCGCTACCGTGGCCATGTCGATGGACGCCGTGGCTTCGTCCATGATGAGGATGCTGCTCTTCCTGACGAAGGCTCGGGCCAAGCAGAAGAGCTGCCTCTGGCCCACGCTGAAGTTCTCCCCACCTTCCATCACCGCGGCATCTGCGCCCAGGTCAGAGGTCAGAGGGCGCTCAGCCTCGGGGCTGAGCCGGGGCGGCGGCCAGTACCCAGCCCTCCAGGCAGCGCCTTCACCATGTGCTTCAGCTGGGCGATCTCCAGCGCCTCCCACAGCCGCTCGTCCGAGCAGGTCCTCTCCGGATCCAGGTTGAACCTGGGACCACACAGACGCAGCAGACGAGGGCAGATCAGCTGGAACCTGGAACCTGGAACCTGGAACCTGGAACCTGCTACAGTCCACAGGTTCATAGTTCAGGCTTTTATTTTGAAACGTGAGCCTTTGAGGAGAAAAGCGCTACTATAAAATGTTGCAGTTGCTGTGGCGACGGACTCGTAGTCCCGAACCGTCAACCAGACCATCTGAAGTGAGTCTGACCAACATCCTCCAACCAGTCTGACCAACATCCTCCAACCAGTCTGACCAGCTCCTCCAACCAGTCTGACCAACATCCTCCAACCAGTCTGACCAACATCCTCCAACCAGTCTGACCAGCTCCTCCAACCAGTCTGACCAACATCCTCCAACCAGTCTGACCAACATCCTCCAACCAGTCTGACCAACATCCTCCAACCAGTCTGACCAGCTCCTCCTGAGCTCATGTGACCGTGAGGTCCTGAACTGAGAGGTGACAAACGTGAAGTCAAACCGTCACAACGCAACAGCAAGATCTAAGGAAAACAGCTCCAGCTGATCCTTCAACCCGGGCTTACACACACACACACACACACACACACACACACACTCAGTATCTGTTCAAACAAACAGCACATGCTCTTTGTCTTCTATAATAAACACAGAGTCACTGAGTCTTCTACTAACACAAACACAGCCAGCCTGTGTGTGTGTGTGTGTGTGTGTGTGTGTGTGTGCGTGCGTGCGTGCGTGTGTGTGTGTGTGAGACCCAGACGGAGGAGAGAAGCAGAAGACGACGACCTCCGCCGTCCGTGACGTCTGTGACAAAAGTCAGACCAGGGCCAAAGCAGCGTTCCCACTGAGAGTGTGAGCCCCAGCTGCGAGCGCTCAGGTCACATGCGAGCCCCCGGCAGAGCGTGCACGCGCGCACGGAGCCGGCGTACCTAATGGATCCGCTGAACAAGATGGGATCCTGCAGGATGATGGAGAGGCGGGAGCGGAGCGTCTGCAGGGGCAGCTGGCAGATGTCGATCCCGTCGATGACGATCTTCCCTGGGGGAGAGTCGACAGCACCGCTGGTGTTACTTCACGGCCAAACCTGCTCTGCTTCCTTCAAACTAAATCCTGCTGAGAAGAGTGTGTTTCTGTGACGGTTTGGAGCAGCTCGAGAGTGAGAATCAGGCCCGCTGGCAGCAGAACTCTGCTCTGATTTCATGGCTTTATAAGGACACGCGGCCGGTCGCACGTCCTAATTTACCCTTGAAGGGACGTCTCCCAGCTGTGTGTATGGAAAGAGCGTGTCATCGGAGCGATCAGTCTCAGAGCGCTCATCTCCGTCCAGGCGGGAACCGGGCGATAAGATTACACTCTCAAAACACCGTCTGACATTTTCTGACTGGAAGACAAACGTCTGGGTCCAGAGCCGCCGCCACAGCGAGGACCTCGGCTTCGTTGGAGGCGATGAAGAGTCCACTTCAGGTCCTCGTGTGGGGAATTTAAAGACACCCACGGAGAACAGAAAGGTTCTATTTCAGACCAGCACTTGTTTGAAAAGCTTCAATAAACATTTCAAACATAAATAGCACCAAAAGGCGGATTTATCTGGTGTCCTTTCGGAAGGACAAGAAATTCCCTCTTTCAAATTGACCTGCAGTGTTTGTTCCAGTGAGGAACAACAATGCAGATTGTGATTGTGGGTTTAACTGTAGCTCACGTCCACGAGGACGGCTGGAGGACGGCTGGAGGACGGGCTCAGACCCACCTTCAAAGATGTCCACCATGTTGAAAAAAGCCAGCGACAGGGACGACTTCCCGCTGCCGGTGCGACCGCAGATCCCCACCTACAGAGGCAGGAGGACAGGAGGACAGGAGGACAGGAGGACAGGAGGACAGGAGGACAGGAGGACAGGAGGGGGGTCAGCGGGGCTCTGACACGCCGGCGAGACATGGGACACCCCGGTGATAACGGGGTGGCGGCGAGGTGGCGAACGGAGACGGAGATTCCGCAGCGGGTGTCTGCGCACAGCTGGCTGCCGGTTCAAAGGTACCGCGCGCTAACGAGTCAAGGCTCACGTGAACGGACAGAAGGACGGCCTCAATTATCATCGGTTTCGGCACCTCTGAGAAGAAACCGCCTCTCGCCCACACAAAAACCACCACGCGGAGATGGTCGGGGCGACGTCCGCAGCTGAGCAGGGCGGCCTTGGCGGCTGCCTGCGAATTACCTTCTGTCCTGGTGTGATGTAGGCGTTGACGTGTTTGAGCACGGGCTTGAGCACGGGGTCGTAGCGCACGCACAGGTCCTGGATCTTGATCTCACCGCTCTGGGGCCAGTTCTCGGGCACCTGAGAGGCGTCTGCAGAGACACAAACACAGGAAAGCACTGCCAACCACGGCGGCCGACCACCTGACCACAGCCCAGACTGGGAGTCAAGCTGGGAGGTTTGGGTTAGAGGGCGATTAGATGAGCTACGATCCCGAACCAGCTGCTGGTTCTCCCGGCTTTCCTCAGGTTGGGTGTGGAGGGCCCGTCTTCCCTGGCTTACCCATAGATCCGTCGTAGTTCTCCGACTCGGTGTTGAGGAAGCTGTTGACCTTCTTCACGGCTGCCATCTGCACCTCCAGGTCCGCCAGGTTCCTCACGACCCAGTTCAGGTAGTTGCTGACCTGCACCAGAGCGGGAGGAGGGATCACCTTGGCACGATCGTGGGAAGAATGGCCGGAAGCCAGAGTCTCACCGTGAGGGCGTACGTGAGCACGAGGCCCATCAGGCTCTTCGAGAGAAGGCCACAGTGTAACTTCAGTATGGAGGACACGGCTGCCGCCAGCACGACCAAAGCTCCCAGGTAGTCCTGCCCAAAAGACGCCGCCTTAACACCCGAGGCGCCTGCGAGCGGCAGCGCCCTGGAGCGGCGCGACGCCTCACCGTGCGGACCTCCAGCCAGCGGTTGGCGGCAGACAGGAACAGGTAGGCGGTGTTGTTGGTGTCCGTCAGCTCCAACATTCGCTGCTTGAAGCGAGCTTCATGCCTGAAACGTTCCGCACAAACCACCCTTTTATGGTGAAAACATCAAACAAAACCAATCTGCAGACTCAAACATCCAGCTTTGGCCGTTTTACTAATATTCAATCAATCAGGAGGAAGTCCAACGGTGATGAGAATCCCGTCGCCCTCCGCCGGGACCGTCCGAGGGCTCCGGTGTCGTACCTGAAGGCTCGAATGGTGGTGAGACCTTCGGCCGTCTCAGAGAAGTGGCAGAGCAGAGGAAGCTGGGTGGAGTCATCCAGGTCCTGAAGATCTCTGCAGGAGGAAAGAGAGAGAGTTCACAACAAAAACACTGGAACGAGAGTCCCGCCTCTCCCCACCGCTCACTTGGAGGCCACTCGGAAGTACTTCTGGATGAAGTAGAAGGCCACGCCCAGAGGGATGAGCGCAAGTAGAAACTCTGGAGTGATGGTGGAAATGACCCCGATGGCCGACAGACAGAGCAGGGTGGACCTGGTCAAAGACTCCAGCGTGGGAGGAATGTGCTGGGAGGGAGGGGGAAGCGCTGGTTCAGATCCGAGCCGGGACAGGTGTGCGCGCCGGCGCTCCTACCTGGTCGATGATGTTGGTGTCAGCTGAGAACCTGTTGAGGATCTGTCCCAGCGGGGTGACGTCGAAGAACCTGAGGAGAAACACCCCGTCAGATCTCCAGGGTCCCACATCCGAGCGAGGAGGATGAGGAGAAGCAGGAAGTGGGCGGAGCAGGACTACCTGATGGGGGCGTGAATGATCTTGTTCAGCAGGTTGTGGTGCAGGTTGGTGGCCGAGGACAGACCCAGGAACTCCACCGTCAGCGAGGTGATGAGGCACAGCACGATTCCCGCAGCGCACAAGATGATGAAGACCACGTAGTAGGGGTTGTCCTGTCGTCACAGCAACACGAGAGCATTCAGCGGGACTGCTGGCGGGGCTTTGGCGTCTGCTCGGCTCCGGAAACCGGCGTACGTGCTGAGGAGCCGGCGTTGGCGCCGTGTGGTTGCCGTTGCCGCAGGGGCTGGCCGAGTACTGCGACTCGTTGGCTGCACGCTGACTGGTTTTGAAGAAAGTCCAGTGGGCCAGACAGTAGTCTATGGCAACGATGACCGAGTGCTTGAGAAGCTTGGAGGAGACCATCAGGAAGACCATGAAGAGGCCACCGGAGGACAGGTAGCTCCAGCACACCTGCAGGACCACGAACAAGCGTCAGAGGAGCTGGAACACCACCCGAGCAGCTCTGCAGGTGCTTCACCCTCCACGGGATCTTCGACCCTCTGATCGTGGTGGTGGACATGTTGTCATCCTCCTCCTCCTCCTCCTCTCCCTCTGACCAGAGGCAAAATTCCAAACATGAAGCGAGCACACCCAGAAGGACCCTCCCGCCGGGTTCCTCTTACCGTTGTCGTCGTCGTCGTCGATCAGGTTCTTGGCCTCTCTCGAGTAGAAGGCTCTCCTCAGCGTCTTCCTCTCCAGCGTAGTCTGACTGTCCTGCTCTATGTCCTGCACCAGAAGCATCACTGCAGCCTCGCCGCAGCCCTACCACAGCGTCCCAACCACGGGGTCGTTACCTTCTCCAGCTCCTGGTCCTGTCTGTTCATCAGAGTCTTCCAGTGATCGTAGAGCTGGACGTCGTGAGTCTGAATGTCCTTCAGGGTTCCCTCTCTGAGCACCGAGCCGTCCTTCATGGCGATGATCTGGACAAGAGCCTGGTTGAATCCCCAACCGTAGCGCCGCTCCCAGCCCCGGACCGTCAGGCTTACCCAGTCGGCATGAATGAGGTACTGAAGCTTGTGGGTGACCAGGACCACGGTCCGTTTATCGTCCTGCAGATACTTCAGGATCCCTTCCTGCATCAGGTGGTCGCTCAGGTGGATGTCCAGGGCTGAGAAGGGGTCATCCTACAGAGACGAGGGTTCTCAAGGTCAGATGGAACAACCCTAACGCTAGCAGAGACGTGCTGGAGCAGCTGCACCTTCACACCGAACGTTAATCAAAGAAAACATTCGACATTAGAGCCTCGTTCATGACGCATTCGCCTTCTGGAGGATGGGACGAGCGCGGAAAAGAAGTCCAGCTCTTACACGAGGGACAACCGAAACAGAAAGTCCCGCACGCAGTAACTCCGAAAGAAAAACAGATGACGAAGTGAGCGAGGAAGAGGCACCTCCTGGTCCCCGGGGCCAACGCACCGTCTCCTAAAATCAGCTGTACCCAAATGGAGGCTGGAACGCACCCAGTTAAGAAGTGATGGAGTAATATGGAAAGAATTTGGAGGTCATGGTCGCCGAGGACGTTTGATACGCTCCACTCACCAGGAAGACGATGTTGGTGTTCTGGTAAAGAGCCCGGGCCACACAGATTCTCTGCCTCTGACCTCCGCTCAGGTTGATACCCTGGATCACAACAACAGCAGGACGAGGGTCACGCCTCCAGGACGAGGACGTCCCAGACGGCGCCGCGGGGCAGAAGAAAGGAGCGTACCCGCTCTCCGATCTCAGTTTGGTCCCCGAAGGGCAGAAGGTCGATGTCCGGCTGCAGCGAGCAGGCGTCAATCACAGCCTTGTACCTGGAACAAGCAGGGCCCTCAGTGCTCCAGCTTCACGCGCACCACAGAAGAAGAACCCCCTGCTCTCACCTCTGTTTGCTGAAGGGGCTGCCAAAGACGATGTTCTCCTCCACCGTAGCGTTGAGCAACCAGGACTTCTGAGCAGCGTAGGCCACAGAGTTCCTGTTCTTGCTGAAACAGGGGAGAGGACGGGTAAAGACCAGCTTCTGCACCCACCAGCCTTTCTGGAACAGCAGCACTGATCCGATCAAATACGACTACAGGAATATGAAAATATGACACGTTCAGGGGTCCAGAACCTCTCTGGATCAGATCAGTACTCCTGTTTCACCAGTGTAACGACGAAGAAGAGGAGGGAGGAAGGATGTTAGGGACTGGTTCAAACCCCGACAAGAGCAGGAACATCCCAGCTTCAGACATGGGAGGAGGTTCCCGTATGGAGGGCCGAGGGCGCAAATGTTTCATCACCACCAATGATCTTAGAGGTTTCAGGAATAGTTTAACAACACGTTAAATAAAGGACGAACACAGACAAACAACCAAGCCACCAACTCTCATAGCAGCGCCCCCTGGTGGTCGGGGGTGGACGCAACCACGTTAGCTCCAGGGAGACACGATGGATGGGTTGACGTTTTGATTCCCAGCAGGGTATCAAGGGTTACTCCAAGTTGCAACTAAAACACTTCAATAAAGCCTTAAAATGAAACAAACAAGCCTGCATTTGAGACATTATTCTGAGCGTGAGCGCTGGTGGAGAAAAGCACAAATCAGGCTCAGACGAGGCTCCAACGGGACAATCACTCACCACAGAGGCCGGCGTCGCTGTTCATGAACACAAAGCCCAATTCAACGGTCATCCACCATGAAGACCGCCATCACGCTAACGTCACGCTAACGTCACGGCTCCGAGCGTGGGACAGTTGTTACAACTCTACCTTTGAGCTCCACAAGCATGAAAGCTGGAAAACTAACAGTTATTTTACCTTAAAATCCTGTGTTTCTACACAGGTTATTGTTGTGGCAGAACGCAGAAAATATGCACAAAAATGTACAATTACAGAGAGTAAAAAGAGGATATTACGCCTGTTCTTGTTTAAAATGTGTGTGTTCATGAACAACTGAGCCCAAAATGCAACGACAAAAAATGGAGTGACGAGTGTAAGCCAGCATTTCCTCTGAAAGGAGTAAAGATGAAAAATGGGGATGAGCACAAAACTGGGCTCAGGCCAAGTGTCAAAGCGAGGAGGAGGAGAGGAGCTTGTACCTCCTGACGTCTTCATCAGGATCCTCCGTCTCTGAGCAGCTGTCAAAGTCACGTCAGTGTGTTAGAGAGCCCAGAACGCTCAGCCAAGTGTGTATTTGTGCTTATAACGGGGGGATGGAGGACACAAGGAGGCGAAGGAGAGGAAAAGAAATAAATTCAGCAGCAGCAGGGGAAACGGATGGAAAAGAAAAACAAATGGAGGAGATGAACTGCTTTTCATGCCAAGTTCCAGATAATAGAGACATGATGTTAGCCTGCTAGCTCCTAATCGGATTAACCTTCCCACCCACCAGAGAAGAACCAGGTTCAGATATGCCGTCATCGTCTGCCTGGTGTGAGCAGCAGGGTGTGTGTGTGTGTGTGTGTGTGTGTGTGTGTGTGTGTGTTAGTCAGAGTTTTCCTCATTTATCAGTCGGAGTAACCTTCAGAACCTAAAAGCTGGTCCTGGGTCAGATCTGGGCTTCATTCAAAAGAATCTGTAGATGTAATTAGCATTTTCACCTCGCTAGGATGTGTGTGAAAAACAAAAGGAAGAGATGAGAGGGTCAGAATCATGGCTGTAAATGAGGATGTTGATGGTATGAAAAGGCCACACCAGACAGAGTACCTGAGGTTCCCTCCTGGGGCCATCGGGCTACCAGGCAGCCTGGTACAGGCAGAGGGCAGAGTTAAGGAGACACAGGCCCCCTACACACACACACACACACACACACACAAACACACACACACACACAACCATGTACACAGTCTCCTAATGATTCTAAACGGGGACCTGTGTAAAGCACACACACACTGATGGAGGACTGGCTGTAGGTGTAGGTGTAGGTGTAGGTGTAGGTGTGTGTGTGTGTGTGTGTGTGTGTGTGTGTGTGTGTGTGGGGGTGTGTGAAGGTCTCACTTGCTCCAGCAGACTCTGCCCTCGATGGTCTGCATCTCGCCCAGCATGGCCAGCAGCAGGGAGGACTTCCCACACCCCACCTGGCCCACGATCATGGTCAGCTGACCTAAACGGGTCCAAAGGGCGCTTTGTTGGCTTGGACGGGAACCAGAGGGGGTCTAGAACTAGAACTCTCCTCACCTGTAGGGATGCGGATGTTGATGTCGGACAGGGCCGACAGGTTGCTGCCCCAGGTGAAGAATCCGCCGCTCACCTGCACCAGAGGACAGAGAGAGAGAGGGAGGCAGCGGTGGGACAAACGAGTGGCCAGATCCCCGGAGACCACCGCTGGAGCGCTGATCAGCAGTGTGTGTGTGTCGCAGCTCAGTTACCATGGAGCCGTTTTCCTGTCCCAGAGATAAGAGAGTTGAAGGAACTCTGGGAGAAAATCACCCAACAGCGGACGCTGTGTCTGGCCCCGGGCCTCAAACGCGTCACCCTTGACGCATTTCCCACATTTCTTTTTTACAAACAGCACAACATGTTGATCCGGGTCCTGATCCGCTTGCCCTCACCCCAACCGGCATCCTCAGCATCCCCATCTCAACTCAAACACACACTTCCATTTGGGTCATCAGAACTGGTCTTTGTGTTGGGCTGTCCGAGCAAAGACGCGTCTGAGCGGAGAACCCTTCCCGCCCAGTGACCACCCAGCTCCCCGCGACCTGTTTACATTCCTCCCAGCTGCTGCATTTGTCTGTTTTTTTATTTGTTTTTTCTGACAGGCCCTCATACTTTCCTCCACGGCTTCCTTCTCCAATCCCAGAAGAGTTCCCAGAGATAAAAAAAACATCTCTGAGAATATATGCAAGCAAAAGAGAACGTCACCAAAGTGTTTAAGCGGCCCTGAACCGAAAACACGGCGCTCCCACTGAAGAGCTGGAGAAGGAGCTGCTGGGGAACGGAAGAAGACGACAGAGATGGAGAATGGGGAGTGAACCTGGAAATGGGGTCAGCAGTTTCACATGTTGAACAACCACAGGCTCACAACAGTCCCAACTGGATGATCCGAGGATCTCCGCCGCGCTCCGTTACCGTGGGGATGGGATGGAACGCTGGTGAACAGGACAACGTACATGCTTGTGCGCACCACATTCTGACGAGCAAATGATGCTTTTAAATATCACTCTCCTCCTAATGTTCCGACCACCATCTGGCCAGCAGCAGCGTTCCACAGGGACGGCGGAGGAGGAGGAGGAGGAAGGACTGAGAAAGTAGACACACGCTCTCCATGTCCCTCACAGGCCAACAAATTCTCGTGTGAATTCTACACTTCCTGAGACGACAGCGAGGACGCGCACGCTTTCCACGCACCGAGAGGTGACCCGAGGTGGAAAAACAGGAAGCAGCTGATGACAAACCTGAGGAGGAGGCAGCCGCCGAGCGGCCGCCGAGCAGCTCCGGGCTCCAGCCGCCCAGCCTGAGCTGGTCAGACCCGGTCCCAGTCAGTGCGTACGGCTCCATGTGGTTGGGACCCGGTCCCCCTCCCCGTTCCCCGGTGTGTGACCTCTGACCTTTACGGCCACGTCCTCTGTCTCGGTGGGCCTCATCTGTCTCCTGGAGGGCTGCTCGTAGCCGTCCATCTGGTAGCGCAGAGGCTGTTTCCTGTTGAAGGCTTTGGTCTTGGGAGGGACAGAAGACGGAGAGAAGAAGGTTAATATCAGCCGGACGGATCCGCTTCAGCTCCCTGGGGAGAAGCAGCAGAGCCCGGAGGTCTCCCACATTCAATCCTGACGGATTTGGTCTGTCCTTGTTCTTCGGAACGCTGTAAATATTCGGGACATCAAAGACTGGTAAGGCCTTTGATGGGACTGGACTCTGGTGGTTGGTGGGAGGGTTCTGGGCTCCTCTGCCATATTCTACCCGTCCTGCAGGCCCGGAGGCTCTGAGCTGGGATCTGGAGCGTGGACCTGTTCACACGCAGCTTTTTAAAAAGGCGAGGGGGCTGCGCCGCCACACACGAGCTCAGGTTCTCCACAAAATGACTTGTTTTACAGGAGAAAACACTCGCAACTTGAGGAAAGATGTAGGAAAGGCAGATTATAGCGGAGGTTTCTGGAGACAGACAGAAAGAAGCGTGGCTCGCCGGCCTATCAGTCTAAAACCATCCTTTTCTCTGTTTTAGAGACGTGCTTCATCAACACCCACCATCCCCACGTGCTTCCTCCCAGCTTCGAAGGACATGGACACGTCTCCGTTTTTCCAGCTGTCGTCTCCAATCTCGTCGCTCTGGAGGAACTCGCTGAGCTTCTGGACGCTGCGCAGACACACAGATTCGATCCATGAGCACCAAACCTCCCGGGAGTTGGGACTTTCTGACGGCAGGTTTCCTCCAGGACCCTTCAAGAGGGTTTCCCGCCCGTCCTAAACTTTAGCCCGGCTAAAGATGACTAGCTAGGTCTGAAACAGACCGCGTTGCCCACCTGACCACAGCCTTCACAGCAAATCTGACCACGGTGGAGAGCAGGAAGAGGGGCGTGACCAGGATGTGGAAGAGCGCCAGGGCTGCGAACGCCTCCGAGGACTCGGGGCCGCTGGTGCCCAGGAGGTGGTGCGTCACAAACGTCTGCAACGGGAAGCTTTCAGAAGTCAGCCGGCGTCTGCGGATCCTCCCGGAGGTTCGCCGACCGGCGGCTCACCGCGAGGACGGCGGCGATGGGGATGGCGGCGTTCATGAAAACTGTGGAGGGAGAGAGCTGCCTTTACTGGCTGACCGCCGCAGCGCGCTAGGCTAACGGGTGTGCTAGCTTACTGGACATGGAGGTGTAGAAGGCGAAGGTCCGGAGGCTGGTGAGCTCTTTGCCTCGGGTTTCCTCCACGCAGTCACAGAAGACGTTCTCCCAGGCGTACAGCTTCAGCAGCTTGATGCCCTTCAGGATCTCCGAGGTCTTCTTCAGGCGCTCGGTCGAGTGCTCCTGGGGCCACGACCAGGGGCCCGAGTTTCATCTCATATTCGTCCGGAAGAGCTTCCCAGCGAAGCCCAAAGGTCAAAGGTGCGTCTACGCTACTCACCAGCGAGCTTTTCTGAGTGTCCGCCAGTTTGGTGGCGATGAGGTACTGAACCGGCGCCAGCAGGACGATGACGGACGCCCCGACCAGAGCGCTCCATCCCAGCAGGTTGTAGAGGAGGATGACGCCCATCACGACCTGCAAGACACAGGAGGAGTTCGGTCACCGCCAGCGCCAGCGCCATCGCCACCGCCAGGCGCCCCGCCCGGCTCCGCCCACCTGCACCGGCATGGCCCACAGGTTGGGGCAGAGGAAGAGAAACCACATCAGCTGGTTGGTTTCTATGGCCACCAGGTTGTTGATCTGGCCCAGGGTGACCTCGCCCATGGACATGTTGGAGGTGGACAGGCGAAGGATCTTGTTGTAGATCATGGCCTGTTGGAGGAAGCGCAGGTGTGAGAAGAGCTGCGACCTGGCGGCGAGGGTGGAGTCCGGGAGGCAACGCCGCCTCCAGCCTCCTCTCACCAGCAGGGCTCCTCGCATGTTGATGCCCGTCTCTATGGTGACGTAGTATGACGCCTGCAGGAAGGTCCTCTGCAGGATTAGCGCCAGGAAGAGAAGCACGGCCAGCACCAAGGTGTTCCGCAGCAGCTCCCAGGAAGACATGAAGTAGACGCCGAGGATTCTGTCCTGCAGCGGAGCACACGACCCGAGTCTGACGGAGCTGGCACCTCCCAAAGCTCGGAGGAGCGTCCTGTCCACAGGCACCCACCTGGGTCTCCATCTTCTTGTCAGAGTTGAGGTATTTCACGATGCCGTAGATGCAGAGCGGCCCGGCGAAGCCCAGCAGGTCGGCCAGGTAGCGGAAGGTGCTGCTGAGCAGGATGGGCCGGCCAAAGGCGCGGTACATGGAGCGCCAGATGGACGGGGCGCGCTCGGGGTCCTCCACCGTCTGCGGGGACGGAGAAGCAGGTGGTGGACGCCGGCCAGGGAAGGCGGCCGCGCCCGGCTCGCCGGCTCACCCTCTGGTCCTCGTAGGCGTCCTTGAGCCGGAGGTAGTTGGTGAGCGCTCTCATGGCGATGGGCAGCTTGCCGATCTTCTTCAGCTCTATGGGCCTCTTGTGGGCTCCCATGATGAGGGGATTCATCCACCAGTACGTGGCCTGAAGGAGACCAGCAAACTCAGAAGGTGGACAGATGGAGGAGAAGATGTTCGGGGTTTGTTTCGTGCCTTGGACAGCAGGTTGACAAATGGCTGCAGGAAGCGAACGCCCAAATCCTGTAAATCCTCTGGAGGCTTCACCTTCTGAGGGTTGGAGAAGAACACGTACTTCTACCAGGAGAGAGGAGGACAGCGTCAGTCAGAGGAGCGCGACAACGGTCAGAGGGGCGAAAACAGGCACAAGTGGGCAGCCCTCACCCTGATTCTAATCACGTTGATCTCCACGGCCATCAGCAGCGCGTACAGAGTCACCAGAGCCGCCGTGATGAGGAACCTCAGGTGGTTCACGCCAAACCTGGTGGTCCACAAACTTCCACAGCTTGATGGACTTGGTGATGAAGGCCAACACCCAGTAGATGAACAGCACTGTGGACGGAGACGGGCCGTCAGCGCCGCTGCGGCCTGGAGCGGGTCAAAGGTCGCCGGGTCTCACCCAGCAGGAGTTTGGGGAAGTTGGAGGTCTCGATGTTGTGGTAATAAACCACCGAAGTCACGGCTGCGATGAAACCCATCAGCGCCGGCAGGAAAAGATGGAGACGGTCGGTATTCATGATCCTACGAGGACAGGATTCAAAAAAAGAAAGAAAAGATCGATCCGCAAATCCCAGAGCCGATTTAAGGAGAGAAGAACGTTCGCCTGGGCTCTCACTTCATGCAGACGGGCGCCCTCCGCCAGCTCGCAGACGTGGACGAAGAGCAGCAGGAAGGTGAGGATCCACCTCAGGTTGTGACCGGGGAAATGCAGCCAGGTGTTGTGATGTATTTGCACCTTGGACGATTGGCTGCCCCACCTGGCGGGCGGAGGGAGGGAGGGCGGGCGGGCGGCCGCCCTCTTTAGTCAGCGGCGGCATCAAGCTGCGGTGACGGTGCACCGTCATCAATCTCCCCGGAGCAGACAGCCGCGGTTTGGAAGTCAGAATCAGAAAAAATGGAGGCAGGAAGTGATAATAAGTCAGTCCTCAGGGAGCCAGCTGAGGGCTTTCTGGTCACAACGATTCCCTCCCACACACACACACACACACACACACACACACACACACACACACACACACACACACACAGCTCCTTCTCCACACACACACACACACACACACACACACACACACACACACACACACACACACACACACACACACAGCTCCTTCTCCACATGGGAAAGATGACGTTTGGATCTAAAGTGAAGCCTCACATCCTCCCGGCGCTCAGAGCAACAAAGGAACCTGGTTTGTGAAGGCGCTCGTTGTTTACATACCAATGAAGAGGATGGGGAAGGTGATGAAGAGTAGGAAGACATGGGGAACCAGGTTGAGCGCGTCCACGAAGCAGCCGTTGTTGAACACGTTATCCGCCACGTAGTAGCCAATGGTACCATTTTCACTGCCGCAGAAAGACATGTCACCGGCCAGCAGCTCCACACACACCAGCAGACTGGAAGAAACTGGAAGAAAAAGGACCAAACACACACAGATCAGCTAACGCCATTCCAATGGCTGGACCCCAGAGGACGCAGCCCAAACCGGCGTCCGTCCACATTCGGAGCCGCTGAGGCCTCAGCTTCAGAAACCTGATCTGAGCAGACGCAAACATTCAGCAGCTCTCAGGTCGGCCATGAAGCTGCATTAGAGGCCAACCTGATGTGGCGGAAGAAAGGACTGTTTTAATGGGTCCAACATGGAAGATTTGTGCAAGATTTTAGAACCAAATCAGAAAAATCTGGAATTAAAATGTTTAATTGGAAAAAATATTTTAATTTCTATGAAGCAGTAAACATGTTTGTGATATAAGTCAAATAAAGGTGGGGAAATGTAAATATTTGGCGATTATAGCCGAAGAAAATCCAAGATGGCGCCCCGAGCCCCCTGGCGGCCATCTTGGATTGGAGCAACAGAACGAGCCGAGTTTCAACGAAATCACGACTTTAAGGTAAAAAGCTCGTTTCTACTTCGGTCTGGATGCTAAAACATTTAGACAAAACAACAAAAAAAACCCCAGGAGCTGATGATAAAGCGAACCACAGCAGGTGCGACAAAAAACAGCGTTTTCTGACACATTTAAACAACTACTATTATTTAGCGTCATGATGCAGTTAAGCTTTATTCAATATTAATAATTCGTATTTCTGTTGAATGTTAAAACTAACTCAGGTGAATAGTTTTAACAAGCATTTGGGGAAGTTTACAAAAAGCTTATGAAATTCTACTTTGAATGGCAGCGTCACTGGTTATTTTTTAAATTTAAATTTGATTTTCTTTTTTTTTAATAAATAAAAGGCCTTGTTTGGCCTAGATAGTTGTCAGAAAGGAATAACGTTAAAGTTCGGCAAACTTCTGCGAGCTTGATGAGGAAAAAACACATCTTACCTCCGGAAAAAGCAATACTCCTCACTGACACTGTCTCATTCTTAATGACCAGGACGAACTGATTTAGAAAAGCCTCGGAAAAATTATTAAAGAATTTAGGAAAGAAAGAGAAGCGAGATGGGAAAAGTTGATTATTTTTAGCACAGCAAGTACATCAGCTGCTCCGCGTTCTGATACCGTCCCAGCCGACGGCGTCAAGTGACCATGACTATCAACAAGTACTTCCGGTACAGCCCCGGTAAATAAGAAACAAGTAAAACCAATAAAAAAGAACACGGTCGCAGAGGGTTTCTTACTTTAACAAGCCTTTTGATAAGCGTAAATGTTTTTAAATGAATCATTTTATTACCTGAAATTTAATGTTCAGAAGGAAAATCTGTCTTAATATGTTGTTATTTCGATTTTTATGTTTCTGAGTTTAGAAGGCAAAGAAGTGTGTTTTATTTTGGAGGCGTAAACATGGTGAACTCTGGTTAAAGTGTGTTTAAACGCGCACACTTGACAGGGCATTCCTTCCGATCAGGTTTCCTCAGCTGGACCTTTTTTAGTGGCGAGTCGGAGGCTTATTATGGGATTGATCCACAACCACGTGACACACCTCATTTAATTACACTCTTAATTAAAAACCAAATTAAGTCACATCAAATCAGTGGGCTTTTCGATCCATCTAACGGTGATAACTTGAGAGGAAAAGAACCGTTCTTTATCAACACAATACAAAATAATATAATCCACCGACAAGTGAAGAATATGGTCAAATTATAACAATTTTACCGCTGATTGGAATTATAAATTATTAACGCGAATAAGAGCGTCGTATTTGAGGTATAATCTCTACCCAACAGGGCTCTGCAGTGAAACCACCGACGATGCATAAATAACCTGAAACCTCTGGTGTAATCTCTGGGGCTTTCGGCACCATTCCCGCATCATTGCGCCTTATTATTGTGAGACGCGTTAGTGCGTGACCAACGCGCACGCTGCTATTGCTGGAACACTGACGGATTCTCCAAAAGCTCCAGATTCTGTCAGAATTTGTCCATTCTGCTCACACATCCAACAATTCAGCCTCGGTTCGCTGCATTCTCAGGTTGGAGGCAGTCCTACCTCGCGGATCCGGCCCCGGGTCCAAATCCAGCCTTTTCGCGGTCGCTAGGATGGAGGCTTGGTGGAGGCTGAGCCGGGAAACATGTAGGTCGGAGCAGAGCTGCAGGAGCCCCGGCTGCTCTTTTAAAGAACGGTTCTGCTGCAGACGGCTGGAACCTCCACCTGCTCCCGCAGCAAAGGTCGCCGAAGAGGAGCTCGCGAAGACGGTCACGGATTCCTCAGAAGTCGGAGAAAACCTGGCCCGAGAGGGGGGAGCAAAATACAGCCCACGGCAGAAAAATGAGAGTGACGATTCACAAATCTAAGAATAAAAGTCGAATCTGGTTTTATGAGGGCGCCGTTATTCTGCGTGTGCTTGCGGGGTGTGGCCGCAGGGGGGCGCCGCTCACCAGCAGAGCGAGTGGAAGGGGTCGAATTTGGGTTTTATTCCAGAAACAGCTGTTCTCTCAAACTTATTTTAAATCTAATCTTTGTTTTTATCTGGTAAATATTCGTCATCTAACAACATATTGAAACAACTGAATAACCTTTTTCAATCTTTTCATTTCGTCATCACATTTTATCTGAGGTGCAGATTTTATTTAAGCAACATTAATTAACTACGGAATCTGCTGTTTCATGAGAAGACGATGAGACAAAATAGGAGCGAGCAAGAGCAGGGAATGACTGAAACATTCATGTGACGGGAGGAGGAGGTTCTCCTTCAGCCCTGTTTCCCAGGCAGCAGCCAGCCAAGGGATTTACCCTTTTACACACTCACACACCCACACACACCCCCACCAACCCCCTCTTCCTCTCCACATAAACACTTTTACAGAAATGAATCCAAACGGACGTGCACCTCTGACCTTTGACCTGTGTCTCCACAGCAGGAGGTGGCCTGCCACCCTCCGGAGCTGAGGCGCGCGCTGCCACTCTGCCTCAAACCTGGACTGCACCGCCTCGGGGATGAAAACAGACTCTTGACCTTTCTGAGCAGCGTGAGAAAGACTCCGAGAACAGGAAGCGGTGAGGACCCTCTGCACACGCGCACATTTCGTGCACATGAGCATCAACACTGATGATGATGATGATGATGATGATGATGATGATGATGATGACGACGATGGGATGTTTGCAGCCTCTTTTCATCTGCTGGACGATGTTTGACGCTGCAAGTTTCATCAAGGTGACTTTAGGTTACTTTCCCGATAATGACGCTCCTCCTCGAGTCACGTGACCTGCGAAACACGTAAGTCGGAACCAGGTTAGATGACTAGCAACGTCATTTTAGCTATTTTACTAACAAATCGAGAGATTTTTGGTTATTATTTCCTCAGAGGTTTGATCTGTTTTAGCCACAGGAGGGCGCCATTGCTCCGCTGATCTTCATCACTTCGGGTCAAGAGTTTCAAAAATGCATCCATCCATCCATCCATCATCCATCCACTCACCCATCCAGGCGGGGCTGCAGTGGGTTCCCTCAGGCTCCGGAGGTGATCTTCCACTTGGAGCGTCTGGAGCGGAGGTATCCGAGAGAGGGATGGCGGCGGGGTCAGCGGAGGAGGGAGAGGGCGGGCCAACAGGTTTGCTTTCACTTTCATTCAGTTCCCTAAAGGTTTGAGCTGCATCAGCACCACGAGGACAAGCGCGGTCAGGCTAGCTGCAACTGGAAACAGGACTTCTGACTTGTTTCCCTGGCAACGGTTCTTCTCTGCCCACAACATTCCGGCAGGATTTCCTGCAAACGAGCGTTTCTCATTTGACCTCAAAGCCACGAGTTGGAAGCTGGGCTTCAGCCGGAGCTAAAACCAGCTAAGCTAGGCTAAAGGTGGCGGTGCGGTCTCCGCAAGGGAAACTTTGACAGCCAGTAAATTTAAAAAGTTTGCTCCCGGCAGCAGCAGCCGTTTAAATCACCGCCTCCAGACCGACGGTAATCAACACACCCAACGCAGCCAGCGCTAATTCCAATTTATCGTTAGCGTAGCCGCCAGCCTTGTCGCGGGGAGCAGCTTCGCTCAGAGTACCCGACGATAAAGCCGACCAGGACGGATGGAGCAGCTGGGAGGCGGAGCCAGGAAGCTGGACCCGGTCTGGATCCCCCAGACTGGTTGCCATCCATCCCCATCCAACCGCTGCTGCAGAGGTGGAGGCCCCGGGGCCACGTTGGTGGGGATGAGCAGCCTCCGCCTGCCGAATACTAAACAAGGACGCCGCAAACCAGCGGTTAAATCCGCCTGGAAATGCGGTGGATATTCAGGCAGCGCACGCACACACACACACACACACACACACACACACACACACACACACACACACTGGAGTTGCTGGCAGTAATCAGGGTGCAGTGTGTTTTCCTCAACGGTGTAATTCATCAAAGTGACGGCTGCCAATGAGTCTCAGTCAGCCCGGCAACCACAGCTAATCAATCATCAATCTACCTGCTCTCGCACACACACGCACACACACACACACACACACATTCAGAGTGTAATGGTGCAGCCCTGACCTTGTTTAGGTGACTGTGTGAAGAATTAAAGACAAGCTTTCGCGTTGGCTTAAAACACCTGGTTGTAAAGACGCCACACACTAACTACCGGCTAGCTTTAGCCGCTCAGTCTGCAGCCAACCACCAGAGGGCGACGCTGGCATCAGGAGTCAGAGTCGGACGCTGATTCCGGCTTTAACGCCAGCTCTGCATTAACATGCTGCACATTTAGATTCCGAGCGAGTCCGGGAGCATCCTTCACGGAGGAAAACACGGACGTCAGGATCAATATTCAATTTTCCTCCCACACTTTCTTTTTCGGAAGAGGTAAAAAAAGAATCTGCACCGAGAGATGAAAATAAAACACAAAGGTCACCTGAAGGTCACACGTTAGAGACAGCGCTGCCGATCAGGTCAATGCTACCCTGGCTAACGCTGTTAGCATGCTGTGCTCCTGCCGCTGCTGTTGTGGTGCATTTAACTACCAGTTAAACTACCAATACACTTATACTATGAGTTAATGCACACACACACACACACACACACACACACACACACTCTGGGGTGAATCTTTCAGGCTCATCAGCTGTGTCGCTAACAGAAAGCGGATCGATAAAAGTGAGGGATTCTGTCTGTTCTCCAGCAGACGTGAGGAATTGCTCAATTTGTTGGCTCCATAATTGGAGCCAAAATGAACCCGGTAACGTTTGATCCAGTCACATACTCACACACTCACACACACACTCACACACACACACACACACACACACCAAACTTTCAACCTGGACTCTGGGTTCTGGAGGCTGATCTGGACGCGAGCGGGAACCCCTCAGCCGGTTGGAGGTTTCCTGCTGGTCTCAGGCGGCTTTGGCCCCGCCCCCGACCGGCGGTGACCCCTGACCTTGAGGGACGACCCCCCGGTAACGTCTGAGGGCCAAACTGCTCGTGGAAACAGGCGGAATGTGTGGCGGAGGAGGAGAAATGTGGCCACACCGGCAGCCAGGGAGCGAAGGCCTGGTCCCAGGTGAGCGTTTGGCTCCGCCCCCCAGGTGGAGCCACATTTGCGGCCCCGGGTCGTTCCCGCCTGGAGCTGCTTCACACGTCAAAGGCGGCGCTGAGGGACAAGCGGCTTATCCGCTCCTGAGCCGGTGGAGGTGTTCCTCCTCTTGTGTGGTTGTTTGGGCAGAAATGATGGACTTTGCCGTCGCTCCGAAGCGTTAAACCCTCAGAGGAGCAGAGCGGAAACCTGGATCACAGCCGGAGAAACCTGCTGCTCGGGCCCGGCTGGCTCCTTCATCCACCGTTATTATTACCGTGGTGAGACGGTCCGGACCGGAGCCTCTGGCCGGCCCGGTGTCAGAGGGCTGAAGTATTAACGCGCTGCCGCTGGACGAGTGGAGCGATGGAGGGGGAGGGTGGGTGTCGCTGCCGCTGCCCGTCGGCCTGAGGGGACAGCTGGGGCTGGCGGTCCCTGGTGGCCCCTGGCGGTCCCTGGTGGCCCCTGGCGGTCCCTGGTGGTTCCTGGTGGTTCCTGGTGGTTCCTGGTGGTCCCTGGTGGTTCCTGGTGGTTCCTGGTGGTCCCTGGTGGTTCCTGGTGGTCCCTGGTGGTCCCTGGTGGTCCCTGGTGGTCCCTGGTGGTCCCTGGTGGTTCCTGGTGGTCCCTGGTGGTTCCTGGTGGTTCCTGGTGGTCCCTGGTGGTTCCTGGTGATTCCTGGTGGTCCCTGGTGGTCCCTGGTGGTTCCTGGTGGTCCCTGGTGGTCCCTGGTGGTCCCTGGTGGTCCCTCTTTCCTCCCTTCTCTCTGCAGTTCTTACTTCTATTGGTCAGAATGAAAGTGTGTTGGTGAAAGTGTGTTTGCACGTGTGCTCGGAGGCTCCGTCGCTCAGGTCCAAGGACTCACCGTCTGACCGACAGCTGACGCTTATTAGGTATGAAATGGAAAATACAGTTTTAGGCAGCTCTGACACAGCGAATAGTACACCTGTGTGTGTGTGTGTGTGTGTGTGTGTGTGTGTGTGTGTGTGTATGTGTGTGGCTTCGACAAGTGAGAGTTATCAAATGTGAATGATTTATGAGTATGCAAAT
>CAAE01013842.1:123222-165963 GCA_000180735.1 Tetraodon nigroviridis | reverse complement strand
TTCTGTTGGGGAGAACAAGCAAAGTACTTTGTGCTTTTCACAGTAAGCCCACAAATGAAGTTCATCATAACGTGGCATTGTATAATGACGGTTTTCTTATGCTGATTGGAACTTTGTTCTGTATTTTTTTAGATGTACATTGCACTCATCTCTCTCCATGCGCTGGTCATGGTGGTCTTCCATTTTCTGTACTGTTTTGAAGACGACTGGACGAGTGAGTGTACTTTTTAAGCCTCCTAAAGCTCAGTTTCCTCCCTCATTTCTCACAGCCCAGCTTCTGTGATTTTTCAGTCATCAAATTCATAGACACAGGCTTTTATTAGTTTGTAGATATTCCTAACCATCTAGATGTTAATAGTGTCAGAGATAGCGCTGATAAAGCTCAGGTCTTACCTCAGAAACAGCGTGTAGCCGGTCTGCCAGTAGAGGACAGTGTTGTCGCTTTTGCGCTAGCACCTGTAGCACTTCTTCATGCCTCCATCTTCTTTTGCCCCCCACATCCTCCTCCTTGTGCCTCCTTTCCCCAGAGTGCAGTTCCTTCTCTCCTCCAGCAACAGTCATCCTTCTCATCCTCCTGTGCTTTGAAGGTCTCCTCTTCCTCATCTTCACCTCTGTGATGTTTGGGACGCAGGTTCATTCCATCTGTACCGACGAGACTGTAAGTGACGCATTAATCGATCTTAGTCCTAAGGATGTCTTTTTATCTAAATACATGGAGCACATTGGTTTATCCTGAGTGGCAACATGAACCTGCTGACTCCGAGGTTAAGACTGCGTGAGCCTCAGTATCTGCTTCATGGAGAAGACTAAAATAATTAGAATAGTCTCTGTATTTATCCCACAATGGGGAAATTGCACCGTTTCAATAGCATACCTTACAGATTTTAATATAAATATTTTAATATTTTAAAGGAAGAAAAGATAGAGAAATAAACTAAGATTAAAAATAGAAGGAAAATGGTATGTGACAGTATTGTGGTGTACAGAAGTTTGAGAAAAACACCAGTTATTGCATGTTATTAAGCATATCGCAACAGGTATTAACCCATGTATAAATGAAACTGTTAAACCCAGACCAGCAAAGGAAAGCCCGGTTCTTATTACAGATAAACCAAAACTTGGTGCATCTATCTGCTCCTGAAAGGAGCATTAAAAGATGAAATTGAAAGGTATCTTTACCCGATACTTAGTGAAAAACGAAATCAGTACCTCCTCCTTGTGGCTTCCCGCCATCTTCAGGGGCCTCTACACACCAACACGAGGTCATCAATCCCACAGTTAACATCAGCTGTGACGTCTGTTCCCCCAAAACACACACAGATCACCACTAACATTAACAACCTCGAGAAGCTCAGGTGGTTCGTGTCAGTCGTTGAAACTGACCCCAAGTCAACCTTTCGACTTCCTCACTTCATTTTCTTTGTACTCCTATTGTTCTCCATTTGCTTTAACTTTATCTGCCAATTGGAATGACTGTAACAGATAAGGCAGCTGCAGCTAGATGATGATCAACCTTCAGATGGGCTTAGACCCGACCGCCTGCTTGGTGTGTACCGGGCCTGATCCTCCCCGTTTGCCCTTTTCTTTAAACTTCTTTTTGTCTGCAACTCAGGGTTAGATTAATGGGACGTGACACATGTAGAGGAGTAGAAGAACCAGTAAAACCTACTCAGCAAAAACTGGAATTACTTATTTATTCTTTTTTTTAATGATTACAGACTGGGCCACAAAAGGTCCACCCACTGAAGTCTGGTTCTCTCTCATTTTCAGGGCATAGAGCAGTTGAAAAAGGAAGAGAGAAGATGGGCTAAAAAAACTAAGTGGATGAACATGAGGGCGGTGTTTGGACACCCTTTTTCCATATTGTGGTTTAGTCCCTTCTCCACCCCTGACCACGGGAAGGCTGAGACCTACCAGTATGTGGTGTGAGAGCTTAGCGCAGAGAACAAAGCGGGAGGTGACAGTGGGAAGTTGCTTCCAGGCCCAGACAGCTATGAATTAACATTCCTATGCTAGCCATGGACAGCCCACCATCCGCTTCTTGTGTTGCCAACTATGCGTGTCAAACATTTATTGTTGTGTTGCCTTGACTGAGTGCAGTTGCAGAGAGAAAGAAACACGGTCAACCCTGTTTGCAAACACTGATGAATCTTTTGCACCCTTTTCTTTCTGTACTTTCAGGATTTTTCTCTCCTTGCTCTGTGTTTATACTTTCAATCTCTCTTCAACCCAGAAAAGACTTCTTTGTTAAATGTGGTGTGTGATGCTGAAAGTTTGACCCAGCCACATGTTTGAGAGCCCTCATAGACCTTTCAGACAACGTAAAATACCTAAAAAGGCTTTATTTAGGCTCCATGAATCAACTCCTCTTTTAAGTTACTGGTACTTGTGGTCAGAATAAAGTAGTATTGTATTACAGACCTCTGAGCTCTGTAATGAGATCTTCAAAAGGAATTTGGTAAAAAAAAGATTCCTTCTTTATGTTCACATGCAAAAATAAAGACCAAACCAAATGATTTGAGGCTAGAATCGCTGTTCAGAGTGACCAAAGTGGCAAAAGGTGCCATTTTAGTAGTTTTCTGACCCTTTAAGTGTCAGGTCGAGTATGTGAGAGAGCTTCTGGAAGATCCCACTGAGCCTTCACCTTGTTTTAACCTGATGGGATGATGGCCTGTGCAAGCATAAATGATGATGAAGAAAATGACAGGTTCAAGTGATCCTCCTGTATGTTAATGTGTTTCCTAGAACATGAACAACAACAGGACAGAACCAGTTTCTTTGCCCACTTTGGTCCACATTCACACCAGCGCTCCGTTACAACAAACAGCTCTGTGCACGTTTAAACCTGCATCTCTGTCCAAGCATTTAAACCCTGTCTGAATTTCTACCACTCATTTACCGATGACAGATTTGCATTTTGTATTTATCTTTGACGAACGTTTGACCGTGTGATGCTGCTTTTACTTTAATTTTCTTTATCTGGGTGCAACAAAGGTTATTCTAACGGCGTATGTGCTGGTACGTTGCTGCTCAGAAGATCGTTTTTATAAAAACAAACTACGGTATTTCTTTCTAAATCCTCTGAATACATTTCAGCACGTGTGCAGAAAATAAACACGTCTCAGTTGCAATGTAACAAGGGTGTGTGCTTTGATTTCACGTACCCCGCGTGCCCTCGTCCTCTCCTGCATTGTTGTCACTCTTTCCCTTCCTGTCAGTATTCCCTCCATCTGTTTTATCTTTCCTGCGTACGTTCCTCCGCACTCGTGCACATGCTTTGGTTGACATTCTGCCAGGAAGCAAACAGCTCTTTATAAAAGCAAAAATAAGGTAAGCTTGAGCTTAAATGAGTTTCACGCTTCAAAGCATGCAGATCGCATTGTGAAAGGCAAAAACCCAGGCTTGGGCTTTTCCTCCTTGTATTTTCAGCCAAACATTGTAAAGGTCTAACTGAGTGATGCATGCACCACATCAGCTGTTTGTGTGCTCCTACGTGTGTTCTTATCCGTCATTCTAAAAGTGCATGCGATTCATCTCCTTTAGGTTCTTTTTCTAATATTGGGGCTTTGTTTCTTAGAAATGATAGAACTGATTCCAAAATTTCAAACACTCACGTGCTGCAGATTCAAAAATGTTCTAAAAATGGAACAAATACACAATATTTCTTTCCTAATTTAACCAATAATTTAAAGCATGGGGGAATGGATATATTTGAACGATCTTAAACAATAATAATAATCTCATATATTTATTCTTGCTCAAATTGTATAACTCATAAATAGGACTAAGAGATTTAGCCACTATTTCAAGTCGTTTCTGGCATAAAAAGCTTTACTCTCTCTGAGAAACATATCCCAGCTGTGTGAGTTTGTTGATGCATGTGGAAGAAACGCTCGTCTTCACGCCGCTTTTCACCCTGGAACATGGTTCTTGTGTCATCTCCAGGGAATCGAGCGCCTGAAGGGGGAGACCGGCAAGTGGGGGAAGATGCCCTGCTGGGAGGCCATGCACGTGGCGTTTGGGGGCCCGTTCTCTCTCTCCTGGTGCAGTCCCTTCACAGGTCTGACGTGCAAACGCACCCCCGTGGAGCAGGTGGGAGTCCCGCCAGGAGAGATCATCGAGGAGGACGTTATTGAGATTCCACTTGAGTAATGTCGCCTCATTCTCACTCCAGAAGTCCTTCTCTGCTTTCCTAATTTTTAAATAACTTCAAATCAAATTTGGTTCTATTTTTACTAACGGTAAACCAGCGGCGCTGTTGTGACACAGACTGAGGACCCTCCAAATCTAAAAATAATCCTTAGAAAAGATATTTGTTTTATCGTCCCGCTTATATGGAACAAATGTTTACACCAAACTCAAAATATTTAAAGAGAAAAATAAGCTGATATTAAACTTTGGACCAAAACACTAACGGGTATGGATGTAAAGTGAACTCTGAGCTGTGGTTCAGTTCCTGTATTTAGGTGAAACAACCAAAGTGTTGCTGTGCGGTTGGTCCTGGGTGACCTCCACTCAACGAAACCACTAAGGTGACACCCGATGTTGTAGCCACTTCACTACCGCTGATGCCTTGAATCCAATCTGTGCCTTTTCTGTGTGTGGGAAATTGTTTATCGTATGATAAACTCACATCTGTCTCTTGTGTTTTCATCTTTGTCTGTTTTTTCAATCTTTAGTTTTATATAGATCTCAACAAAACACTATTGCCACAAGATGTCTGTGTAGGTTCTCAGTCATCCAGGTCATAGTTATCCGAGAAAAGGTTCTGTGTTCATCTGGACGTTTCAATTTTCTTTTTGGAAAACGTTTCGCCTTCTATCCAAAAGGCTTCATCAGTTCTGATCCGTTACAGTGCAGAGCTTGAAGATTTAGCTTTTTTAGATCTCATTGAAATGCTATTGCCACAAGTCTCTTTGATCTGAAAGGCACGCCTCTCCCAGGCAGGTTAATAATTTAAATAAATGCTACTAAAGGTCTAGTCAAAGTGTCTTAAAAGTTGGAATATGACTGATTTCTTTAAATACTAAATACTGTTCAAGCCGGAAATGCATGTAAACACCGTGACTTAGTTGTGACCGTGTAAGAACAGGATTTTTAATTCCAGCATTTTGGGTTCTATTCCAGGCTCAAGGTGTCTTCTTGCAAGGCTTTGATTTGAAAGATGCTTTGATGCTGAGGAGACTCAAGGACCTATATAGTTTACAGTTAAATTTATCTTTGATGATCATCTTGTATATGACATATAATAAATAAAACACCATATAGGAGGGTAAAAAGTAATTGTGACATTTCCGGTAACAGAAAAGAAACAGAAAAGTATGGCCACTAAATTACTACCTTCAACAGAAGAAAACCATTTGAGTTTTCTTGAAAACATTCATCCAGCAATCGAGACGTTTGCTAAAGAATTTACAGAGGAACAATGGAGGTCACTTATGTTGGGGACTACAGATAATTTCACAAAAATTCTCCTGGCCAAGCTCATTCTTGACATCGTAACGTGTGTGTCGCAAAAGTTCAAGTCAGCAGAAATGGTCCCGACTGAGGAGAATGTGCAGAACGTGCTGGGAAACACTCTGCCCCAGATGTTCGCTGATGCTCTGAACGTTGAAGGTGACGTTGGTTCTGCTGCCTCCCAACGCTTGAACAAACTTCTAAGTCGAGAAGTGACGGACGTGTTGAGCTGTGATGCTTCTGGTTCTCCAAGTCACATGACTCCGCCCAGCAGACTCAACACAATAGTTCTACAAACCTTCAAGATGCTGAAGAAATTTGCAGGCAAAGTAAAGAAAATAAAGTTTTTGGAAAAGAAAAAACTAGCGAATCTGGATAAAGGTGAGCGTTTTGAGGTTGTCCTGTCCAAGTATCTTGCAACAAAAGACGGTGGACCAACAGCAGCTGCAGACGCAGCCATCAGGTCATCACTGACAGAGGAGCTAGGTCACATTCTAACACCGTTCCTACAAGCCATCCCAGAGGACCAGGTTAAGGTGGTGCTCTCAGAAACATCCCAGGAGATGGAGGTCCTAATAAATGACCTCACTGATGGCAAAAACATCAAACTATCTGTCCACGGAGCTATGGTTAGGGTCAAATCCTTTTTTACAAAATGTTTTGCGAAGGCTATAATACACGAAACAGTCGCAGAGCTGAAGACAAATTTTCCAACAATGTCATCAGTTAAGAACAAGAAGTCGCTGCAGCTGCTTGCAAAGAACGTGGATTCTTTGCTGAAAAGTCTGGAAGATGATAAAGAGGACCAGGGATTCCACCTGGTATCCAGAGCTGAAAAATCAAGGTTCACAGAGGAGTTGATCAATGTCATCTCCAGCCACGTGATACAAGTAACTGAACGCAAGGCCGAAGCCCACGACCCCCCCAGCCCCCACTGCAGCGATGTGGATGCTGCAGTGGGGGAAAAAGTGAAGAAGGTCCTGGTCCTGCTGGGATGGTGGAGCAACACTCAGGTGAACAGCTGCTGTGACAGAATGTTGCTCACTTTAAACCGCTTTCGGTCACGACCAGAGGAGGAGGACACACGCGAGGATACAGATGAGCTGGAGAACTCAGACATCCAGTCAGATTACTTCGAGGATGCTGACGTCGAGTCAAATGACCTTGAGGACTCAGGCAGCGAAGTAAAATATTTCGACGATGTAGTCGTTAAGTTTGAGAACCTTGAAGAGGAAGACGTAGAGACGTTTGACTTTACACATTCCAGTCAATCAAACATCCCCAAAGATTCAGACGTCCAGTTGGACAACGATAACCTACTGCACGATTATTTCAATAACGATGAGGCTACACTTTCCTCGGTAGATACCACCAAGGATGAAAACAACCAGGCTGATCACCAGGAGGATCCAGACACAGATTCAAGTGACTCTGGGGATGCTGATGTCAAGTCAACTTATCTCGAGGACGCAGACGCAGATGCAGAGTCAAGTGACTTTGAGGATGCTGATGTCAAGTCAACTTATCTCGAGGACGCAGACGCAGATGCAGAGTCAAATGACATTGAGGATACAGATGTCAAGTCAACTTATCTCGAGGACGCAGACGCAGATGCAGAGTCAAATGACATTGAGGATGCAGATGTGGCGTCAGATGAACCTGAGGATGCAGCAGTCCTGTCTGATCACTTTGAGAATGAAGAAGGGATGCTGGTGGGAATGGAAAAACACAAAACCTTTGTCTACTTACTCATTGAGCTTCTGGTGTGGGAACTGGTCAAGCAAGCAAAGATTGTTGGAAATGACATGGAAACAGTCATTCAGCAGTTGTCCGAGGCAACGTGGGCAAACTTAGAAGGGGCAGATTCATCTCTGTTTCAGCCCCACAGACTAAAAGGACTCAAGAAAAAGGTGTGCAAGAAACTGTGCAAGGAGTTTGGCCGTGCAGAAGATCTGCTTCTTCATCTGTCGCTGAACGACGAAGCAGTTCAAGACTGTACTGTTGCCATCATTTCATCGCTGCTGAAGATGCAGAAGAAGCCCAGTATGGCCACCAAGTTTGTCTCCTGGCTGAAAAGAGTCTTTACTGGATGTTGTGGATAGAAAATTATAGCATGTTCATCTCATCCATGTCTGCAAGGCAATGTTTTTGAAATAACACTATTCAAATAAGTGTGAAAGTCAGACCACGTGCCAAAAAAAAGTCCAAATCAAAAAAAGCCAGAGTCAGTTTAAAAGTAAACATGTTTAGAATGTTTCTGAAACACCAAAAGGCTCCTTAAAAGTCCAGTTTTAGTTAGAAATCAGCCAAACATTCAATATTTGGTAAACAAAAAAAGATTTCAGTCCAGACTCTAGCACTACCTCAATTAGTTTTTTTAAAATATTTACAAGCCTAAATAGATTAAACTTATTATTTAGTATTTAAACATACATCTCGGCTCGATGTTACAGATTGAAACAATTGTTCTCATTCTACCAGTGAACCCTTGAGGAAAACCAACAAAAATAAACACGTTTTTAAAAAATACGGATGTGTGATATGTCAACTGTTGATTGTCAACCGAGAGGAAAATAGTTCCAAATCTGCTCAACACCTTGTCCAGAAACATGAACATTAGGTCGATGGGATGTGAACATGTGACTGATGCAGTGGCAGTCTGTCCTGAGTTTATTCATTTGTCTCTTTCCAACGAACCAATAACAATCCGTACCCCTTAAATCCACATTCACGTTCTTCTTTATTGTCCTCTTGTGCAACAGTCTGGGGTGAGGATCCGTGAAGCAACAGCAGGCCACACAGTGTGAGAGAGATGCCCACCCACCACAAAGCTGCATGGGTCTCCCCAAAAACCAGTCTCCCTAGAACAGCCTGCACACCCCCAAAGAAAGTGCTTAATTAAATGTGCAGCTCAAAAAAATGACCTTAACAAATGGGAAGGCACTTACTGAGAAAAGAAAGTTGGATGCTGTGGTCGTCACAGTAACCCTGGCCGAGGAGGAGCAGTGTCGGAGAGCCTTAGAGAAGGACGTCCACATGATGGCATCACAGGCGAACAACAGGGCCTCCACACAACAGGCGCGCAAGGGGGACATGGAGCTGCACACACAGACGATGGGAAAAAGCCCCAGAGATGGTCACTGTGAAACCGCCTCTTTAGTTTCTGTGTTACTTTGGCACAAGCAATGCTAGTGACACAAACATATGAACTTAAACTTGGCCAACTGATGCGACCAGAATGACACGCATTATTTTAACGTGAAGGCGGCCACTGAGCGCTCGATTCGTTTTCCCTTTGAGCACGTGTGATTATGGGAGCTTCTCCGTGACCTGGCATCAGTTGTGATTATGATCATGCCGACACTGTTTCTACAAATGAGGTGAGGTATCACTGAAAGTAAGATCCCAACAGTCTCATGACATAAAAGACCGCTTGAGGTGATGCCCAGCAGTGCCACGTTTAATTGAGATCAAATAGATCAAAGCATGGTTGGTTAGGCTTTGTTGCTGGTGAACTTTAGGCTTTCAATCACAAACAGTCTGACACAAATTCACACAACAGCATCCAGCATATGAACGTTGCAAAATGGAAAAATGTGGCAGTTGCAATTACCAGGGAGAAACCATGACAACCGAATTATCACCTGCAAAGGAAGAAAACCATTTGAATTTTCTTCATCACATTTATCCCATCATAGACGCGTTTACTAAAGATTTAACAGAAGAACAATGGTGGGCATTCCTGTCAGGGATGCCAGATGATTTCACAAAAATTCCCCTGGCAAAGCTCATTCTAGATGTTGTCCAGATGTGACGTCAGATGAACCTGAGGATGCAGCAGTCCTGTCGCCTATTTAACTGACTTGGTGTTACACTTGGACGTTTTAAAGGCTCCATTAATGTGGTTGTGTGTGTGTGTGTGTGTGTGTGTGTGTGTGTGTGTGTGTGTGTGTGTGTGTGTGTGTGTGTGTGTGTGTGTGTGTCAGACTCACCCAGTCACAAGCTGCTCCTCCGTCGGTGGACCGGTCGACCAGTCCTGCCTCACACATGTCTCTCAGGTAGTCAGCCCCCAGGGACAGTTTGGCACACAGAGAGGCTGCTGCGCCCCAAAAACCGGCCAGCAATGCGTAAAACGTTCCAGAAATCATGTCTGAGAAGAAATACACAACTCAAAAACCGAACTCTACATTTACATGACACAGGCGTTAAGCTAGTAAAAGTAGTTGTGGCGTCGTAACTAATTTCAACATCCCATGCGCCAATTTATTCTAGCAATAAAGGCGACAAATTCATTAACAGTACAAAAGTTTTCTAAAATTTGAGATACCTTAACATGTGTGGCAATATATTCTTCGGCCACAAAAACGACCCTATTTCGCTGGTAAAATCTACTTCAGCTTAAATTTTGTTAGCTTAATTTTCGCTTGTTTTTCCATCCACCAATCACAGCCGGGCCCCGAATGACGTAACTTCCGCGGACACATCTTGATGACGTAGTTTTCATGCGTCGGTAAATAAAATGGAATGCTAAACGAATGTTTAACCTACAATTGATTATTTTTTCGCTGTAGTTCGTATTGCAATGAACAGAAGCAAGGCTAGTGGTGTATCGTGGGTCAAACCAACGGAACCGTCCTTTCTAAAGAAATTTAAAGATGACGTTGGTTACAAAGAAGGACCGACGGTTGATACGAAGGTATTGGTTTAGCAAGCATCAGCTAGCCAGTTACGTCTAATCGTTGTAGCTTTTGTAAACGCTTATTTCCACATACATGTCTCATGTTCTTGAAAACACATCAATTATGTGGCACGGGATTTTGTGGGTTTTTTTTCCCTGCGAGTTTACCATTCGTGGTACCAACGAATCGCGGTAGTTTCGACTCGTGTATGATTGTTGTGTGACTGCTCCGCAGCGGCAGCCGATGCCCGCCCCGGAGGACGACAGCGGCAGCGACCGAGAGGACGAATCACCGCAAGTTGTGGTGCTCAAGAGTGGCGATCTGACCGCAGATGAGGTGAAAAAAATCAAAGAGGAAGAAAGACCTGCAACTGGCCCAAAGAAAGGTCAGAAAGGCACAGTTGGACTCCTGTTTTGAGCATTTATGTTGCGTATCATACATTGGTTTTTGCGCACAGGTGACGAACCTCCTCCAGATGGTAAAATCCTGTTCAAGAAACCAGAAAAGCGATCCTCCTCAGAAAAATTCCAGGGAATCACCGCCAGTTCCAGCAAGAAGAAGAAGAGTGATGGCGAAAAGATGGAGGGAGAGAAGGAAACGTCTGGAAAAAAGATAAAAAACAACAGCCTTTTGTCGTTCGGAGGAGACGAGGAGGAAGATGAAGACTAGATGACCCCGTGCGAATCGGAGACTTTCCTTTTAGCCTCTGACGGAACTGAAACAAAGTGAAATATAAATGTTAAATCTCACAAAATGTAAAGAGTGCAGCTGGCTCAAAAAGAGAAAATCTGAAAACGTCAGCTTCCAGTACAACAAACTCTTATCTAAAATAAGTGTGTAGGGCAGGAAGAGCAGATAGTCCGACGTGATGGCGGCGCTGTCACGTGTGTAAACACTGCCGCCTGGCGGCCACCTGGCCAACTCCATCCAATCACTATTCGTCTGTGTGTCACGTGGAACCAGAACCATCAAGTTGGATTTAGCGAAAGAGCTGTAAGTTTCTGTCACGAAGCGTTCTTGTAAATGCACCTGTAGGAAAGTGGGTTTTATATTTTGTGTGTGTAATTGTGACTTGAACATTCGGCGTAGTGAAACAGTTAGACTTGTTTTTAAGTGAGTCATTTGATGTTACCAACATGACACATGTAGAAGTGACGACTCCGAAGGTGGATTTATTTCAACCTCTTTATTCCAAAAGGCATGTTTCATTCTCACACCTACATCCAAATCATTACAAGTGATGGGAGAATCTCTTAGAAAAATTAAAATCAAAGGTGTGTCTTCATGACAGGACGCTGTCCTCGGGCCACCGCAGCCACCATCACCCGGTAATAAATACAGCCGACTGGCGAGCTCAGGTGACTGGGTTCGCTCCTGTACTCCAGTAGGGCCCGCGCCAACATCACCCACAGAAGAGCTCAGACGCGACGACGAGACAACTTAAACCAGATCACAACATGGGTCCCTGTGTGGAACCAGCGAGGGGAGCGGGTTCAGGGGTGGGGCCAACATGTGACTGTGACGTTCACCTTGTGACCCCGGGCCCAGGTGGGGAGGCTGCCTGTCCGGCCCAAACGCATTCAAGGTGAATTCCGCTTTATTACAACTTGGTCTGATTTTCCAGGATTATTTCTCTTCAAGACGATCACTATTGTTTTATTGGCATTGACAACCTCGCCCTTTTAACGGAAATCCTTAAAATATTTTATTAATCAAATTTCAATTAGAACTTGACTTGTGTTTTAGTTGACATAAATGTTTAACTCCTTGTCTCTGACAGTTGACTATCTTTGGGATGTGCAAGTTAACCTGACAATTATTGTCATCATGTTATGATACCGAAGAGTAAAAACAGCAGAAAAGTATTTTAAAAAAAAAAGGAAAATAAAGATGAATTGATGCTTACCCCTGGTGGCCAACTGCTGTAAGTGCACCTTGGCAACGGCTCTCGTCAATAAACTTATATTTTCTTTCGTAAAGATATGTTGATGTTTTTACCTAAATCTGTGTATAGTGTGACCCAAAAGACCAAGTTGTAATAGAGATGAATTTTTTTCCTTTTAGTTTCTTTTCTGGTGAGATTCTGAGACGATAGAAGTGTTCTTTTTCCTCCATTTGGACACACTTCCCACTGTGATTAACAGATTTTAGGAGCAAAACAAAGAGTTTGGGAAAAATACAGACACTCCGAAAGAAGCTGGGAGCTGCTGACTGCCCGTCAAGACTAAAGAAGCTGGTATTTTCACCACGGTGGGGATTTTTAAGGGCCGAAAAAAAGGAGCAATTCCCTGGATTAAGCCATAATCTCTCTAGGTTCAAGTACAAAAAGAAAAGTGGGTTGAAGGTCACACACACGTCCTCCTCTGTCCGTCGGCAGAGCTTCCTCGTCCTTGTTGATGGCGGTGGGCGGAGCCTGTCCCTCGCTCCTGTCGGTTGGTGGTTATGCATTTGCTGCTCGCTTCTCTTGAAAGTTCTGTGATTTAAAGTTTGTTCCGCCCTCTCGCCCTCCGTCGGCCGTCGGCGCTCTATAAAGACTTCTTGCTCAGTTTCTTGCCCTTCTTGAGGGACAGCTTGTTTTTGACGTATCCACGCTTCCGTTTGGCAGTCTGAGGAGAGACGGAGGCAGACGCCTGCTCTTTAAACCCGGCGCTTGGAACCCGGCGGAGCGTTTAACCCCAACCCGAGCGCACGGCTCACCTTTTTGGACGTGTACTTCTGCCTGGCGCTGTCGGTGCCCCGGAGCTTGTTCTCCAGGCGGTCCCTGTTCTCCAGCTTTCTGACCTTGTAAATCCTCACCAGCCAGTGCTCCGACGTGAACGCCTCCTCCAGGTGCTTCAGCTTTATGTCCTTGTTGCCGATCTCGGCGTTGCGCGTCCGGTCGAAGCCCGGCGGCGTCCTGAAGTCCAGCTGGACGGGGTGTGACACGACAAGGTTGGCGAAACCCTCTGATGTGGAACCCGCCCCCCCGTTTCCCGCTTTGAGCCGACGACGTACCTGCATCTCTCCGAAGCGGTAGTAGGACATTTTGTACATCAGGCAGTTGAGCAGCGTGGGCGAGCCGGCTTTATCCACCCTGAACTCTCCCTGCGGGGTGAAGTAATCACTTTCCTGTGGAGACGCGAGCGGAGGAATAAATCAGCTTTGGCGCGCTTTGATCTGTGATTTAAATTCACATTTGAGAGGAACAACTTTCACTCCGGGTTTCCGATCCACCGTTTTCTCCCTCCGAGAGCACATCAAACATTGATAGCAGCCCCACTCGCCGTCCCTCCTGTCAATATTTCCCCGCCGCGGCCGTTTCCACGTCCGTAAGTCCGGGCTCACCCTGATGTCCCTGGGGTGCTCGCCCTCCGCGATGCGCACCATCCACAGGAACTTGTTGATGTCGTCGCCCGAGTACCCGATCACCCCTCCAAAGATGATCAGCACGTAGTCCACGTCCAGCGACTTCATGATCTCGTAGGCCGCCGTCTCGTTGGACGACATGGCTTTGCCCACCTGTGGGAACACCAGAGAAGAAGCCTTTTTACCCCGTTTGAGAATCAGGAGGAAGAAGGTTCGTCTTCGTCTCCCAGCTGTGCAACGCGCCACCGCGGCCACTTGGCGGCGCCCAAATCAAAGCAACTTCCTCCACGTGTGTGGATTCTGCTCACCAGAGCGATGTGACTGTTGTTCCAGGTGTTGTTGTCGACCAGCGTGGTTCTGTTGGCCATGCCAGCGATCTGGTACCCGTAGTCCCACCAGGACATCACTCTGGCGTGCTCGTCCGTGTTCTGCCTCAGCCAGTAATAAGCCTCCCTGAAGTCATCCAGGATGTTCCGGGAGCTGGAAGAGGAACAACAGCAGATACCTCAGGCGTGCGTCCACAAGAAGACGCCCCCTCGACTGGGGTGCTGCAGGACGTCAACGCTACACAGAGAGCAGCAGCTGCTGAAATGTAGAAGACACAAATTCAAACTACAATATTATGACTCCAAACTTGCTGGAAAGACGTCGGCATCCAAGACTGAGGAGGCAAAGATGGAACACTTGATATCATTACACGAGTTTGCAACTGCTGGGCGGAGTTTAATCCAAGTTAAATCTGCGTCGGTAGCTCCGCCTACGTGTGCGCCTGCGGGCGTTTGTTCAAATGTGGGCCGTCCTCACCCATCGTGGTTGTAGGAGGCCAGTACGACGCTGGGGCTGGAGTAGGCGTTGCTGGTGACCCAGGTGCAGTGGACGGCGAACATCATCAGCAGCATCAGCATCAGCATGGTGACGATGGACTTGATGTTGGGCCCCAGGCCCTCCTCAGCCTTGTCCTGCTCCGACACGTGTTTGCGTACTTTACCCGCCTGCAGCAGACGGCAAACCGCAAACTGTCAACCGAGCTGAAACAATTGATCAAATAACTTGAGTACTAAAAAGCTTTAACAGAACTGATTTGTCCAAGCTTCGTCTGAATTCGGTCCCTCACACACGTTAACGTACGTCCAGCTTAAATCTGACCGCATTTTCCAAACGCTCCAAGAGACGCCGACCTTGTCGTACAGGTTCCCCGCGTTCTTCCTGTCGTCCTCGTCGCCGCTGTCCTCCGCAGGGGGGCTCTGCCTCTTGGTGTCGTCCCCCAGGTAGTGTTCGAAGACGCTGGAGAAGGCCACCGCCGACAGCATGCAGACCACGGGCGTCAGAGTGAGCATCAGGCGCACCATCACGCCGGCAAAGTAAACGGCGCTGATGGCGTACAAGGCCACTGCGGGGCGACAAGACAAAAGGCCACATTTAGGCCGAGACCTGCTCACTTCATACACAGGCGTCCCCCCTGGATGTGGGAATGCCCATGAGCCCCGCCCCTTAGCCCAGCTGTTGGCGTCTCACCGAAGACGCGCTCGTCGTTGATGTTCTTGATGCAGAACCAAAGGCCGGCTGGGAAGGTGCAGACCAGGATGTGGAGGTCAAAGAAGAAGGAGACCCAGGTGGTGGGCTGGTGTTCTGACACCGAGGCAATTATGGGAATGTGGATCTTAGCGTAGCTGTAGAATACAGAAGGTTGGGAATCAATCCCAGATAAATTTCTTTTAATCTATTTAGTTGCCCTCTCTCCACTTTTAGACTGAAGTAGGTGTCCAGATGAAAAAGTTCACCGTACCACAGAAGGAGAGACCGAGCCTGAACCGCTCTGACCTTTACACTAACCAAACCTCCTAAAAACGAGCAAGGCCTGGTCATTTAGGACCAACGACTCCTCAGCCTTTGGAACCAGACTCAAAATAACTCAGCATGTCTGGAAAAATGTCTTTTTTCATCCCCTTTCTAATCGCCCACCAGAGGATTAAAGACAGATATCAGCATTGAGAAGCCAAACTGGTGGAGTTTCTAGGTTTTAATCCCGGACAAATGAGCCCGGAGAGTAATGAGGAGTTTGGCCACATGCACAGGCGCCTCTGAAGTACAGAACATCCATGTGATGGCTTACCCGGTGTCCCAGAGGGAGTAGAACCGGCCACTCCACGGAGCGATGTACCCTAGAGGGACGGGGATGGAGAGAGAGACACACACACACACACACACACACACACACACAGTTTAGATGCAGCTCAGCTGGATTTACAAGACTTTTTACACACACACACACACACACACAAGCTGGTCTGGGAATTCCGTCACACATCACTGAGATGTATAATTGGATTTCTAAGTCCCGACTGCTTGTATATATATATCCCATAATTCCTCTCTAATGTGTTTTTTTTTTTTCTTTTTTCCTCGCCAGCGTGCTGCACCAGCGTTGAGCGGCTGTAATGAGCTCTCTCCGGCTGCGTTTCCACGCCGCAACGCCATAAAAAATGAGGAGAGGCAAAGCAAGCGCGGCTGGGGGGGCTCCCAGCAGGTGGTCCCTGCACAGACCGGCCACGGACACAAACACCCGAGTCCAGGCGGGACAAGTTCGTGGCTACTGGCAGCGTTTCAGCCAACAAAGCAAGGGAACGCCTGGCTTCTGCACCGGGGAACCCACCTGTGTACGTCAGGTAGATGACAGAGAGGAAAACCACCCCGGCAGCCACGGAGACGCCCAGGAAGAAGAGGGTCTGGAACTCGTGTCGGGTCAGTCGGTCCTTCAGGTACTGCAGGAAGGCGTAAACCTGGAGCAGAACAAACACGCCTGCAAAGGACGGCACAGGAACCGTTAGGGTTGGTGTTGGGCCAGCTGAAACACTGGTTTGGTTTCGGCCTTTTGCAGGATTGAGTGTGTAACACCTAACGTGTGTAATCAGCCTTTATACCCAGCCGTAAGGAGCTGTGTCACCGTACCTGCGGCGGCCATGTGCTCGCTGGATACTGATTGGCTGAAGGAACCCACGTAAGGGGTATCTGCATGGACAGGACCAGTCCCAGCCGACTGTAGAAGGTGCTGTAGGCTGACAGGAGAGAAATACACAGGAGAGAAAACACAGGTAATGAGGCGTTCGTTGGTGTAAAGTGACAACTTTCATTAGTGTGATTTTATTCATTCGTATTTGCAGGTCCTGCAGCATGAAGGACAAAAAGTCCAGGCTGGATTACAGCTGGAAAGAGGAGCGAAGACGGGCCAGCAGAACATTAGCGAAAGGAAAGACTGATGGAGGACAGAGAGCCGGAGCCACTTTGAGCTAACTCAATCCCAGCACGGCTGCAGGCAGAGTGTGCGGAGCAGGCCTGAGACCAGAGACGCAAAACACAAGCTTTAACCCGGTTTGACCCAGCGTGGCTCCTCTCTGACCCTCCCACACCTCCCTGCTCTTACACCGGCCCCTCCGAGTCTGCGGCAGCTAACGCACAATAAAAATGCTACGGCGTCACGACTGCGATCTTTCTGATTACAGATGCAACAGCAGCAGCAGCTCATCCTAATTATCAACAACAGCTGTTCGATGGCTCAGATCAGATTGGTAGACACCCCCAAAGTCAGTGAGTGTGTGTGTGTGTGTGTGTGTGTGTCCCTGCTCACCTATGTAGACCCTGCTGCTGTAGCGCTGCATCAGCAGCAGCACAAACACGTGAAGAGGAATGAGGTTGATGATGAAGACGTAGCCGCCCCAAGCCGACACCTGCAGAGCACAACAAAAACCACTGTTTGCATTGACGGGAATCAACAGGTCGCCGGCAGATACAGTAATACGTGTTTGCTAGCAGAGGAGGAGCGCTAATTTGCAGCTAGCTGAGCCTCAAATTGAGCCTCAAACGTCTCAGCAGAAGCACAACGAATATCTGTAAACGTGTGGCTTTTAGTGGACCGTTGAGATGTTTCTGACTCCTCCATTAGAACACACACTTATAAAAGCTTTTAAAGATCTAACCTCATTGTCTCATCAGTTAGCCTGCAGTTTGTCTCACATTTACCACCTGATTACGACAGAGATTGGGTCTTGGTAACAGAACATGAGGACAGAAAAGGCTGCTGGTGCTCTCACCATGTAGAAGTAGGAGAGGCAGCATCCGATGGTCCAGAAGACCGATCCCGTCTTGACCGACTTCACCTGCAGGTTACACAACAGTCAGCAAAAACAGGCGGACGCCGCAGCGGGCGCTTCCATTAGGAGCTGAGCCGCTTCTCCAGCTCGCCTACCACGACGGCGTGAATTATTTAGCGTGTTTCTCTCTTTGACCCCCTGCAGAGCCCAGTTAGTTGTGGCAGCAGAAGAGCCGCTAACAAGGTCTTAACGAGCTTTACCGCCCTGGAGAAGATGCTCTGTGGAGCCCTCGGCTGTGCTAAAGGGACATCTGGGGGACGCAGGTAAGATTGAACATGCGGAGAAGGTCATTTATTCAGTTAAGAAGGAACAGAGGAGCGTGCACGTGTACCCAGAGGTAGTAGGTGAACTGCAGGGCGAAGATGGCGATGCCCTCGTTGTCGAAGGAGCCCGCGACGGAGCGGGAGATGTAGCCGGGCACGATGGCGATGAAGCAGGCCGCCAGCAGGCCGGCGCCCTGGTTCCACAGCTCCCTCGTGAGAAGGAAGGTGGAGATGGAGGTCAGGCCGCTGAACACGGGAGCCAGGAACACGCACACGTCGCGGATGTGCACGGTGATGTGCAACAGGTTCAGCACGTAGTGGATGAGGCCCGCCGTGAGCATCAGACCTGGATACACCTGGACGCAGACGGGGGGAAGCGATCAACCTTCCACAGTCGCATTTGACTTGGCTGGATTTCTGAGCGGGAACGAGCGCCGGCGCACTCACCGTGCCCCCCACAATCCTGCCCAGAGGGTACCACGCTCGCTCGTCGAACCAGTTGAGGAACTCGTAGAAGCCATTGGTGGAGAGGTGGTGAGTTGACCTGTAGTTGAACCTGCAACATCCAGACGGAGGAGACATCAGGGAAACAGAGAGAAGAAACTAAAAAAGCCGAGAAAGGAAGCTAAACTCGTGAGGCAGGGACAGCAAGAGGATTCAGGAAAGGGATGCATCAAAAGTCTGGATTGTTAGTTTTCTCGTTCTTCCACAATCCAGTTTTTTGCAGCTTCCCGTCTTCCGGTTTGATTACAGCCAACAAGGATTTGAGAGGAACAACGTTATAATTATTCAAACAGCTACTGTAGGAATCCTCCGTCTAGCCCGGAGACATCGTCTTTGGAGCAGACGTCGCACTTATTCTCATCTCCCCTGGGCTCCTCCACCACTAGCGATGACTACGCGGAGGAAAAACAGGGAATTGATAGAGGCGTAGGGGAATTTGGGTATTTCGGTCCCCTCGAGACGGATGGTTGGAGCTGTTCCCCCCTTTGTTGACACTACAGGCGGTATTATGAACGGCACCAGGTCGTTGTGTCAGTTTATATTGGTAGTAAAAGTCCCCTTTACAGAAACCTATTCTCCACAAGTCAGTGATAGTTTGACAGTTTTAAATAATCCTATGATGTGGCGAGGGATTAATTTCATCCATATTTTCGATTAGCATCTGCCTCCATCCCTGCGGCGACGGAGCAGATGGCCCAACGCAGGTCAGCGCCAGCTTTGAACCATCCAGGCGGCTGTCTGTCAAAGAAGGCAAGGTGACTGCAACTTCTGCGGGGTGATCGCAGCTCCCCGCCGCTTTCAGATGGCGTGCGTGGGAGCGTGAAGCAGGAGGAATGAAAAACAGGCCCATCTGAGGAGATGACAAGAGGCTGCATCAAGGAGGGTAAAACTGCACGTTACTCTGACAAAGGACCGATGTCTGAAAGTGTGGTGACTGACAAGAACGCACGTTCTGCCGGTGCTGCGGCTGATGTGGAGCTGCAAAGCGTTGTGGGATACCGAGCTGTCCGCAAGTCGCGTCTGATGCGTGTTAGGTACACGAGAGCGCCAGGAACTGACTTTAGCAGTTCCTCCGTGTGTACTTATTTGGTGCATATTTTGTCCAGCTGGAGTCAAAATCAACTCAATATTTATTTATTTTATTCCTTTCCCACGTGCACACGTGTAAAACCGTTGCAGGCCCAACACGTGTTGATCGGCCAGCTGGACAGTCCCAAAAACCACAACCGCTCGGAGTTTGCCACAAATCCAAGTCAAACGTACCGCCTTCGTTGTAAAAATCCACACTTTCTCCTCCAACAGGAGTGTAAACGAGCTGGTGTCTGCACAGGCGGAACAGAGGAACCTGGCTCTCGTTAGCCGAGCAGGTGCTTCCTTTCAGATTCCGAAATCCGAAGAGGAGAAACCTTCCGGAGCTGAACGCGACACACAGCAGAGGAGCCGCTTTAGCGTCTGCTCCATTCCCGGGTCTCCTCCCGGAGAAGCTGGAGCTTCTGGAACTCCAGAGCCGTTTTTTATTGTTAATGTAATATTGCTGAGGCAAAACAAGCCCATCTCAGGCCGGCGCAGGAACCATAATTATTTAACGAGGAGCTGCTCTGCTTCTCCGACCGCAGGTCCCGGTTGTCCGACCGGCTCTGTAAACCATCATTTACGCACCCTGAGCTCAACGAGGGGGGCGAAGCTCCAGCACAGGCTTGAGGAAAACTAGAGCCGCGTCTGATTGTGCAGCAGCGCAGACCCGGTCTGTTCCAGGAAGCAGGTTCAAGCGCAGCCACCGTGCCCCGCGTTGGCATTCAGAAGATTACAGGAAATCAATAAGTAAAGAGGGACGAGAGCCTCAAGAAGATAACGACTCGAGGTCAGGAAATGGGAGGTCGGGGGAGGTGTCAGAGGGAGGAGCCTTCAGGGGGAGGCGGGGGTTATGCTAGCATGTCTGAAAACGCAATGTTAGAGCTGTCCAATTTTATTCATTGAAGCTGTGCTTGGTTGTCTCTGAAGCGTCCTCAGCGTGGATAAAAACAGCGAGGGAGGAGCGGAGCGCCGGCGGGACGGCTCCTGCAGCGCTCACGGCCTCAGCGACAGCAACCGTGAGAGTTTAAGACAAGTTAATGTGTCCGCTGGGGCTTTCCAAGGAAGATACATCACCACCAACTCTGATCCCACCGCAGGCTCCTCAGGGGAACAACTGTATGTTTTTGCAAGACTGCAGGCGTTCAGATCAGCACAGCTGGATTCCTGATGGATTTCAGCACCGAAACTCACATTTGTGTTCGAGCACGTTCAGTTTGGAGGCTAAAACATGATAGCTTAGCAAATGTGGAGACACAAAGTGGAATTACGGTCCTGCTGGCATTCAGGAGAGTGTGGGAATCCTTACCTTCAGTACTTCAAAGCAATTAACTTTTATTGCCTAATATTTCAAATGAGCTTGCTGCCGATGTATATTTATGCTCATATTTATGGCGGACCGCGCCAGCTTTCAACAGCCACTGTGAGAATTGTGTCAGCTCAGCAGTTTAATTGGTTCTCCTCGTTCGTTTTACTGCACCAGGACATCTGGAGTGTGTGGCCACTGCCTCTCAGCAGGCGGCGTGTGTGTTCCTGGATGATACAGAAATACCCAACACGGCGCTGCAGGCTAAACTGGTTTAGTCACAACCACCTTCGTTATGAGCCCAGCCCAGCGTCTGACAGTATTTGATGGCCCGATCCGACAACCAAGCTCAACGACAATACCGCAAAGTGTAGGGGGAAAAGGAAAGAAAAAGTTGATACCATCAGCGATAAAGCTGACACTTCCTCTGTCGCCACACACACACACACACACACACACACACACACATCTGCTTCTTCCTGAGTGGGGCCTTTGAAAGTGGTTTCATTAAACATTTCTGCGTGGGAATGTTCAACACAGCGTTGTTTGGTTAGCATCAGGCTATTTGACCAGGCTTGGATGACTGATCCAGGATTTGGATGTTGGCTCATTTTAAACTCTTTTTTTTTAACGTTCTTCTAACCCTAACCCCTCAGAGAGACTTCCCCTTTCAGAAAATTGAGGATGAGAACAGTTTTCTGAAAAGCAGATGATCCTAAAAATGTAGAATTAACTCAAAAGATTATAAATACACTCAACCAAAACTGCTCTTATGGTTAATACAAATATGGCAGCCGGTCAGCCGCATTTGTTCCACTGCATGGCAGTAGCGCCGCTCGGGGCATCGGGTTTCAGGCGGAACGACCCGACTGGGCCCGGACCGCCGTTACCACGGCAGTGCTACACAACACCTTCCACTGCTGACGCGCGCCGTTCTCCCCGGGGTGCCGCTGGCAGAGGACGGCGCAGTTGTCCAACGAGATGACCTCGGTTCGGTCCAGCACGTGACCTTGTGCGCTGATCCGGTTGGTTTGCTTTTAGGGATCTTGCTGAGTCAGCGACAGGACTACAGGGACGTTACAGTAACGTGACCCCGATGGAAGCGTGACTAGCGAATAATCACGCAAAAGGTCCGACCCACTGAATTTAGTAAGATGGAAAAGCGGCTCCAACGTCCTTGGACAGTCCCGGTTGTCCAGATTCCTGCCAAAGACACGTCCATCAGAGCGCAGCAGGAGAAAAAAAGAGACAGGCCTGTCCGAGCCCCGGAACCAAACCGAGTTGAACGACAGGAGACAGGAACATCCCGAGTCGAGGCCTCTCACTGGCCGTTACCCAGGGACACCCCTCAGACGGAACAGGAAACAAACTTCAAAAGTCTGGTAACGCTGGTGCTGATTCAAACAGGCTGGAAACCGTCTGGGAAAGTTGAGAAATAAAGTCCAGAAGCGAATTGTAGACCTTTAAAGAAGCGAAGGGCGAAGACAAAAACAGAGAGTAAATGAAACCAACAAAGAGAACCACGGCCTCTGATCTTCTAGTCTGTTTCAAGCGGGCATTTTGGTAGTTCGCCCTCCATGTGTGCCTCATTCTACACTCATAACCTTTGAGCACACATTTTTCCATCTTCTCCTCTCCAGAAAAATGAAGAAGCGGCTCGTTTTAGGCAAACGAACCACAGCAGCCCGCCCGACTTTATTAACTGTTCATTATCCAACACAAAAGACCCGTCGTTCAGCTGCGATGTTGATAGCATGCTCTGTAGCCTGGGTTCAATAAAACACACACACACACACACACACACACACACACACCCCAAGCCTCGGTTCATGCCAGCACCCACTTTCTGTGATCTCCCAGTTGTGCATGAGCGAACAAAGAGGACAACCGTCTCCGGCGTGTGTTTGCACTTGAATTCCGCTGATCCGCGTGAAAAATGGCAGCGCAACAGTCACAATGTCCAGCTAATCCTCAGAGAACGAAAACGGCATGTATCCTGAGGATTCAGAGTCGATTTCAACATTTAGGTCCGTTTAGGAGGAGGCGCGGGAGCACCGCACTCAGGCTCGGGCCTGGCCTCGCTGTTCAGACTCAAAATACAGGATTTATTGGTGCTTCACGCAACTGGGACATGTTTCTAGTAAAAAGCTGCCGCATGGCGGGAAAAAAAAGGTTTGGGAATGATGGTCATTTCCACAACCATGGTGCCGCTGGTGCACCAAGGCGAGTTAGTCAGGAAGCCGGAGTTGCAGTTGCCACATTTGTATTCACAAAGTTGCTGCTGCCGGTCAATCTGGAGTGACATCATATTTGGCTTCGCACAAATTTAAATCAGGCTGCAGTCCTGTTGCGAAAATAACCGATCTGTATGTGAAGGATGGCTGTTTGCAGGAGGGGACCGGCTCAGAGTGGTGTCTGGATCTGACTCTGCAGGCTTTACAAACACTTTAAAATTCTGAGAGTGAAGATCTGGACCAAACAAGAGTGGAGGAGGGATTGACCTAAAAGTTGACATCAAATTCTTTACAAGCCGCAAAAACCAACTGAGTGCTGCAGCTGCAATTGTGTGTTGCAATTGTTTTGCTCTTTGTAGAGCTGAATCCTCAGGGCTCTCGGAGTTCTGAGAGCTTTCATGAGCCAATCTGGGGAGCAACTTTTTGCCATCATGTGACTTACCATCTGAATGATGCCCAAGTGCTTCATGGAACGCTGGAAGCAAAACTTTGGGGCGGAAGTACAGAAATCTGTTCTCGTGCTGCAGGTACCGGAGGCCGATAACTCAATAATCTTTCTTAATCACAACCAAAACCTCAGCAAGTATTCTCAGCAATATACTCAAACTCCAGTTCAGGTGCTACTCAAGGAGCGAGTGTAGCTATGGCTAGACTGGCTGGAGAGAATTGTGAATAAAACCCAATCTGACACTAAATAAAACCTTGCTACATTTTCAGGCAACAGTGTGACCAAACAAGGCGTTTGGTCACACGTGAGACTTCTCCGTTACACTCCCCTGGCGCCCTGTTTCACCCGCAAAGGCAGATTTTAGTCAATCGGCAGGCCGAGACCTTCATGCATGAGCGAAACTCTGTCAGAAGAACCCCGGCGGATTCATGCCTGATAACCTTAACAGAGACAATCGTGTAGCGGTGAAGAGACAAGGGTTTTTTTGTCCTGACTAGACCGTCTCTCTTTGAACAACGCAACGGTGTCGTGCTAGGGCCGGCTTCAAGCACATCCAGAGCGTTTAATGGCAGCGCCGGAGTTTGGAATACGTGATGAGAGTCCAACCAGACGCAAGCGTCTGTCTGCCTGTCAGACTTTTGTCTGAAGGGGGTCCAGTTTGCTGGCAGGAAACCTTCAGCAGGAGAGACTCGAGCGCTAATGAATCTTTTTTCTGTTCTCTTTGTGTTGTGATTAACAAAAACCCGAGCAGAGCTCATCAATGGCAGCGCCGGCTGCTGCTCAGAACCTCGCTGCTGTCAGATCTGATCGCAATCTAGCGCTTTTTAAGGAACGCGACTATTAACCAGTGACATCAAAGGAGCACATCAAAGCATGTGTGACCAGGGTGGAGCAGCAGAGGGTGGCACGACGCTTGGCTCCGCTCTGATCGCATTTTAAAGAAAAACTACACAATGACAGAACCTTCCACTGAGAAATGCGGCGCCTGGATGTGGGAAAGATTCTCGATGATCGGAACCTGCTGCTTTTATCCTGATCAATGCGCAATCACCTCCAAAATTCAGAAAAACAGGTATTTCAGAGAAAAACTGCAGCGTGGAGCGGCACAAGTACAGAGGAAACGCATGCTTCCGTCCTGTCATGCACGAACACACAGATTTACATCTTCACTCAATCCAACACTTTTGTTCACTGCAAACAACTCTGGGTTTGAGAACAAGACGGAACGACCAAGCGCTCCACAAATCCACGCCGGTCGGGGCCGTTCATTTTCTGCATCAACATCACATGACCAATTCAAAATATCTGGGATGATTTTGACCCTTCAGCTGAGTTAAAAATGGACTTTTCATGCGGCGCATCAGCAACGCCAGCCTCTCCAACCCCCATCAGACGCCAATCTCTTTAGCTATTCAAACATCTCGTTTACATGGATCTGAACGCCTGAATGACAGAACAATGAACAGTCCTTTGAATAAATTTCACTCCACGTCGTAACACGTTAATGCGTCTGGACAGCGGCATACAGAAACAGGAGGATTCCGGTCCAGCTAAACCTCTCCAGCCTCTTCTCTAATTCAGCACGTAGACATGAAGCTGGCATGCTAATCCATGCCTCTGCTCCCTGAATAATCACTGAATGCTTACAGTGATGCAATGCAGGCTCTGGCCAGGCAACGGTCCCACCGAGTGCTCATAAAAAGCTCAGACTGTTTCTGGCAGAAACCACGCCGCCAGTAAAAAAGACATCAGCAGCACTTTGAAAATCATTCTGTTCCACCTCGACTCACAACCAAGTCCGCAAACCTCTGGGAACTTTCTTTATACGAGATGTTAAACCATCACGACCATGAAAAGATGTCGATTTTGACTAGGTCGCAGCCTTGCATGTTGTGGTGAGAAGGTCACAGTAGGAGTTCTTCTCAGAAGCTCTGATGCAGAGAACCTCTAAACCCACCGAGACTCACGTTGCAATTAAAACATCTGTAAAACAAAGTTTTTCTCCACAAAGTTCTAGCACACGTGCTATTCTTACACCCACACTACGTAAATTTAGTTGCATCCATCTGGTCTTTACCACCCAGCGTGGCTGGTAGCATCGCTGCTAGGTTGCCATGCAAAACACACCAATTAACTGCAGAGGAACTGTGTTTAAACATTGCTTCACAACATTTGATGCGCACCTTGTGTGATCTGTCTGAGGTGCAGACCACAGAACGGTGACAAAATTAAAGCAGTTTGGCACAAGTGGATGAAAGCCTCTCGACAGGGAGGCGCGGGGTTTCTTATGGACCTGTATTTTGGCACAGGTAACAAGCATGCAGCAGCCCAGCCGCCCGGGTTTGTTCTCTTTCTTAAAAGTGCCAGCAGACTGGTCCAACTGGTCTAAATACCTGTTTTTCTCTTTTAACTTGAATTCCTTTTCAAGAAAGAACCCATTATATGGCAGCTAGCTGGAGCTAGTATTTATTTTCCGTACTCTGCAGTCATCGGTCATTTGCATATTTCGGACATAATCCATGTCACTTAATTCTCAACTTCAACGTGTCCTGCAGGTATGATGCCACGCTTCGACTACAGCGTTGCAGCCCACACATGCAGAAACAGGACTCATTAGGCAATGTTATGCCTAACAGAAATGTAGTTTTAAAATTAAATGACGGTATTGTTTAACTGTGGTTTACATCTGAATGCTAAGTTTAACTTTGGATTTTTCACGTTAACACCAATAATTGCCATGTTTGCCATCTTGAATAGTTCCTAATGTAAGCAAACATCGATTATTCTCTAACAAAGACAGAAATTCTCAGCCATGACCTCCACAAGGACACATTAACTAGGTTAAAACATGTTTCAAATTAAAAAGAAAAAAAACCCCAACACTTTAAAGACACTAAAATAAAACGTCTCCACGATCTCAATGTCCGGAAACGGAAGCAACGCTAACACTACGTACTCGGGCTTCATTTTTATCAAACTGATCGATTATCTCGACAAAATATTTTTCCGATTTTAAAGTCTTTGTTGGTATGCCTAAAACCTGGAGAACACTGCGGTGCAAATAAAAAATGTTTTGTTATATTCTTCTGCGTCGGAACCGTCAGAAAACAAAGCGGGCCCGTTTCCGGGTTCACCGCGCGTGAGATGAAGCTGTCACCATTGTCCTCGTGACCCCCTCCCCCCCGACGTCAAATTAAACGTAATTAGTAATTAGTCATTACGCGCAACAACGTACGTTGCATGACGTACGTTGAGCACAAAAGGCGTCGGTGCGTTTTTCTCGCCGTCAACCGGCGTGTGCAGGTTTGTGAAGTTTGTGGCCTCTGCGACCATAAAATGCAACCGAGACGAGGCAGGCGCGTGGCATGCGGGTGCACGCGCCTTCCGCTCACCTGGCTCGTTTTACCGAAACTTTCTTCGCCCGGAGAGAGAAAAAACACTCACCAGGGGTCGAACTCGTGGATGATGCTCTCGAAGCGGATGACAGCGAAGAGCCTGGAGCTGAAGCCGGCTAGCCAGGCGAGGAAGAGGATGGTGAACGACAGCAGCGACTGCCACCCGGCCGGCTGCGACAGGCCGCCGGACAGCCCTCCCGCTGCCCCGGTGCTGCTGCCTCTCTCCGCCGCCGCGCTGCTGCGCCCGTTGCCCGAGTACGACGCTCCGGAGTTAAGCGACGACTTGTGCTTGCTGTCTGAAGCCGGGTGATGCTCCGCCATGTTCTACGTCAGTCCCACCGTGGACAGCGAGCGAAGCGAGCTATCTCTTTTATCACGCAGGAAAGGAAAGTCTGCCCCCTCCTCCTCGCCGCCACGCTCCACTTCAAAAACCGACAAAAACCACCTTTCCCTAAACGGCCCCGCACCCCTTAAATACCTACTTTCTCTCTAAACTTCCTAACTTTTCTTCCCATCAAGTACAAAACCAGATTAATAGTCCCAGATAGTCACATAGCAGCGGGGGTTTGCAGCATACTGGAAGTGACACACGCGGATGGAGCAGTTCCTTCTTCCTAGCTTGGAGCTGGATGGAGGGGGCGGGGCCTAGCCGGCAGAGCCTCTCAGAGTGAGACAGGTAGGTCAGGCCGGGAATCAGCTCCCGGAGGAAGCCAATCCCGGGACGGAACGCCTTTGACGGACAGCCGCGCCAGCCAATGGCATCAGAAAGACACGGACGCCGAGGACGCTCCGGAAGAGACGTGAACGGTGGCGCGTGACGGACAGGCGGGAAAGCGAATGGCACGCGAACAACGCAGGAGCGCCGCGGGCCAATGAAATAAATGAATGTGTGCGTCCACAAGCGCGAGCCCAGGACGGGGGCTTTTTAAGGCCACTCACGTGACGCTAGGAGCTCGCGGATCCAAATCGGAGTCCTTTTTAACAAACATTCAACCACCAGTTGACTAAAATGCAATAACACACTTTAGACCAGACCCCAAATTAACCTTGACGGGTGCAGCTTGTCGTCCACTTCTGAAAACGCCAACATGTTAAACATAAACACAAAAGACGTTGTGTTTTTCCTGGCGTCCGCTAGATAGCAGCCCTGTGTTGCTGTACCGTAAATACGGCGTTAAAACTAGTAAAACGTAGTCATTTCACATACGGCATCATAAACGTATGTAATACACATGAAGAGCATTCTCGTATATTTATTTTACGGCTGTTTTTGCTCCTAGTTTTGTGACGTCCAAAGATGTCCAGCCAGTTTTTGTTGTGTGAGTTTTAAAACTTGGACGTTATTGTTTAAGTCAGAAAATGGCGTTGTTCTCGGCGGCACCGACAGGGGGCAGAGTTTGTCACGGAACTGTCCGGTTCAATTTAAACTTTATTTAAACAGCATCTGTTACAGCACCAGAAGAAAAAAACCTGCCTTCTAACAGGAAGTAACCCTGAGCAGGACCAGGCTCACCTAGAGGACTCTGCTGCTGGTAGACCTGGGAGGTAAATAAAGAGAAGAAGAGAAAAAGAAAAAGCTAGTCTACATTATTCTGTGTGAAAGAGAAAAAATAACAGTTTCGGTATACACAGATAGCTTTAATGCATAATACATTTACAATATTGTACATGAATACATACTGTATGTGTAAGGCAGGGTAAAAGATATATGGTACATACACTCTTCAGTTTCCAGGTAACAAATGGGAAAATGCACACCTGCAATGTCTCCTAATATCTGTGTTTACAGAAATGCAACAGGGTTTATTTTCCTTTTTGTAAATCAATTCTTATGTACAGTTTTTTTTTTTTTATGTACACTGTGCTGGTTTACGCGCGCACACACGCACACACACACACCTACACACACTCAAAGGCACATTTGGCGAATATACACAGACACATTTGGAGCTTTTCCCTTAAAGTCGAACATGTTAGAATACATACGAGTATGAAAGTACAGTTTTTAAAGATGATTTAGTAAAGTGCACCTCAAAAGCTTTTGGTTTGGTGGATGTTGCCTCGGTTGTTTTCCTCAATTCTCTCCCAGAACATCCAAAAAATTCCAGTTTGGGTGATTATGTCTTTTTATGTTAATCCATAACTCAGTTGTCTCCCGTCCCGGTGGAAGCAGAATAAGTGCGTGTGTTGGAAAAAATTCTCCCTCCCGGTCACGCCCGTCTCACTTGTTGTCGCTGCCCGAGCAGTCGACGGCGATGATGTCCTGGATCTCTGTCATTTTCATCATCTCCTCGGGGATCTCCACTTCCGTAGGGATCTTCAGCTCCTCGGGGATCTTCTCGGTGGACGAGCTGTGGCTGGACAGTTTGTCCAACTCGTCTTCCATCTCTGAGATGCGCTTGGCGACGCAGTGGGCCGTGAGCCGGGCCTCGGGGTCGTGGTCCCAGCATTCCATGATGGTGCCGCACATCATCGCCACGCCCTGTAGGGGGCAGACAGGGGCACCGTGAGAGCAATTCATACTTGTTTAAAACAAACAAATGTAAAAAATGAATTCCGAGGTTTTCCTCTGACCTGGCGTCTGAGCCAGGTGTCGGGGATCTCGGGCCGTCTTCTGTCTCTCAGCACGTTGTCCTTCATGCTCTCCACACAGGGTGCTCTCGCACCTTGGAGCCGTAGGCAGGCTCGTAGTCCTTCACCTCTGCAGACACAAACCGGCCGCGTCAGGGGAGATCAGCACAAGTGCACCAGCAGGAGTGAGGGAAAGCGGTGCCCGCGGAGCAGCCTCCACCTCCCTCAGCCATTCAGCAGCTGCTCTGGAAGTAAAACAGTCCTTTACGACGTTTCTGAGGGAGGATTTGAGTCTAAAAACAACACACGTTGCGCTAACGAGCAATTACAGCCACAACCACAGACACCAAAATCACAATCTGCAGAAGAGAGAGGAAAGAGGGCTTTGCAACCATGAGAAATGAAATAACAAATTCTGGGATCGGGTCCAGATGTCATGAAACTGAACTCGGAACAGCTGCGCCGGGTCTCCAGGAGGCTTCCAGGATCTCACAGATGTTGTGGATTGAGACACGAGCTCCTGCAACGTTTTCTGCCTCCGACTGAGGGACCGAGGGGGGTACCAGCGTGCACGTCCACCACCAACCCCCCCGGTCCTCCTGCGTTTCTCCACCCAGCGTTTAACAACAGTTTTACCAGATCCTAAATGGGTGTTATTCGGAACGCTCCTGTTTACACTGTTTCGAAAATAGCACATTGCTAATGGGCTCTTTGCTTTTGCTGTTTATTCAAGTTGCACAGTTCTGGCTGCTAATGATGCTACCAGCAGAAAATGGCAGCAGGCTTATCCTCGGCTTTACTGGAAGCGTCTCTGCTGCCTGCGGCAGGAAGTGAGGCCGGAGCCTAGCCCTGGGAGAGGAAGGTGGAGGCTGGAATGGCCCACACGTCCTGTTTTTGACATGGGGAACTGGTTCTTTAGGCACCGTAAACAAGACCCTGCTCCCCCTGCAGGGCCTTCCTGCTGCTCTCAGCGGTGCAGATCTCCAACTCTACAAACAACAGAACAGACTCTGACCCAGAACACTGAAAAGAGGAAAAAAAGGGGCCGAAGCATCCCGGCACATCGATGGCAGCTCCGTCTGGTGTTCATGAATCATGCGGGACGTCAGACTAACCAGCGATCTGCCGATCTGCTTCCCAGCAGCAGGTCTGGGCGTCTGAACGATATGAGAGGATTTTATCCCAACACATTTCCCAACAGTCTGCAAGCGGAGCCTCAGACTCCCTCGTGCTGTCTGGGCCGGTGGTGTATCTGGTAAATCCAACCTAAAGAGTGGGAATCGGTTCAGGACAGTTTCCTCTTTAGATTATCTGTCTGGAAACTGCGGGCTGGAGGTCAGCAGGAACCTCCATGTCTGCGACCAGTTAAAAACACTCCACAGCTCCGTGTTTGGCACTGAGCAGAGCTTCATCGCTCCAACCGGAGACTGATTTGACCTCATCATTGGAGGAAATGAACCTCTGGTGTTGGATACTCCCATATTAGCTTAGGAAGCTGCGTGAGTTCAGGATTTGATGGTACTAAACGCTCCAGGTGGTCCAGGTTTTTGGGTATGACGACTCGGCTTTTTTTCGTCAGTGTAAAAATGACAACTTTCTGTTTTAGTTGCATGCGATTATTTCCCAACAATCCAAAGCATGCCCATTTTCCTGGAGCACAATCAACCTTGGTTGTATTTGGAATTAAAAACACAGAACTGCTGCAGACAGACCCAAGCCTGACTTCAGACTCCAGGCTAAACCGAGCTGAGGTTGTTGCCTTTGGCCTCAGCTCCAAACTCGGGTCTTTGTTGCAGCGATCTACAACCGTCCCTCCGCCGGTGCCAAAGACGCAGACTGCAAGGGTTTGACTTGGTGGTGTACCGCCTCTGCTTCCTGCTCTGGTCCTCTGTTTTGCCACAAACTCAGGCAGAACGTGGCAGCCGTACCGCGCCCTGCCGTCTAATTCAGGATGTTGCAATAAAAAACTCACACAGAATGTATCCACAATTGACTACAACTACAACAGACACTGGTGTTTTCTCTTAGTTCTCCTCTGACCCCACTGCCTCTCTTAAACTAACACACACACACACACACACACACACAAACACACACACACACACACACACACACACACACATGCAGGAATGTGACTGTCTACCTCCGAATGTCTCAGACCGTCTTGAAAACGCAGTGGGAGGAGAGAAAGAGGTCATCCAGAGACGTTGGTGATACGGGGGGGACTTGACCCCCCCACCCTCCACGTTTTCTATCCGGACATTCTTGTGTCTCATACAGACTCTATTTCAGGTCAGGCTGATGTCTGGAGGCGCTGAAATCTGGGCTGAGTCGAGGTTGGCTGCAGCCGCGGTGCTTGGGCGTGCGTCGGCCACCCAGGTGTCGCTGTGAACGCCAAACCCCCAGATCCCGCCAGCAGCCCCCAACCTCCGCTTTATCTCACATTCCCAGTCTGCAACACATGTTAGCGTTTCACCAAATGTTCTTTTGTACACTCTGACTTGATTTTGATCAGCTTTTGCGATGTTTTTCCTTTCCTTTCTACCTCTCCTGTTGTTGAAAGCTCACCACACACACACACACACACACACACACACACACACACACACACACATTCCTTCCCTCCCTGATGCAAACGCACGCCCATGTGCAGCAGGTACAGTATCCTGGATTTCCTGCCCAAAGAAGGCAGTTTCAGATCGTCTCCGTCACATAACAGACATTCCTCAGATTCCTGCTGGAGCGGAGGCTGGGATGCAGCCTGACAGACAAGACGGCCAGACCGACGCACAAAACAGTCACTCCAGGACGGCGAGCAGCCTCGGCAGGACACAGACAAGCCTGTGGCTGTAGCGCCTACCAGGACTATTGTGCCATAACAGCACAACGGAAAACAACAGTGCCCTCCACAACCCTCAAATTCCAGGAGGAGCTGATTAGATTTGTTGATCTTCCCTTATTTTCCCTCATGTGATTCACCTGTGCAGGTCTGTTCATTTCATCGCCAGGAAATCACTGCTTTCGTTTTTCCAGAGAGGGTTAGGGCCTGACATCTGCACTGACCTCCGACAGCGTCGCACCTCGATGTCACTCTCCCACAGCACCAGCGCCATGGAGTAGATATCGGCCTGCTTGAAGGACTCGGTGTTTTCCAGGTTCAGCCGGGCCTCCAGCACCTCGGGAGCCATGTACCGGGCCGTACCCACCTGCAAAGCAAGGCCCGTCAGAAAGAGCTGCAGCTCAGGACGCAGTAACAGAAGAGACTCCGAGGCAGCAGAAGCACATTTACGGGTCAGAACGTGGAGGACCTGCAGGCTGCTGATCAGACAGTCTCTGCCCGAGCACGTCCACACTCACACACTCACACTCTCACCGCTGCCTTTCCAGACGGCAAACGATGAGTCAAACACCAGATGAACAACGGCGAGCAGAGAGGCTGACGCAGAAGCCAAGTGCCCGAAGAAATGCACGTTGCAACAAAACCTGCACCGCCTCATCGGTCCTGCTTGCGCCTAATGTTGGGTCAACGCTTCAGCTTGCCAGCTTTCAGTAAAGGTTCTTAATATTTAACACACGCTTGAATTCTGCAGCCAGGAGGTCAAAGACAACGTTCCAGAGTCATGTGATCAGGAGAAACGCTGAAGGCTCCACCCACCTGTCCGCTATTGGCCAGGTCATCCACCGACAGGCTGCTGTCCAGCTGCAAGCCCAGGCCGAAGTCGCACAGGCAGCACGTCAGGTCGCTCTTCACCAGGATGTTGGAGCTCTTGAGGTCACGGTGGACGATGGCCACCTGCAGGTCACATGGTCGCAGCGTGAAACCTCCCTTTCCCCCGTGGGAACCGTGAACACACACGTTCTACCTTCGGGCGTCCGCAGGGGAGGCGGTCACTGTGGAGGTGGGACACTCCCTGGGCTAAGGAGCTCCCCAGGATCTTAAGCTCCTCCCAGCTGATCACATTATGCGTCAGGTATTCCTGGAGATCAAAGCGGTGGTGGTGGTGGTTGTAGATCAAAGAACTATGGAAAAGGGAACTCGGGCGTGGCTCACCTGCAGGTTCCCTCTGGCGTGGAAGGCGGTGATGAGCCAGTACTGCCTCTGGGCCTTCTTCTCCTCGGCTGTAAGGAAGTGGAGGATGTTCTCGTGCCGCAGGTCCGAATTGGAGAAGATGTCCTTCTCGTTCTTCCAGGACGCGTATTCCTCGTACGGGAAGATCTTCACGGCCACCGTTTCGAACTGATCAGATGCGTTCTGCTTCAGCTTGGCCTTGAACACCTGCGCGAAGCGGCCCTTTCCCACCTGTGGCGGCGACAAGGGTTTAGAATCAGGGGAGGGTTCTAAATTCAGCCTGTCCCAGGGCAGATGGTCCCAGCGGCATCACCAGCTGATCCAGCTCTATGGGCAGCGGCTCCGTGTTGTGGTTCAGGTTGTTGGCGAGCGTGGAGCTGCTGTCGGACCCGTCGTCGTCCATCATGATGACGCAGACGTCGCTGCAGTCCAGGCCGCCGCTTTTGGGCTTGCGTTTCTTGATGCCCCTCTCCCACTCCTGGCTGTGCATGCGGGGCCGGTGCACGCGGTACCAGTAGAACATGGCGCCGATGACGACGCCCATCACCAGCAGGGGGAGCAGGCTCACCAGAACCACCGACACCAGAGAGTCTTCAGGGGTCGGATCCACGACTGGAAGAAAGATGGAGATAAAATGGCTGCTTGGGATGGCAAAAGTATCAAAAATGTCAACAAAAAAGCTGGAACAAAACACCGCCCCCTGGTGGTCGGGTCTCCTCTTTCCCCCTTTAAAACAGAGGAGCGGCTAAACGGGCGGGTAAATAAAGGGCACGGTGGAATACTTGTGGTTTTGGGTGCAGCAACAGCAGGAAAAATTTCCACTTTAAGACATTAAAGCTCAAAACAGGAGGGAGGGGACGGAGAGGGACGCAAAATGTACAGACACGACCGGGCGCAGCACACGTTGAACGGTGTGGGTGGCATCCCTAACAATAATTAATCAATTTATGACAAGGATCAGAGGCTGACACAGTCACACACACCCACACACACAATTCACAGTTAGCAACACACTAAAATGTTTATGCGTCAGTTCTCTGGTTATGAACAAACTTCTGAGGGGGAAAGCTGCAGGTTACTGTGGCCCAGGGAGGACAGAGGGACCGGCTGAAGGGGGACAGAGAGCTAAATGGACCTGTTATCCTGGGACAGGCTGTAAAAACCGACCGGTGTCCTCAGAGTCCGCCGCTTTAGCAGACTCTGCCAGCATCACCGCCTCCTCTGAGGCGGGCGTGCCAGCCGGACCCGACAGCGGCCAACTGTCCGAGCGAGCGCGGTGGGAGGAAAACAGTCGGCAGCCTGTGCGGCTCCGCCGGGCTGGACTGGTCTCCGCACTGGGCACCTTCTCAAAGTCTCTTTCAGCTAAACGGCAAAAACAGACACCGACCAGCGAGAACGTCACACCACTCCGCACCGTCGCTTTTCCAAGTCTTTTCTATACCTTCAAGACAATAATTTACCCAAGATTTTGAATCTATTTTTTACGGTAACAGATTAGCAGCATCTGTGTGCGGCTGGTTCTGTCTGCTGCTCAGAGGTGAAAATAGAACGTCTTCATTCTGCGGTCGAGCGTCTGAGCAGCACAGCTGTAAATCTCCTCTTTTTATTGCGCTGGGCTGAGCTGCAGGTGCAATAAATCAAAACAGAGAAATTTTTAGATTTGAAACAGCTTCAAATGTCTGGATGTAAAGTGGGTTGGAGGAAAAAAACGCCCAGCAGAGAGTCAGACAGGACCTCTCCGATTCCGTCCGTCCGTCCGTGTGTGTGTGTGTGTGTGTGTGTGTGTGTGTGTCTCAAGGTGTGTGTGTGTGTGCCTGTGCAGAGTTTCTGAAGGATTTTGACGTTTATTTGACATTTCAGACGCGCTGATTGCAGTTGCATTTGTGTGTGTGTGTGGTGTGGGTGTGCGTGTGCGCACGCACGCATGTGTGTGCATGTGTTTTTGGAGTGGAGGCCAGAACAAAGTGGAAATCAGAATCGAGAAGCCTTTCCCGATCAGCAAGCGTGCTTCTTCCAACCACTTCACACATTCGTCGAGCTAATAGAGAGTTCCTCGACTCCAGCATGTGTGTGTGTGTGTGTGTGTGTGTGTGTGTGACTCACGCTCTTAACGATCTCAGCAGTTGCTAATTACTTGGAAGCTCACAGTGTTTGCTGAATAACAAAAGCGTCAGATATTTAAAAGGACTCAACTTTCCTGCAGGAAGACCAGAACCAGACATGAGTTCATGCTGAAAACAGGTGATGGGTGGAGAGACGGAGCCATCACAAACAGAGAGGACGGGCTGCGCACGGCCCTTTTCTGCCGTCTGAGTGTGAGAAACGGTCGTTTCTCCAGAGGACATTCCGGCGGGGCTGGTTTGTGTTGCACGAGGGTTTACTGCCTGTTATCAGGGAGCCAGACGGTCACCAGCCCGACTACCAACCACCATAAAATCACAACCCTCGTCTGACGTGACCAAACCCGACCTGTTACACTCATCACAGCAGATCTTTTTATTACTTTTGTTTGCACTGCCAAACCTTCGTTTCCCTCCAGAAACACTGTGTTTAAGTGACTTTACAGCGGTGCTTTAACGCCTCTTAGCGTATTTAAATAGCCCGTCCTTACGCAGCCGGCCTCGGACTCGCGTATATACTCGTTATGGTTCCACGAGCCAGACGGCTTCATAAACACGGCTCCTATCAGCGCGGCCTCCTCGTCTTACGCCTCTTTATGCATCTTCCAGGCCGCTGCCTGACTCATCCCTGTAAAGGAACCGTCCTGTGAGACAAGAGAAGGACAAGATTCCACTTTTCAGGAAGGAAAATAAAAATAAACGTGTAAAAATATGTTCAGAGCCACTTTAGAGACCTGATTCTGGCTGTTTGTTTGTAATCATCTTATTTTTAACTCCTCTTCCTCTATTGTGTAACTAAAAAATGTCGCCCGGCCTCGCGACTGTGTCACGAGGCCGGGCACATTCGTCTCCAAGGAGGCAAAATAGCCGAGACGCCGGCGCCAAAGCGCAAAGACTACGCTTGAATCCGTGCTGGGAATCATGGACACTTCGGCCAATCCCTCCCATTCCGTTCTTCGGGCTTGTCCGACTTTTCAGCGCGGCGCTCAGACAGACGGTGCCAGGACGGCGTCCACCATCCGCCGGAGCGCGCTCGCACACGCGTGTGAATCCGTCTGCAAAGGTCTGCACGACAACCTGGTTGAAACAACCTCGGCCGGCAGCTCGGACTTTTAAAATCTGCTCTCGGCCTGAGCTTTTTATTGCTTTTTATTGCTTTTTATTGCTTTTTATTGGCTGGAAAAACCTGCTTTCGCTAACGTCCAAGTTTGTCTTGTAGCTGAGTGTTTGTAGACGTTGAGCCGGTGCTGCTCTGCGATAGTTACGCTCCTGCAAACATGGCTCCGCCGGGGAAAAACTGCACGTTTCACTGTTATTGGCCTCAAAGTGGCAACAGCCGACACCAGCGAGCCTTCAGAGGAGCCTCTGTCTTTGGTTCCGTCCTCAGGAACCTTCTTCTGCGTCTCCCCAGACTGAAACGTTCTGAGCGATTTCCTTCTGACGGGGTTGCGATGTTCAAACCTCAACATCCGCCAGGCGCGTCACACGCACATGGAGGCATTCGCAGAGGAACGAGCTGTGGTCGCGATCCGGCAAACAAAGACGCTCCTGCTGCGTGTGTTCTGAATGGAAGGAAGGAAGCGCACGCCTCCGGACTCTGGCCGTACGTACGGCTGCGAGGACCAGAGCGCTGGACCGGTGGGTGGAGGCAGAACTTCCCACCGCTGCTTCAAGCGACCCGCGGTGGCAGGCTGCAGAACGGCTGCAGAACGGCTGCGTTCGGCCACGAGGGGGTCTGCATCGATCTGCATGCGAACTCTACCGGTGACACACCAGCGCGGGAGAACCGTCTCACCACAAGAGATGTTTTCGATTTGAGTTAAACACAGACGGGAAACCATGTGTCTGGCTGGCCTGTGCACACCACACACACACACACACACACACACACACACACACACACACACGCATTCATTGACCCACAGATGTGACAATGTGCTGGATTTCCCACATATCACTGACACTCGATGTTTCTACGTGTTGTTTGTGAAGACACGGTAGCAAGAACAGCGTCAACGTGCCAACAGCGTCTGCGGTCGGGTAGAAAGCGCGTTGGTTCACTGAGGGATGAAAGGCGTGGAATCGTCACAGCCGGCGAGATGAAACTAGCTGCGGTCGCGCTTCGCTTTGAATAAAGGAGGCTTGCAGAGTGTTTACGTGTAATCCACCACAAGAAGCGTGTGAACAGAGCTGACGGCTGCCCCCCACCCACTGCTGGAGCTTCACCTCCCTGAACCAGGCCTTTCTTGAGCTTCGGTTTCTACCACCGGCTTTCAGAACAGCGTCGCGGGCGGTCCCGGTACTCACCAGGGGAGAAGCTCAGAACGTCGTTGCACTCCTCCGCCCTGCAGGAGCAGACGTGAGCCGTCCCGCTGGTCGTGTTCTTCTCCCTCATCACGCAGGTGGAGCTGTTGTGATCATCTAGCATCAAGCCGTAAAGAGACTTGGAAGGGTCGTGACACAGCGTCTCCATGAAGAATCCCGTCTCGTTCTTCCTCCTGAGGAACAGGTGAGCTGGGGGTTAGTCGCACCTCCACCTGCCAACACCACCTTCCTCCTCTCTCCGACCCACCAGATGGCCACGCAGACTTCTTCAGGCAGCTGGCAGATGGAGGTGATGTTGCAGCTGGACCCGCAGGTCCCCGTCCCGCTGCAGCTGGAGGGCTCCACGTCGCAGAACTTGCAGAGCTGATTTAAGGGCAGAAAGCCGGGCATACCTGCAGGAAGGTTCAGGCGATTAGGGAGGAGGTTTCTGAAGGTCTCCAGTCTTTCATCTGCAGAACGAGAGCGTTGGCGCATCTCAGCGCGCTAAGTACACAACGCAGTTGTTGGAAGTTGACAAAGAGAGGAATTTGAGATGGCGTCTGCAGATGTTCTTCTGGGCTGCAGATGAAAGGACTGGAGGATGGAGCTAACAAAAACAGGCCCCACAGATCCGCGACGGCGGAGCCAGGCAACCACCCCGGAAAGAGGAAAGAGTCGACCAAGCAGGCGGCCAGCAGCAGCCGGTCAGGCCGGGCTGGTTCACACTCGACCAAAACCTCCCGGAATGTTTGCGGCTTCAAACGCAGAAACGGGCGCCGATAAATCCGAGTCTGTCACTTGTTTCATCCGCAATAAAAACAGGATGTGGAGGAAAGTGGTGCAACACACACAACAAACACGAGTGCACAAATTTGTGCGTGTTCAGGCAGTGATTCAGCGCCACTCAGGTGACTCAGCTGGTTCATCACAAACACGCTTGCAGGGCCTCCTTCAGCAGCCTCTTCCTCCTGGGCTTCCGCCCTCCTCCTCCTCAGATCTGAGCTCATCTGGTCCATCGTTGACGCCAGCTCAACAAGGGCGGGTTGGAACGAGCGCAGGCGGCCTCCTCAGATTCCAAAGTTGGCCTCAGGCGACAGATGCTTGAAAGGTGAACGGATACTTCCTCATCACCACGGCTGGAGACAGGAGGCGGGGTTTACACGGAAGGGTTGGTCTGCTTCCCTCTCCCGGGTCCGGCCCGTTTTTGTTGCAGCTGCTGTCTGCGTCTGCTGCGATCGTCGGTCCTTTGGTCTCCCCACCACCGGCGCTCCTCCTCCGGCTCCTTTTGTTTCCACACTGAAGCAGCGTCAGATGTCGGCCGATCCAAGACCTTCATGAAGGAGCAGCAGCTCCACTCAGGAGTTCTTTCACATCTGTTAGTCCATTTCCAACTTTGCTGGAAAAAAGGCCGACTCTGAATCCCGCACGCCGCCATCGCCACGAAGGAGGGTCGGCCCGCATGCGTCTGACGTCCAGGAGGCAGTCAAAACATGTGCGAGCGGCGCAGACGAGCACGCCACGCTTCACTTCCGGAGCCCCAACGCTGCTTCTATCAGCTGTTAATTACTGGCAGGCCTCAGGTTAACCTGCCCGGCTGAGGGGAAGCAGGAATTCCAGTAACTGGGAGCTAAAGCTCCGGGAATTCTGTGAGGAGTGGAAATCTCAGTCTCCACAAATCCCACCCAAACTTCCCAAGATCCATCCACTCTGCATCATCAGAGCGCTGTCCTGCACAGGATGCTTCCAGGTTCAAATACACACAGGTTTTATTCGGGAACGGCAACTGGCCGACACCTGGAGCGTCAGCACGAAGACAAGATTCACGCGTTGGCCTCAAATTCCAAGGTCTCCGTTCGGGTCCAGGCTCTGGTGTGTTGGAGCCTCTCACATCAGCATAACTCAGCCGGTCTGGAGGAAGTCTGACGTCTGGCTGCGCGACCAGACGGAAGGAGCTAATTTACTTCCAGCTGTGAATCCAACTCCTGGATCTGCGTCAGCTGTCAAACACGAAGGAACGTTTTCAAGAAATTCCGCAGAAATTCAAGAGAGAATGAAAAGTATTTAGGTGTGTTCGTTCGAAGAGTTTGTTTGCTCAGATTTCAGCTGCTGCAGAACCTCCATCTTGCCACCTGCTTTTCCATTCCGGGTGGAGGATGTCGGAGTCGGCTCAGAAGAGGCGGGAATGCTGCTGAAGACAAGGAGCAGCACGTCACCTGTCGCCAGGACGCACGTGGAGCAGCTGGAGGTGAGACCGGCTGAAGCCGCGGAGGCTCGTGCAGCATCCGTCAAGGTCTCACACCTTCCTGTGTCTCACCCGACTCCCAGAATGTCTCAGCTGCTTCCCAACGACCGGCAGAAGGCTCCACGACCGCCTGGCTCGCTCTCTCCCGCTCCTGAAACCTATCCTCCCCCCTCCTCCTCCTGCAGCTCTGCCGTAATCCTCTCCCTTTTTTTCCCGCCTTCCTCTCTTTGGAGCATCCTGCCATCTCTCTTTTCAACTTTTCCTCTTGTTTGTGTCCAGGAGAGGAGCTACGGGACGCTGGGCTGGAGGAGAGCGGACGAATATGGTCAAATCCAGAGACGGGAGACAAACACAGCAGCAACCGGAGGAATCCAGCTTTTTTCCTTTGAAACTTCCCTCAATGCATTTAGTCCTAAAAGAATTCCTCTGTAACATTGTTTGTCACTTGTTTCTTAGCAGGATGGAAGGGAATCATCTGTGGAACACAGATTCTGGTAAGCAGATCCAAAAGAAGAGAGAACGACGGATTCCGCCTCAAACCAGATGACGTTCTGGAAGAAAGGGTCGCAGGTTTGTCCTAAATTCCCAGTTGTGGGGTCAGAATTCTGCCACCTTGGCTTGGTCATGATTAGCCCGACCCGAACCGCCCAACTGGAGAACGGAATCCTCTTCCACAACATTTTCAGCTCTACTGCGTTTTCATCCATCGGGCAGCGTTTTTCAGGGTGACTTTCGCATCTCAGGAGTTTTGGCTGCGACTCTGTGGAAAAAAAACACTGGAAAGGAAGGAAGAACGAGCCTTGCCTTCCCGCCACGACCGCGGAGGTTATCCGCATCGACTGACGGCAAACAAAGAAAGAGGAGATGAAGAAAGAGCGGCGGTGTTTGGATAACCGCAGCGCGGAGCTGCTGCGTTACTGGGAGAGCGGGAGGGTTTTCCTGCAGGTCCGAGGTCGGGAGGACAGGGAGAACCAGCAACAGCGTGGGTGGAGGCCTCCTCAGCATGTCCCTGCACGTCTATTTGTGACACATTCGATGCAGCGGGACCACACAGTTCCTCTGGTATGTGGGATTTCCAGGTTGAAAATAGCCGCCACAGTGGGAGGAGGAGGAGGAGGAGGAGGAGGAGGGGGGCAGAGACAGCCAGGGTGCAGTTGGGCTCATTTTAACAGTAATCTCCCACAGTCATCTGCAGGATTAACACCCAAAGTCACCAAGAAACCTACTAACTCACTAATTTACCCGGTTAGCCTTTAAATCAGAAGAAGCTCACCAGCCTGTCAGCGTTTCACCTGTTTAAAGCTCCAGAATCCTACTATTTTAGCCCTGCGGGAGTAAAAAAACGCACGTAAAGAGGAGCAAACGCCTCCATCCACGTTCAACACGCGTCCTCGTCAGAAAAACGTGTTTCCAGAGTTTCTTTGTGACAGCTAACACGTGGACTCGTCCTCTTGTGCATATTTACACATGCTGCCGGCGTCATTCAGGAACGCGACTCAACTGAAGATTTCACCTATTTTACATTTTTGAAGGAAACTTTTACAGCATCATTCACACACTCGATATCAGAATATGACGCGCTTAATCCGTTTTCACCTGGTTTCGGAGCCGAAGGTGCCCGAAGCACCTTCGGGCACCTTCGGGCTCCTGCGCTCCCTCCGGCCGCCTCACCTGTTGCGCGTCGCTGCGTAACGCGGCTGAAGCCCGAAGAGCCGCTTGAGACGCCCCGAGAGACGGAGTCTGTAGGTCGGGGTGACTTACCGGCGGCCCCGGAGCCCAGCAGCACCGTCACGACGAGGACGGAGAGGGAGAAGGAGCAGCGCCGATCCTCCATCTTTCCCTCCGCATTCACGTCAAATAGTCCCGTCAGAGTCCGGAGAGGGAAGGAGGGAAGGAGGGAAGGAGGGGAGTGTGTGTCCGCTCCGCTCGGCAGCTGGAGAGTCACTGCGGAACTATCACACTCTGTCACACTGTATACACACCCCCGCACACTGTTCACACACACACACACACACACACACACACACACACCGACTGACAAGAAACACGGGAGAGTGGCAGATTTCTCTCTCTCTCTCTCTCTCTCTCTCTCTCTGTCCTACACACACGCTCTCTTTTTCTTTCTCACACACTCTTACTTTGTTTCACACAAACTTTACTCTCCTTGAATGTTGTGTGTGTGACTTTTCTCGTCAGTCTTCAGCTTATAAGAAATGTTACATTTGGTTGTAAAAACTAATCAGAGCGAAGAAACTAATATTATTAAATCTGTAATAATAATAATAAATGACACCAATAATAATATCATTAATAACATTGAACATTAAAAACATTAAAGCCCCTGTGTGTGTGTGTGTGTGTGTGTGTGTGTGTGTGTGTGTGTGTGTGTGTGTGTTCTTGAATCAGCTTCAACAGGTCTGACTGTGGGCGGAGTCACGCCGTTCCTTCTCCCTCTTTTCCTGAGGCCCGCCCACGTGACCCTCAGGTGGGTTGGTTGGAGCTCCGCCTCCATCACCCGAGCGCGCTGGGCTGGGGCCCGGGACACTGACGGGTGACTGACAGCCGCCGAGGAGGGTTGACGGCGC
>CAAE01013842.1:92040-122019 GCA_000180735.1 Tetraodon nigroviridis | reverse complement strand
GGTGTGTGTGTGTTTGGATGTGTGTCAGCTAGCTCCTGAAAGTCCAGCAGAGTCCAGTATGGAAGGTTGAGAACAGCTGTGGACATGAGCAAAGGAATTTGCAGAAACCCAACCTCATGATCTCTCTCTCATTACACACACACACACATGCGTGCGCGCACACACACACACACACACACACACACACACACACACACACACACACACACACACACACACACAGATTCTGTACAGTTATTTTAAAGTGATCAAACGAGCTTCACCCAACCTGGTGAAGAGCAGAAACAGTTGGAATCCAGAAAGTTAAACATTTGTTAGGTTTAAAACTTTTAATATTTAATTAGTCTAAAGTCCATTTAGCTTTGGGCAGTGACCTCAGGACTTGCAGGGCCAAATAAATTCAACATTAGGATTGCCCAGAAGACATGTTTTGTTCTGAAACTTCATCATTTTACTTCGAGCAGCCATGTTTGTATTTCTGCTGGTAACAAGAATCACAACCAGCGAATCGGCTCAAGAACAAGACGTTTTCTCTCAGGAAATAATATCTGGTGATTGTTGAGACTGCAGAAGGCAGGACTTCATTCTCTCTCTCTCTCTCTCTCTCTCTCTCTCTCACACACACACACACACACACACACACACACACAAACAAGTCCATACTTGCCCGTTGCTGTTGCATAATGTCTCCGATGCCTGAAAACTGAGCTGCTCAACTGTTAGCATCTGTTAGCACTTTGGTAACGCTGACACAAGTGTTCATCTGAGTGTGCAAATGTTCACTTTCGTGCGCTAACTGGTGATCCAGTCCCCTCCACGGGGATGTCCTGCATCCTGCTCCTGTGGTCCTGCTAATGTCCTGCGCCGTCACCTTATCAGAGTTCTGCCCCATAGGCTGCATCCATCGTTACCTTCTCGCCACTGGCTTCAGAGCTGCTCTCCGGCTCCGAGTCGTGGGGATTTGAGCGTTTAAGCGTTTAATCTCAGGATGGAGCCTGATCGACACGCCCGAGGTGATTAGTGCACGCTGGGCCACCAGAAGGCCCACGCATGTAAACCCTCACACCTGCTAACACACGTTCACACCACTAATTGAAAGCAGCCGTTTGCAGTGTGTTGAAATGCCCCCTACACACACACACACACACACACACAGACACACACCTGTTGTCTGTGAATGACCACAGATGCAGTGCAGTTTCGCTGCGCTGTTGGTTCTTGGGCTTTGTTTTCCCACCGGCCGGCTGGACACACTGGGTCCTTTCACTCACTCACTCAGGTCCTTCATGCTTGGGGAAGTTCCCGCCTCCACCCACCGCCCCTAATTCTTCTCCCACCCGCTGGCATCCCCACCCAACAGCTCTGAGGAAGGAGCATTGTTTAGGAAAAGAACTGATTGTGATCCACTAAAAGAGAGATCCGAGGATTAAAAGTCCGGGACTGTTGTGTTAGCGGCTGATGAGCGTCCTGGTGCACCTCAGGGCTCCGCTATCAGCTCCCACACCGCTATCATAAAGATAAGAGAAAAAACGACTGGTTTCTTATCCACTCCAGGTTGACATGAAAGCCATTCATCCCACCCTTCTCTGGGACCATTTGTGATTCCAGTTTTGAGATTTCCTGGAATGCCGCTGATTTTCTGTCTGATCATCCACAAATGAAACTGGACTCTGCTCACACATGCTAGCAGCGTTTCTCCAGGGACGACGGCGCTTCTTCTCCGTAATCCACCATCAAACCCGGTGGGAGAGGCTCGACATGCTGCGTGGAATGTTGCTGTCGGGAAGGGGAAGAACCGAAGCCAAGAAACGGGAGAGAGTCGGAATAGGAAGACGACACTGGGGAGGACAGTTGTGCAAGGAACAAAGCGGAGCGATATTTCAGAAATATTCACATGTTCTTGACAAAGTGACAAGAACGTGATTGGATGCAGTGAAACGATCCGCGTCGACCCTTCAGTCGTTCCTGTCTGGGAATGGCGGCGCTGGCGGTGATCCTGCAGCTGTTCCTGCAGCTGCAATCCGAGGATCAGCGCGTCTTCCTCTGTAATTTTTGATGTGATCTTTTGGGGATCACGGCTTGTTCACCGTTACCAGAGAGCAGGAACGGGTGCGTCTGCGGGTCAGGATGCGTTTTCTCCTTTTTAATCTGGGAGATTTAGTTGGATTTCGGTGCATTCCAACGCCTCAGCTGAGGTGAACGTAAAGATAAAAGGCAAACAGCGCGATGGTTAGCGCCCGTCGGACGTCTGAACACTGGCCCTGCGGTAAACCAGGAACACTTTTCCACCGCAGGTGAAGCTTCTCCTGCTTCTGTCCACCGACAGGTCGCATCATGCAAATCTGCCACATTTGTCCTTGTTGCACGCGCACGTTGTTGGCTAACGCTTTAGCGGTGTGACAGGCGAACTTGATGCTAGCTGGAGTCCTTGTCAGGGTCGCTTTGGCAGAGGCGGAGATGAATGTGAACCCTGCAACAAACAACAGCTGATAGGAGCAGACGCAGGAGCACGCAGAGTGTGTGAGCATGCGACCAGACGTGTGTGTGTGTGTGTGTGAGGCTGGAGGCGTCAAAAGCCAAGCATTTGTTCCCGTACGGCCCCCACCAGAATGGAATGCACTTCCGTTCTGCTGCGCATACGTCCAGGCTGGTTTTCTCCGTTGCCGTCTGGACAAAAGCGAGAGAAAAAGGCCTCGGGCTCCGCCCACGCTTCCTCTCTCTACCTCATCACTTATCTGGGTTTTCCTGGCAGAGACACAGGAAAAAGCGACGTCAGCGGCACAGCGTGAGGCGTCGCAGGGTGGGCGGGGCCTCCTGGATGGATTATTTAGGTCAAAACAGCACATCTCCCATCACGAAGAAGACGGCCAAACGTTTCCCGAATGTGTGACGGGATTGTTTGTGGCTCTGAGCCGCCTGCTCGTGTTCGACAGGACTCCTAATCAAGCATCTGTGTGTGTGTGTGTGTGTGTGTGTGTGTGTGTGCGCGCCACATGTGAAATGTTTGGGATTACGAATAATCGTCAGTCTTTCTGGAACAAGTTCCCCCCGCCGGACCGCCACGGACGGGACAGAAGACAGCGGGAGGGAGAGGAACAAAGATCGTTTGATTAGGTCTGGTGTGGCGTTGGTGTCATCGTTGACTCCCCTCTCCTCTCGCTCAGCTGTCTGACTCCATGTGACCTCCCCCTCCTCCTCCTCTTCCTCCTCTTCCCCTCTTCTTCTGCGGCGTACCTCAGATCTCAAATGTCACAACTCAACTTTGCATTCAGAGGTTTGGCCTTTGACCTCTCGGTGGGCGGGACAAACTGATAATGGCCTCCTTTCAGGCCTGATTTATCGGCCAGAGAGCGACACACAACGCCCGCGTGTTGACAAGAACACGCATGGCCACATTCTACAGGCATGTTCACGCGTGGACGGCTGGTGGTGGACGCCGTCGTCCCAGCCTGCTGAGGAGATGAAGCAGACACAGATCAGAGATATGGTGGAGATCAAATAAACAGATGGAGGAGGAGTTTCTGGGGTTGACGTGCACGAGGGCATGGCTCCGCCTAAAAACACTCCTCTGCTCGCTTCCCTCGGTCTGAGGCGACGCTGGGCCCGTCCACGCTAACGTGGACAAAGTTCACCGTGCAGAGTTCCAGTAACAAAGAGCTGGTTTTGTTGGAGCTTCGGTGGTTCCAGTAAATCAGGAATGTGTCAAGATTCCCTCTTTTGGATGACGCCATCGCAGCAAATATGCGAATCGCATGTCAACAGAACGACAGAAAAATTCAATAATTATTCATATTTCAGCTGTAGCTTTGAGGCCACATTTGGATTTCATCCTAGTTTCTCTCCGATTCTGGAATATCCTCAAATCGGAGGTTGGAGATGCAGAAACAGCCTCCAGGAGCTGGAGCCCAGGATGGATGAGGGATCATCTCTGGAAGCGGAGATGTTGGCGTCCTGGACAATCCCTCCATTCAGCCGAGATGCGCAGCGCACGGAGGCTTCACGGAGGTCCGACGCAACGGCTTGTAAAACGTTTCCTCCCATTTCTCAAGATGGTGGGACAGGAGCGCTCTGTGCTGGGCTGGTAAAACCATCGCACACACACACACACACACGTGCGCGGGGACACATCTGCTCAAACGCTCAGACGTGGCTGAAGGAAAATCAGGAGATGTTTTGGTCTAAATGAGCAGGAAAAGGAAGGAAGTCCAGATATTCAAGGTTATGAAGAGAACTGGAAGGTTCTATTGTTGGAATTTCTGCACACGCCCTCGTCAGAGCACCGGAAGAGAAGCTGCAAACAGCTGGAGCGAACAGCTGGGCCTTTTATTTTAAATATTCCAGAGGTTTCTGGGGGAGGAAGAGTAAAGACTGCGATCTCCTGGCCAGTTCCTTCTGCAGGTTTCAGACGGGGAAGCAGAAACCCGTCCGTCAGCAGAACTCGATCCGTGCCCGGACCCGCCCTGCGATTTCCCTTGTGCTGCTCTTAATCTACATCCGAACCGCTGCAGCGCCGCTCCGGCAGCCAGAACTGAACCCCAGGAAAGGAGTGAGGGATGGAGGGCTGCTCTGATTCCACCTTTAATTCCACTTCTGATTCGTTTTTCCATCATTTACCGGATCAGTCGGCCTTTAATTATTGCAGCCTTTTGATGCTAATGGCTGAAACGGTTTTCCTGAATAGATTAGTGGGATTATGAGAGTGATCGTTAGTGCAGATGCTTCATTAACATACTTTCACACAGTGAAAGCAGAGCCGGATGCAGAAGCTCACAGGAGAACAGCTGCATTCCTGAATCAGGAAGGAAACTGCAGGTAAGCCGGGCGCCGCCCATCCTGGATCGGTGTCAGAGGTCACCAGGGTCACGAGGGAGCGCGTCGGGTTCGGGTTCTGGAGTTTCTCATGAAAGGGAAGGAGGAAGTCAGCGAGGAAGCACTTGGGACTGTCGGGTGGCCCAGTGACGGAGGTTCTGTGGGTGGACCTGAGGACTTCGGCCAGGGAAAGAACCCCGCCCGTCACTCCGCACGCGTTCTCTCCGCTCTGACCCGCTCTGGCTGAGCTGGTTCGGGGCCGCGCCGGGCTGGGCCGCTGGGCTGTAATTCACCACTGACCAACCGGGAAGCCGGTCTGGGTCTCTGGGTTTGCACGTGGAGGCCGAGTGTGCAGCTCAGCGAGCCGGGACCACTTCCTGGTCATGCCGACGCCCAGCTTGGCTTGTGAGACCATCCAGAAGAGCGGAACGCTGCCTTTGTTGCGTTTATCCATCGCACTTCAAGCGCTGTCTGGACTCTGTTTAGACTGTGTGAACACGTAAACATAAACACCGTCTGGATTCCGCCGAGCGAGGAAAATAAAGCATGTCAGGTTGAAGTATGGAGACACCGTCACGGACATTCATCTGCTCGCGTCTCCTCAGTCTGGTTCCAGCTTGAACCTCATCCAGTTCACATCAAAGCCTTTGGTTTTGGCCATGGGTGGAGCTAAGGGCCATAGCCACGCCCCTTTATAAAGGTAGAACCGTATAAGCGGCGTGGGCCTCGTTTAGCTTCGTGCACGCCAACTGAGCAGCTGTTACGTTCGCTCGCAAATGTCAGCACAACACAACCCAAGCAGAGGATGATGCTGCATGTCCGTAAATGGTCGTTATGGCGCTAATCTGCGTTTCTCACCGTTCATAAACAGAAACAGCCCAAAGACAGTTTTTTCCAGCCTTTCACAGATGCTGATGGCAGCCAGCCAACCGGACGTCAGGATGAGCTAACGTAGCCTGTCCGTCCTGATAAAGACTGATGCGGCGTGAGCTAATGCTAACCATCTGTAAGCGGCTGTGCGTGGTTAGCAGCTCTGGGATGGACACGGTTCTGGGTTCACGCTTTCATTTTCATGTTTTTATTTTGCTTTCCTCAGTTTCGATGTAAAACCGCTGAGTTTTGCTCAGGTTCTGTCTTCAGATCACATCAGCTGAGGTTGTGATCGTCTGCAGGCTAAGCTAGCGTGGAGGATCCCGCCGGTCTGCCTGACACCGGTCAGGGGCTTAAAGGAGATCAAACGCTCGCTTTAACCAGAAAAGGCAAAGCCAGGCTCAATTAGCCCGTGTGTACACAAGCATCAGCTGACCGCCATCACGCCGCGGAGCAGATTCACGTCACAGCACAGAATTTCAGACGTCTAAATTAAGGAAACGTGTGAAGTGTTTTTGCTGTAAAATTACTCGCTCGTCCCTCATTTTCTCAAGAACAGAATCTCACCTGAGGTCCTGATCAGCGTTTTTCATGGTCAAACTTTCTGGCCAAGCACAAAAACAGGTGATTAACGTTAGCGTTTCCACGTAGAAGCGTCAGACCAACGTCTGCAGGCTAACGGTCTGCCTCAAAACACGAAGTTTGCCATGATTCCGAGACTCTCCTGCCACTGGGAATATCTCCTCCTTGCTGATTCTGGTTGGCTGCTGAGGTTTGCTTTGCTCTACTCTTCAAAGAGCCACTCAACGATCCTGTTTCATGTCACTAACAGACATTAAAGACACGCTCCGTCAAAGCTGGAGGCCATAAAAGAGGGAAAAAGAGATGTGAACATGACATCTAATCAGGCTGATGTGGGCGGACTCCTAGCGAGGATGCTGCTAGCGTGTCTGTGTGGTCAGCTGAGCAGGATTTGGCAAAGGGATCGATCGCTGACGGGTGGAAACTGATGATTTAAGGAGCAAACGGAGGGTTAGTCATCGGCTCTCTGGAACCGGGCAGGCCGGGTGGAGCGGGTGGAGCGCTCGGTAGGGAGAAGAGGAGGAACAGGGGGCTGCTCTGCATGGAATTATTCACTGAGGTTTTTCTCCAACCGTGCAGGGAAACATGCAGCTGTAGCTGGAGGACGGATTGACGGTGATCCAGGACATCTGAGGAGGCCTTCATCGGCTCAGCGGAGCAGTAAGCCTACACACCGCACTCCTCCTCCTCCTCCTCCTTCATGCTCTGTGTTCAGATATGGAGCTTTGGCTCTCATCCACGCAGCCCCTCCCCTCCACCCCGCCTGTGGCGACCTTTGCCCTCACCCTTTCACCTCAGTTCTTCTCCTGTCTCTCTCTGCTCTCCGTCCTTCTCCTCTTCAAAGGCTCTGTTTACCTCTGTTGCTAGCACCATCGCCATGGTGACCAGTCTGGGGCCTCCGACCAAATGTTTAGGCCCACGAAGAGAGAGAGAGAGAGACGGAGAGACGGAGAGAAGGAGAAAAGAGGCTAAATCCCAAAAGACATGGCAGCAAAACTCCATCTGTGGGAATGAGAGTCCAGCTCTGCAGCTTTTATCGTCTTTAGGACTCGTGTGGGGAAACGGATCCAGCATGGAGACGAAGATTCCTCCTCCTTTTCATCCTGTTCACACACAATAAACTAGCTTTTCCTCGGAAATCAAGGCTCTCCCTAAATACAGACGTCAGCCGCTACCAGTTGTGGTACAGCTGCCTGTTTTTCCCTCCTTTATTCCATCCATCCTGAGCTGGGTCACTGGAAAATAGGCCTTTAGGGTCCCAGTTTGGGCTCTGTGGTGGCTGGAGGCCTCCAGGAGCCCGGCAGGGGCCCCTTTACAGACTGATGGTGGGTGGGGTCACTGGACAAGCCACGCCCCCTCGCATTATCCCTTGTAGGTCCAATTGAAGAGTTCCTGTCAAGAAAACCACCAAAACCATCCGACCTGCTGGGAGTTGGTGCCGCCTCCACCCTGGACCAGACCCACACTGAGCTCATTACCCGTGGGCGGGGCGGGACGGGCGGGGCGGGGCGGGGCGGGGTGGGGTGGTGGGATGGTGGGGGCTTCCCTTCTTGTCCTCACCAGGGTTTTATAGAACTTTCCAGAGTCGTTTCTGCTTCATGAGATAATCCACCAAAGACGGGACCGAAGAACGTCCCCACCTCCACCCGGTCCCACGGTCCAGCTCAGGGACGCACACACACATTAACGCAAACACGCAGCTTTGATCACACGACCCTCTCCCGCACCGTCATGTTGCAGCCGTGTGTGTGTGTCCTCTGCAGCGCACAGAAGCACTACTGTCCAGAAACACACACACACACACGGAGCTCCCAAACAAATAACCGCTTCCTCCTGTTTGTGTAACATTTAGTAACCTCCGACCAAACCGCAGCGCACCACCTTCTCCCTCAGCTGGCACGAGGGTGGGAGAGTCTGGCGCAGCAACAGTGAGCACCTGCACAGGTAGGAGGGCGGCAGAAACAAGCCCGCCTTTATGGCTCCGGAGCTGGCCGCTTCCCTCAGGCTGAGGAGGTTACGTAACGGCCCACAAAGAGGCGTTTGTGAGAGGTTCAAGGTTCCGGGGTCTCGTACCTGGAACTCTGACACACAAGAGAGGGCAGCAAGACTCACAACCGCCATAAAAGGACAAATGGATAAACAGATAAATTAACGAGATGTTTGAGAACAAACTCTCTCTCTCTTTCTCTCTGCGGTTTGGAAATATTCCCCTAATTTCCATAATTCCACAAAAGTCTCCCTGAATGATGCGCGTGTGTGTAAGCCCCGCCCACGGCGAGGTCCGGCAAACAGGCCTCGAGTCTTTGGCTGAAGAGACCGACTGTCTTAAGCTAGCAGCCAATAAAAAAAAAAACAGTTTTCTCCCTTAAGGCTGCAAAATAGTGAAACAGGACAGAGAAAATAAAAAAGTTTGAATCTGCCTGTTGGTTTGCACACACACACACACACACACACACACACACACACACACACACACATCTTCATGTGGCGGCTCTTTCATTAGGCTCAAATGTCACGCTGTGAGTGGCCGAGGCTGGGAGGTCAAGGTTGGGGGTCAGAGGTCAGCGGAGTCACATGAATCAGCAGATTGTCTGATCGAAGGAGGAGGAAGAAGAAGAAGCTCTGAAGACGAGAAAAGAGCGAGGAGGCAGGAAAGGTCAGGGCGCAGATGAGCGCAATCTACTGATCTCTGCCTCACACACACACACACACACACACGGATCATTGTGCGTTTCTGTGCTGCACACAATAGATTTGTTATATGGCCACGCTTCTGAAGAGGAGATTAGGGATCACAGACGCTTCAGCCAGAGGATAGAAAAAAACAATCAGGGCCTAAAACGATGCAGCTGTTGCTGTTTTATCCGTCTCATCTTTCAGAGTCGAGAAAAACAAACACTTCAGATTTATTTGCTCATCAAATCTCGCCTCTTTGGACCCTCAGAGCGTCCAGCATGAGTCCAGAGCAAACATCCCTGCGTTTCTAGTGTCGCTGGGGTTTCACTGCACAGCTTTTCACTTTCAGATGAATCCATATTTCATCAAATTACACACAATTTACACCCAACTTACTCCTAAAAAGTCATTTATCTCCTAAAATGTGATTAAAAACGAGTTCGTTCGAATAGCGAACACGTCCGCAGCGCCACCTAAAGGCAAGATCTGCTCATCACACCTGACTACAAAAAAATACATTTTTGTGTCTTTATTTGGAAATTTGTATTTATTACAACTTTATATCTTTTTTAAAAATATTATATATTTCATTTTCTATCAAAAATGCTATTTACAAAGATATTTATTCAATTGGTTATCAATGAATTCAAGGAATTTCTACCACATTTTTCTTTTTTGCAAAGATTTTCATCTTTCTTGATGAACTTCTACCATATGACCGCCAGAGGACATTAGAGCTACGTAAAAACGGATTATTTCACTCCCAAAAATGTTTAGTTACCGGCGTCAACTTGTCATCGTCATCCTGCAAATTATTCAGCCTGTAAGAGCGTGAAAATATAAAGTAAAGAAACCGAGGTGCATGAGTAGGCTTCGGGTTGCAGGGAGGCTTTCGGAGTCTCAGCCACGAACTAACAAAGTTGCTAAATCTTTATTTTTTAGACTCAATTCGTGACCATCTGCCAACAAGTCTGGTTCGTGGCGCCACCTTCCGGCGGCGGTGGGTGGTGCAGCGGTGACGAACGTCCGCGGGGAATAAAAAGTTGGCCGAGAATTTACGACAAAATTAGAGTAAAAGTTATCTAATATTTGCGTTTCCTACGAACTGTTTCGTCCCATTCCTTCAGGAGCAGGTGAGGTTTCGTTACCATTCATTCTAAGTGATATTTTTTCTTTTTGTAACGCGAATTGACATGCCTTTATTTTGAAATCGCACGAGCGCCCGCTCGCGTGCAGAAGCGCGTCCCCGCGTCCTCCGCAGGGAACGCGTGCGGGGCTCGCGAGGCCCGTCGATCAGCGCTCCGAGTGGAAAAGGTGTTTTTACCTGTCCCCCGACCGGCTCCGGTGACGCCGGAATGCTCGAGAACCTCTGGCCCAACTTCCGGGAGGAAATTAAAGGAGGACACGTTTGTTGGCATCGCGCGCCGGCGCAGCTTCAGGACCACCGGCTGATCCATCCGCGTCCGCCGCCCGGACCGGCGAGCCGGAGGCCGGGGCGCGCGTGAGCTCCAGCGGGCGCGGGAAGCATGGTAAGAGCGGCGGGGCTCCGACCCAGCTCGGCTCACGGAAACCGGCCTTTTCTTCCTTTTACTTCTCCCGGACAACCGTTGGTGGGATAAACGGGTTAAAGATCACTCAGAAAAAGTAGATACGGGATATAAATGACTGGATCACGTCTGTGTGTGAAAAGTGGCGGCGTTAGCTGCACGTGGAGGCAGATTGGAGCCGCGTCTGAAGTAAATTGAGTCCAGGCGGCTCCGATCTTGATTTCAAGTTTGAAACAGATGTTATTTTCTCTGAATCTAATTAAATTCTTTGACACAAGAAAGTAAACGTGCAGTATATCAACGTTAAAAGTGGCAGTTGGCCTCGTGCTAGCCGAGCTGTGGTCCTGCCTCCAGAATTGACCAATTCCAACCAACTCCCACCGTTAACTTTTAAAATAAACCCGGAGGAGGAAAACCAGGCGCCCGGCTCTTGTGGCCGTCCCAGAATTTGAGCTATGCTAATCAGCGGTTGTCCTCCTCCCTGCCTGGATCAAAGAACTGGATATCCAATCAAAAACCTGATGCTTCCGACCGTTGCATGGCCAGACGCATGTTCTTTGCTTGGAATTTGGAGCACTTCCAGGATGAATCCAGGTGAGACGGGGGCCACTGACCCCAACCCCAACAGCCAGAGCTGCAGGAGCGCTGACGTTTTGTGGCGGCTGATGTGTGTTTGGTCGGCGGACTCTGTCTTTCAAGCGGTTTCTGCGCTCTCGCATTTCAAATTGGTTCCATATGGAACGCCGAGCGGCTCCTGGTGAGGGGATGCCCAGGAAAACCCGGCAGGAAGGGCTCCGAAGGCCACCTTCTCCTGCTCTCGGTGGGCGTTTGCCATCTGAAGGCTGTTCCCTGTTGCCTGACGCGTCTGCGGATGTCGGCCGGCTCAGGCTGGAATTCCAGGCTGGGCATGGAAAGGCTTCCTGACCAGCAGGAAGAGTGTGGATGGCAACTTTCCCCCCAGTCTAGGCAGTTTCTGCTAAAGCAAACGCGTCAGCACTTCCGCTTCAATCCACCCGGAAAGTCTGGATCTGAGGAAACCTCGGAGCCCCGAACCAGGTTACCGGATAGGATGAACGGTTGCGCCTGGGGCTCGGAGGAATGCTCCGATGCCTGCATATTTACCCACTCTGCTGCTCCCGCAGGCAGGTTTTTGCCGGTTTTCCCTCCCACACGCAGCAGCGATCGTCACGGCGACCCGCAAAGAGACGGAGGACGGAGGACGGGGCGTCCAGGAGGGTCAAAGTGTGTTTACGGTCCTCGCTCGTCTTTATTGTGAGAGCCTGGCGGTGTGTGTCCAACCGCCCACAGGCGGGAGAATCAGCCCGCTGACTGTTTTTCCCGGCTGGGTGACTGTTGCAGCAGATTCCTGCGGCCTGGTTGGAAAACAAAGCCAGCAGCCTCACGTTCGGACTGACTGGAGTGGGCCGGAGCTGAGCCGGAGCTGAGCCGCCGGTTCTTCCCTGGCAGCCATTTTTCTTGGCGCCCGTTTGCCTCCGTTTCCACATGCGCGTTTGGGAGCCACATGTGAGGCCCTGCAGGAAGTCCTGCGTTGGTTCCGGAGAACTCAGACTCCTCTGGTCTGCGTGGCGAGGTCCTGCTCCAGGTTTCTGCCTGTTACCAACAGAAACCTGACGGTCCACCAGAACCCGCCGCCCAAGCATGGATCCGCTCTCACGTGGGCATGTGTGAGCGTGACGTCGATGGCGCCTCGTGGCTTCCAGCGAGCGGGCACGCGGCCTTCAGCGGCTGCGTGGTCAAGAGGATCTGATGAAAATGGAAATGGAAGTTGAAGGAAAGGCGGCTGGGATGCGTTTTTCCGCGGATGGAATGCGGATTTAAACGCGACACGTTGACACCCACGCAGTTCCCCTCCTTCTTGCTCTGGACCAGAGTGGGGTCCAGAGTTGTATACGAACACATCTGGCTGAGGCTGTTCTTTCGTCACGGTTCTATAACAGATGGCAGGTTTGCGCACACACACACACACACACACACACACACACACACACACACACACACACACACACACACGCGCGCAGGGAGCTGGGGCAGGCTTCTGGCTAATGGGGATTGTAATAAAGCACACACACGTGCACATTCCATCTCTCCCATTAAATCGGTTTCCTAGTTTTTCCATCTCATCTCTCGTCCTTCCTGCTTCAGTCTCTCTGTCCATGTTTATTTTTCTAGTCGTTTTTCCTGCTCTGCTCATCCAGGCTGGTTGGATGAGCTCACAGGCCGGTTGGATGCAAACCATTCTCTTCGTGGTGAACAAATCTTGGACTCCGGTGGAGGTTTTCCTCTTTCTTCTGCTTTTTCCGGCCTCTCTGGCAGCAGCACCAACTCTTGGCCGCCGGTCGTGGCTGCGCTTCATTTACACCCTTTCTGGCGTCTGTCTGCACATTTTCAGCGATTCCGAACCTGGACGGACACGTTGGAGCTGCGCTGGGCTTCAGGGCTGCTGTCAGGAGCCACAAACACGTCGTTTGCGGCGTGTTTGTGGCTCGAGGCGGCGCAGGAGGGCGGTAATTAGAGGGGCAGACGGAGCCGATCACCTGTTGCCTTTGGGGGATGAAACAGAGCGGAGAGGAAGAGGAGTCTCCGGGTGGTGGAAACTGCCACGTGTGGCGCCTGGTTCTCCATGTTTGTCAGCAGAAGCAGTCAGTGCAGGAGCGCCTGCTGCCAGAGGCCTCTCCCTCCTGGAAAACCGGGTTTTCCCCTCCGCTCTGCCGGTCAAAGGTCAGCTGAGAAGCTGCTCCCCCAGACCCTGACGGGCTCCCGCAGGAGCCCCGACCTCTTTTACGGCGAGAGGGTGGGATCACCCACGGTGCCGCTCTGCCGGATCAGCATTCCAGCGCCGCCCTGGATAATGGGATCCTTTCACAGGTGGAGGAATCTGGGAATGTCGTTAGAGGCTGTAAAAATGGGGAGGTCGTCCCGGGAGTCTGAGACATTCCCGAAGGCGCTGGCTTGAGCGGACGGGAGGAGCTGTGAGCGGAGGGAGCCGGCGGCGCCTACCGGCCGTCCACGGCGTTTGGCAGGGAGTGGTGTCTGACGGTGGCGGCAGAGGGAAATAGCGTGGCTCCGGTGTGGTTGCGGTTCTCCGGCTCTGACCTCCCTCTGCTCTTTCCTTCAGGCCTGGAGGCTGTGGTCGAAGGGCGTCTGGGGTCAGAGGTGGGTGCTGCTGCTCTTCCCGGCCTTCCTCCTCTTCCTCGTGGCGTCTGTGATGACGCTGACGCTGCCCCTCCCTCGCCCACCTTTCCACGTGGACCAGCGTTCGTCTCGCTCCCTCAGCTCCACCGGACGCCTCCGCTCCAGGTCGCCTGCGGCGGAGCTGCTCCCGGCCGCCGTGTCGCCGCCGCCCCCCGCCGGCGCTCACCGCCAGGCCTCCGACGCTTGGCGCCCGGCGACCAAACAGCCCAAGGACAGAAGGAGGGGCGGCTGCACGCCGCGGAAATAAACACAAGAGGAAGAAGACAGCCGGCGCCAGCAGGCATCCAAACAGACGGCCAAGATTCCCGGAGTTTGCAGACAACAACAGAGGGCCAAAGCGCAGAGTTAGGCCTGGTGGCGGCAGCCAGGCGGCTAAACAAAGCGCGCAGAGCCGTGTTGGAAGGAGGTCCCCCGACGCAGCAGCGGCTCCTGATTCGCAGGCAGGCAGACAGGACGGACGCACAAACAGGCGGTCGGACAAACCCAGACAGCAACCTGGGGGATCTGGCGCCGTTGGGAAGCAGCAGCTGGCGCCTGATCGGCCCCTGGCAGACCTGAACGAGCGCCACGATCCAAGGACCGCCGGCAGCACGCTGGAGTGGAGGACGCCTTTGTCCCAACCCAGCGGCGGCCTGGCCTGCGCCAGCTTCCAGGAGGAGCGCCGCCCCTCCAACCGCAGGCACCTCAGGGTTAGCGCGGCGCCCTGGCTCAGCGAGGACGACGTCCGGAAGATGCTTCTCCTGGCCGGGGCCCAGGTGGTCAGCAAGGCCAAACTGCCGGCTCACGGGCAGGTGCTGCAGGTGGCGCTGGCCCCCCTCCAGCAGGGCGGTGACGGACGAGCGGAATCCCACGGCGAACGCTGCCAGCGGGGCTTCTGCTCCCTGGTCAAACGTACCGACGACTGGTTCGAAGTGTTCGCCTTCCACCTGGACCGAGTCCTGGGGCTCAACCGGAGCCTGCCGGCGGTGCTCAGGACCTTCCGGAGCCAGGTTTTGCCGTACCGGTACATCAGCGGCGTCCCCAGACCGGCGGTGTGGTGGGATCCGGACATCCAGCACCTCGCCAGCAGAGACAACGACCAGAACTCGGTCCCGCTCAGCTGGGTCCGCTACCAGAAGCTGCTCCGGAGCCGCTGCGGGATTGACACGGGTTTGTGGGCGGAGCCCTGCGTGGGAATCCACCACTCCGAGTGGGGGAGACTGGCGCTCTTTGACTTCTTACTGCAGGTGAGTAATGTGGCTGTGCTGCGATTGATTGCTTTAGTCTGATAACTTGATATACAGATGGACACACACACACACACACTCCTCGGAGGACTATTTCCTGGACGTTGGCACCAACCAGGACTTTAGTGCCAGGCTTCCATCACTGATCACCGTGAAGCTTCTCATTGATCGGTTTAGCCCGTATCGCGCTTCCTCCAAAGCTTTGGTGGAAACGCCTCGTTTGTGGTCTGTCTGCAGGTGAACGACCGGCTGGACCGGTACTGCTGCGGATTCTCTCCGGATCCCACAGAACCCTGTGTGGAAAACATGCTTCAGGCCAAGTGTGGCAGCAGCCAGGACCTGCAGCTGGTTCACATCCTGGTACGTGTTCCTGTGAGCGGAGGGGCCGTGAGCAGCGACCGTTAGCCTAGCCCGCGTCGCTCCTTGTGCTTGTGTTCAGGTGAGGAAGGCCGATCCCTCCAGGCTGGTTTTCATCGACAACTCCGGCAGGCCGCATCAGTCCATCGACAACCTGGACTTCCGGCTGGTTGAGGGCGTCAGCGAGTGAGTTCAAACAGCTACGATTGAGGGGGTTAGCATCCAGGCGGTAATAAATCAGGCCAAGCTGAGCCTGAGCTGTCTTCAGGCTCAGGGGAGGCGCAAACTCAGACGTGGAGAGAATGTTTTCAGGATCTAACCACATATTTCCCAGGTGATCCCCACTCAAATTAGCAACACGGGGAACATCGCCCGGAAGCTCGTCAGGCTTTGTTGCGATGCTTGTCTGAATAGATTAGTCTGCGCTGGGTTTGCTCGCTGCTTAGCAGGCGGGACGAGTCGGCCCAGTTTGGGAACGTTTGTTATCCATCCAGCTGGATTGGGAGGATGGGAGCGGAAGGCGGGAGCGGCCCTGAGCTGAGTGTTCCTGTTGCCAGGTTTCCAGAGAGGGCAGCGTCCGTGCTCCAGTCAGGCTGTCTGGAGAGCCTCCTCCTGCGTTCCCTCTACACCGACAGGGAGTTCTGGGAGAGCCGGGGCGGGGCCGACGGTCTCAGGCCCCTCATCCGCTCTGTGGAGCGCCGAGGGAAGGTTCTCCTCCAGCACATCAGGGACAAGAACCTCCAGCTCAGGAGGGACCAGTGACGGAGCCCCAGTAGCGGAACACACTGGTGATCGGCTACATCAGCGTGTGTGTGTGTGTGTGTGTGTGTGTGTGTGTGTGAGAGAGAGAGAGAAAAGAATCTGTTCTAAATTGTGTTTCCTCGCAGAAACATCTCTCTTTCTACAGAAATCTCTCTTTTGCATGTTTTCATATTGCACAAAGATCAAAGCGGATGCTGATTGACGTGGACATCTGCTCTTCTGAGATAAGCTTTTTTTTAGCTAATCGGGATTAATAAGGACCGCTATCCAAGAGCTTCTGGACCAAATCCTGCTGTTTTCTTCTCTTTATGGGGGTAGAAAGGAATAGTTTTCCCAGTGGTTGTTTTTTTATTTCTAGCTGTTTGTTGAAACTGAAGCAGATAAAAGAAGATTAAAGAGCCGGAGCTTTTCTGTCTTGAAGCTTCTGAATTCTAATTCCTGCCCCATTTGTTTCCTCAGAGCGATTCCTGAATAAACACGTCTGAGGAGGAACGCCTGGAATGTCTGAACATTTCCCGCTGAAGTTGCTGAATTTGTGTTTCTGCTCGTTCTTCGGAGCGATTCCGTGTTTATCCGCTGAGACTCGGGTTTGTTCCCGTTTAAATCAGCATCAACTGCAAACCTGCAACAGAACGTTTCCCTAAACCGCTGCTTTGTGCAGACTGGAAACAGCCTGTAAGCTCACACACACGCTCTTTCCATCAGACGCCGATAAAACCCTTAAAATGTTCTTTATTTCAGCATAACTGCCAATAAGATAGAGAGACGCTGTCAGAAATAAACTCCTTTATTAAGCCACCGAACTAAAAGTCTATTTTAGAAAAAAAAAAAAAAAAGATGGACACACACGGGAATCTGAATAAAACAAGACGTGAAGCATCAACGTCCTACATCTCTGAACTGCATCTGAGAACTCGGAGGATAAAATGCATTCAAGGACGGAGAGGCAACCGTTACGGCACAGGAAGGAAATAGAATCCCTAAAGGAAGCGGAGAAGTTCACATGGTCACCAAAACATGGCACAAACGTCACTGGGAATCAGTTTTAGTTCTAACTTTACAGCCCCGCCCACCAGCCGCTGCTACCTGACTACAGACACTCCGATCCCGGAAAGGTGGATGCTGGGAATTTCCAACACGTCTCCTTCTAAAGGTCATTTATGCTCCAGTTTCAGGCGGCAAAAGCGGCGTTTGCAAGGTTTTTACGTCCGTTTCTCCGCTAGAGGATTTTTACAAGTGTGACGGAGTTTAAAAAGGCAACTTTTGTTACTTTATGAGGGAAAAATTTCCTTGTTTTTCTGAAATGTGTTGTTTTTGTCTTTAACCACTGACACATGCAGGATTCTAACGTCTCACCCGGTGGGAGAGCGTTTCCCTCCAGAGTTTGTGCGCACACGTTTACCAAACAAAGCATAAACGAGCCTCTAACGAGAACACGCGTGTGGAAAATGTCAGCAAGCCACTGAAGAACCAATTACAGCCTCGCCTCAGAAGATCACCCTCTGCGGATTTAATTAGCATAAATTCCAGAAAGTTCATTTATTTATGCTGCTGAATAGTTGTAAAAAGTCAACAAAACGTCACAGAACGGAGCATAAATTCTACCTTTTTTCCTGCTCTGGGGATGAAAACTCACGGCCGTCCTGGACCGGAGGGCTCCTCCTGCCGTCTGCTCCGCCTGCGTGTGAAAGGTTACTTTGGTTTTGGTTTAAACAGCAACGTAGATCATTAGAACAACTAGACCAGCCGGGAACCGTAGAGCACGTGAAGCGGCAACAACGTCCTGCTGCACTGGGATCTCCTGCCGAGAAGCTACATTGCATACTGGAAAAGGTCCAGGACCAGCGTTGGACTCCGACTACAACGTCCTCGTCTACTCGTCCACTCATGAACAAGGTCCCCAGCAGACGGAGGTTTAGGTCCTGCACATGAGGACGTCTGCGAAGGGGCCCAGGAGGTTCTTGTTGAAGATGCACCGCACCCACACCAGGTAGGTGGTGAAGGGCTTGATGTTGTCGGAGAAGGTGTAGTTCTGCTGGGGGAGGATGTAAGGCATGTAGGTGTTCTCTCCCTGCTCCTGGATCCACACCTCGTACTTCACCTCTCGCACCTTCAGGTACTTCAGGTTCCAGGGCATCTGCCAGGAGACCGTCAGTTTGGCCTCGCTGCTGGTTTGGACCGAGGTCTGACACCGGGCGTCCCTGACCCGGCCCGGGTGAAGGCCGCCGGACAGCTTGGACTTCTTCCAGACGGGCTTCGCCTTCAGACCCGCCTGAAGGGCCTCCAAGAAAGACGGGATGTCCACGAAGGTGTCCTGGTAGATGCGGAAGAGCCACTCCGGGTTGCGGCAGCACAGGTGCCTGGGCACGTCCTTGCTGGCCACGATCCGCTCCTGCTCCTCCTTCTCCAGGTGAGCGATGCCTCCCTGCTCCCAGGGTCTGTCTGGGTGGGTGATGGTGTTCTCCTCCTCCGTGTTCCTCCAGGAAATGTAGTGGAGGTCCATGCCCGGGAGGGCGGCGAGCGTCCGGTACGGCGTGTACTGGTCCGGATTCACGGCGAAGGGAAAGAGCTCCACCACCACGGCCCCCGGGGGCAGGAACAGCGCGGTGATCAGCTGAGCTCCGTGCATGCTGACCAGCATGGAGGCGGCGCCGATCACCTGGACGATGCTGGCGAAGCTCTGCTCCTCCAGGGACACCGTCACCACCCTCATCTGGAACTCCTGCGCCAGCGCCATGACCAGCTCGGCCTGGTTCAGGATCAGCCTGGTGCTGGAGCGGCTGAACACCACGATGTACTCGTCCTCCTGGCCGCCCTCCGCCCGGGTCACGTTCATCTTCTCCATCAGGACTTTGGCGAAATGCCGGATCTCGTTTCCGGAGACCAAAATGTTGGCTTTGGGCCCCTGCGGCTGGACGAAGCCGTACTGGTACCAGGTGGTCATCTTGGACAAGCCGATGTAGGACTTGGTGAAGCACATGAGCTTCCCGAAGTTCCTGAGCTGCTCCTTCAGCAGCGGCTGCTTGTCGCTCAGCAGCCGGTAGAGGTGGAAGTGCGGCCCCTCGTCCCAGCCTTCCATGAAAACCAGGCGCGCGTCCTCGTCCAGGTCCAAAAACTGCTTCATGGTGTAGAAGGCCGGAAGCAGGTCGTCGTGGAACACGTGCATCAGGTTGTCGGGGTTGAAGCGGTTCAGGATCAGCGCCACGTCCGGTACGAACACGGGTTTGGGCAGGAACCTCAGGGTGGCGGCCGGGAGCTCCAAGAAGTTGAAGTACTGGGTGTTGTGGTCCTCCACGGAGGACAGGTCCAGCAGCGCCGGCTGGAAGCGCCGCGACCCCAGGTTGGGCAGCATGACGGAGGAGTTGGAGTGGAAGAAGACAAACTCCTCCGCCTCGGAGCAGTAGCACAGGTAGTCGAAGCGGCAAATGCGGTCGGTGTGCATCTTGCCGGTGCAGACCATGCGCGTGCCGTGCTCCTGCAGCGCCTGCAGGGCCACGTGGTAGTCGATGTGGGCCTGCGAGAGCTCCTGCGACCGCCGCGTCATGTGCAGCTCCTCCTCCAGCAGGGCGGCGTGCTCGCTCAGCTTGGAGTACTTCCACAGCAGAGCCGCCACCACGGAGACCAGCAGCCCGTTGAGCAGCGTGCCCACGCCCATCCTGCAGCCCGCCGCCGCCGCCCGCATCACTGCAGCTGCCGAGGAACCGCCGCCCGACTCCAACTGGCCGCCGACGCCGAAGGGAGGCGAGACATCCACCGCCAGGCCGGGCTTGGGAACAGGACGAGATGAAAGGAACAAGGGTTAACATCAAAGGCAAAGCTAACGTGTGGTTAAAGCTCCTGATGCGCTGGAGCCAGCCTGGCAGCGGGGAGGCTCCTGGACCTCCTGCTCTTGTTCTCAGCTCTCCTCATCTGCATACTGGGAACAACGGAGTCATTCAAGGACCAGCAGATGCCTGCAAAGACCAGCGGCTAGCATGCTAAACGCCCTTGGCCGCTCGCTCCCAGAGGCGCTTCCGTGCGGACCAACGGGGTGGTGATGCATCCGACTGATGCTCGCTCCCACCGACGCGTGCTGGAAAATGTCAGGAAAAGGCAGCGCGTGTGCGGCGGCCCCGTTGACGTGCTTCAGATCAGAGAAGCGGAACGCCGCGAGCAGCGCTGGGAATTACGCCTGTAATCTGGTGGAAAAGTGACCTTGAGGAGCAGCAGATTCTCTGTCGTCCACGGTAACGCAGGACCGGCCCGCCCACCCTGCCCCCACAACCGCCACCGGGGAGCTGGTAGGGTCAGAAGGTCAACGCGCAGCTGGAATTAAACATGTGGGCGGAGCCGTGCCGAGCCCTCCGACGCGGGAACCGTCCAACATCCATATTCCATTTCTTGCCGTCTGATTCTTGTCCCACCTCCAGCTGGTGGGAGACCAGATAACGACCATCATCCCCCACAGGTGACCTTGAGAGCGCCGCCTCTCTGAATTAGGACACGTTTCCGTGGTTACCGGAGCCGACCACCACTGAAGCGGGGTTCATACCAGTGAGGACCATTAGCGACCAGCTGCTGTGGAGCTGCGGAGCCTTTCCTCACGCCTGGGATTCATTCGCTGTCCTATAAATGGGATTATTATTGTTATCATTATTATTATTATGGCCTCCAGATTCCAGTGGAAGCACCGCGAGGGTCAGGTGGTGGCGGTGGAGGACCACCACTTCCTGTCTGAGCGGTGCTGTGTGTGTGTGTGTGTGTGCGGTGCCCCAGGACAGGAGGCAGAAATAGAACAGCCAGATCTGACGTGCGGAAGCTCTGGTCCATCTAGAAGCCTCAGTCTGGTGCTCTTTGGGATTAAACGTCCCCTCGAGGTGATCCTGTGGCGCATCACGAGCAGATCGTCGCCATGGAAACACAGTCGCCGTACTCACGGGGTCACCATCAGGAGATCCCTCTGCCCAACTGCAGCCACCAGCGCTGCGTTTCATTCCTTCATTCCTTCGTTCCGTCAGCTTTCCAACCCAGAACCACGTTTACCTGCGTAAAAATGGGTCGGTGTGTGGAAACCGCACCAGCGCCTCCACCCTGACAGCATCCCCGCTGACCTGCGATCAGCAGTTTGGAGGAAACCCAGACCTGTCCTTTCTGCAGGTGTGCAGCGCTTCGCTGCAGCAAACCTGACACACGACCCGGACGAGCATCTCCTTTCAGACCTGAAAACTAAAGAAGCGATGGAAGACTCTCCATCTGAAGGTCAGCCGGCATCCAGACCAGCCGCTCATCCAACACTGGTCTGTACTGGGCACCAGTCCGGATCTGCCCCTGAACGGCCTCAACGTTTACTGTGACCAACTGGGATGATGGCAAGAAACTGGAGCTGGAGGCTGGTCTGGGAGCAGAGTGATGATGATGCAGAGTGAAAGTACTGGACTAAAAATAAATGAACACCTTTGGACTTTAACAGTCACTCATTACCACAAAAAGGTGGGAGCATCGTTAAGTGAAACCCAGACGACCCTGGTGACCTGACAGAGGAGATGGGGCAGGAGCCAACTAGCAGTCATCATCTGCGTATTTTAAACAGTACTCAGCTGCTCATAATCATCTTTTCTCCACTCGTCTTTGGTTGGTTTGTTCCATCTTTCTCGGTTTTGCATGAAAAGAGATAAAAAACTGCTGGTGCTGGTAAGAAGCTATAGCTGGATCTCAGCTGAAAGCTTCTCTCACACCCTCACACCCTCTCTCTCTCTCTCACACACACACACACACACACACACACACACACACACACACACACACACACACACACACAAAGCCAAGAACCCGCAGAGAAGAGGACAGGGCGGCAGAGAGGAGGCCACTCCGAGGAGATGGCGGAGGTTTGAGGAGGACTGGCCGAGCAGGGGAGACAGCTCTTCACACAGCCACTTTCTCCCCGCTAGCCCGAGGGCAACTCGTCCTGACGCGACTCCCCCTTCTCCCTATTCTAACCCGGTGACAAGGAGGAGGCACGGCGGGAAGCTCTCCGAAGTGCCCCTCGTCTTTGGATGGTTTGTACCATCTATCTCGGTTTTGCCTGCCCCGCGCTCCCCCACCGCTGGTGCTGGTCCGACGCTCTCACTGGCTGTCCGCTGCACGCTCCTAAAAAAAGCTCACAGCCTCTCTCTCTCTGTGTAACAGCCTCTCTCTCTCACACTCACACACACACACACACACACACACACACACACACACACACACACACACACACACACACACACTGGTCTGAGCCGGAGAGAGGCTCTGATAGCTTTATTTTCCACATAAATCTGAATGCATTTTCAGAAGATGAATTCTTACCTTGGGTCTCCGGGGGAAATGTTGCTTTTCCCCTTGGACAGAGGTTCACGTTAGCTCACTTGGGCAGCATCTCCGCTTCACTCTACCGCAGAAACGGTCCAATACGGAGACGACACACGCGAGGTTTGAATTAAAATGAAAAGAACCGCCTGAGACTGGTGCGTTTCTTTTAAAAGCAGCGGTGTGATCGGTCGTCACACTGCCCAAAGGTCAGCAGCGGCGTCGGTGTTGTTTACGGGCTAGCCTAGCCGCCGCACGGAGCCGGGGGTTGCTGCCTGGACCACCGACCGTGCGTCCTGTACAGGCTCCTCCCACTGCACGCGAAAATCCCGTTCCTAACTATCGCGATAACAGACAGGCTTTCCTAATGTAGTTTCGAATGCATTACTGTACTTGTCTGTAATTCGCTGCTGCTAGGGAGGTAAAATGATGCATATATTTGCCGTAGATAAAGAATCGGTAGAGCATTTACTCTGGTGCCGCTCACTTAAAGCAAAAAGAAGAGTAGAAAAATATTATTTATACAAATATATGGTTTATACAGAATTTGTACATTCTCTTTTGTCAGTTTTTTTGTAACGTGTTTAATATTAAATTAGTCTATTACAAAACAATTTTCGTTTAAAACAAAATGAAATATTCTTTTTTTCCCCCTTTAATAATCAAAATAGATCAAATATCACAATACGAGGCAACACCCCCACCTTGTGTTTAAATAAAGAAGTGCAAAATTGCAGCCACGTGTTTTTGACAGCTGTCATGAACATCATTTCAATTGATATTACAAATGAATCCGCCCAGCGAAACAGTCTATCATAGGTTAAAAAACAGCAATCACTGTGTTTAATGGTGGGTTTGCAGACACGGTGACATCCTGTCTAGTTCCCACTAGATGGCGCTGTGTCCCCGAAATTTGGAAGCTCAAACCACACTCGCAAAATAAAACGAAACAAATGTTGACAGTGGGAAAACTTACAAAAAGGAACGTCTGTTCTGTCATCCACTAATAGTTTATTTCTTGCGTGTGAATAGCACGACCAAAAAAAAAAAAAAAAATCCTGACCAAAACAATGCATTTGACGTCATAGTATATATTGCGGTCGGTTATGCTGTTATGCTGCCTTCAGGTAGGCCTATTCATTCTAGATTTGTAATCGAACCAGTGTCATTATATCGCTAAAGGAAAAACGTAGTTCGAGCTAGGTTGACTTACTGCAAAAGCAGTAATAGTTCAGCATGATACTGTATATATGTGTGTAGTGTGTTTGTCACTTGAATGGTAAAGAGTGGGCGTTTCATAATGAAAGCGGCAACGGCAGCCGTATAATTGGGAAATGCCGACTTTTTTTCGAGCACTTGAAGGCAGCATCACGGCTCCACAGCTTCGGCTGGGAGGATACGGCGGTTCTGAGCTGGGCTGCCGTTACCAACGATGCAATATCACGTTTTACGGACGAACCCTGGGCACGGGCACCCAAAGAGTGCCGCGGACACCACGAATAGGCGATACTACACCCGTCTACCGTGATATTTTGCAACAAGATTCGGTGTCGAGCGCGCGGAGAATCCCAGACGCCCGGTAAGGACCGAACGCGAAGCTTTAGGTTCACCGAAGGAAAGCTGGAGAAGTCAGCCGCACTAACTTTAGCCTGCATGCTAACTGGCTAGCTGGGTGGCATTAAAGCAGCGCCTGTCTCCGTCTGTTTGGGCTAAATGGCCGAAAGTAGAGATTGTTATCGCACGATTTAGATGTTGCTGTTAGGCTGTTAGAGGCGGGACGCGGTTGGTGTCGCTAACCCGCGAGGCTAACATCGGAGCGTTCAATGAACAAGAAGCTAGCCTCTGGTAGGCTAACGCGAGATGTAGACGCTGCCGCCTGGCCGTCATGTAGCCGACTCCCGGGCCCAGCCACCGTTGAAACCAAACACTTTGCTTGTAATTGTTGCAGACCTAATGTTTTATGGTGGTTTTTGTTGATTTTCTTCCAAAAGCGCGAGGCTGCGCGTCTCCGTAGGGACGCCAGCGCTGCAGCCATCCTTTCAAAACAAACAGCCCGACAGTCAAATTCAACTCACCCTAACCTTAACCCTAACCCGTTAGTCATCTAATTTTTCTACATGATTTCACGAGATAACGTGAATAAATAAAATGGTTGCTGTCACAAAGGCAGCCACGTTAATGATGGTGATGGTTTTTGCCAGATAAACGAGTTTTTACACGTTGTACGATGAGTCGACCGATATTCAGATTGTCGGTATCGGTTTAATCATCTAATCATTTCCTGTTATGAAATTGCAACTTTGAAAAGTTGTCTTGTGTGTCACCGTGCAGGAAGTTGGAGCCATGGCTTTGCCGGCCTTGGATGAGGTGAACTAAGCTGGACCCACGCCGCTCTGCCGAGCCGCCCCTGCGTGCTGGGGGGGCTCCTCGCTCCCCATCACCCTCTCCAGCGATGGCGGGCTTCAAGCGGGGCTATGACGGCAAGATCGCTGGCCTGTATGACCTGGACAAGACCCTGGGCCGTGGTCACTTTGCTGTTGTCAAGCTGGCCCGCCACGTCTTCACCGGGGAGAAGGTGGCGGTGAAGGTGATCGATAAGACTAAGCTGGACACGGTGGCCACGGGACACCTCTTCCAGGAGGTCCGCTGCATGAAGCTCGTCCAGCACCCCAACATTGTGCGGCTTTACGAAGTGATAGACACTCAGACCAAACTTTACCTCATCCTGGAGCTGGGTGACGGAGGCGACATGTTTGATTACATCATGAAGCACGAGGAAGGTCTGAATGAAGATCTGGCCAAGAAGTACTTTGCCCAGATCGTCCACGCCATCTCCTATTGCCACCGTCTGCACGTGGTGCACAGGGACCTGAAGCCCGAAAACGTGGTGTTCTTCGAGAAACAGGGGCTGGTCAAGCTCACCGACTTTGGCTTCAGCAACAAGTTTCAGCCGGGCAAAAAACTGACCACCAGCTGCGGATCTTTGGCGTATTCGGCTCCAGAAATCCTGCTGGGAGACGAGTACGACGCTCCCGCCGTGGGTAAGTAAAGCGGACACCGTGCAGGTCGTCTCCTCGCTGGTGTAGAACTTTCTGTGTTCTGCTGAGCTGGATGGATGAGAACTGTCACCCCCCCGCCCGCCCCCAAGTTCCTCTCAGTGCTGTACTGGAGTTAGCGGCACAGCTAGCACCTGTTTCACACATCTCAGTCTCACCTTGCTTCAACACCTCGACTGCGCGGCGCCTGTGAACTTCCACCCGCCTGGAAAGGCTCATTATCCACCAAGTGGAACTCCGGCAGCAGATTTTGCGGCGCGGCGCTGGTTTAAAATATCCACTTTTAGCTAGCGGTAAACACGATGCTGCCCATTTTGCAGTCTGTCATGTGCTACAAGGTCAGCAGCAGCGGCGTCGGCGGGTGTCCCTTTACACTGAATTAACTGCCTCATTGATTTTCTATGAGAACTGACTGAGCCCAGTCAGAACGATTGTCTCCGCCGCGATGTCGTCGTATCCATTAGCTTCGTTAGCTAAGCTCAGCCCTAACGAACCCGGCTGTGTCCATCCATCCACAGCTCCAGTTTGGGTCAGACAGGCAAATGTTGGATGAATGAATCGTGAAACGACATTAGGGATCAAACAGATTATATTTCTGACACTGACAGTCAAAACACACGTTTGTCTGTGGACACACACTCTGTACACACACATCTCCCTGCACACTCACTACGCACTTGGAGTGGCTTTGCTGTGTTTGTGTAAAGAAGGCGCGCAGGCACGGATGACAGAACAGGTTGATCCGGGGCCGTGACGTCTGGGTGATGCAACAGTGGCAGCAATGCAACGCGACAGCCTGCAGGAATCCAGCCTTCCTGCGCTCCTATTGGACGCAAGGACCTGGCTGCACCGGTGTGGGAGCTCCTGGGTGGACCGCTGTCACATGGACAGAAGGGGCTAACCAGCCAGGGGAAAGAGGGTGATTAGGGGTGGTTACTCCATCCAGCGATCCGGAGATGCTTGGTGCAGCGACGCCCATCATGCTGTGCAACTGCAGCCCGCCTGTGTCACATGACCTGGTTAACTGAGCCACCTGTGTAGCTTCTCCAGCTCCTGATAGCTTAGCTTAGTGAAGCAGGCGGTGTTAGCTGCAGGCTACGCTCTGCTGAACGCTCCCAGACCTGCAGGCTGTTGGTACGAAGCTGCTGTGAGGAGACAGGTGTGTGTGTGTGTGTGTGTGTGTGTGTGTGTGTGTTCAGTGAACGCGCCTTTAGTTTGGAGCAGTGTGTGTAGGCCAATATTGGCGTACAAATATAACCACAGACTTTGCTTTTGGGGTCTAAAACGGATGATTCTTAATAGCCGTTTCAGTCGGTGACGCGGTGGAAGCACGGAGGAGTGTGCACGGATGCTGTTTTTGCATCTTCCCTGTGCGGATGAGTCAGGAACGCTGACGCTGCCAGCGTGAAAATCTGGTGCCAGACCAGCCTCATCCGTCAGACCTCCAGATCGATAAAGGCTACAGCAAAACACGTTGTCGGCTGGCGCGTGCACGCGTGCTACCATTGGCCAGGGGGCCTTTTCATGCTCCGATTAGAGACGGCGAGGGTTGCCATGGTAACAAACGCTGCCACAAGCTGCGACGCTACGTGCCAGCGCAGTGGTCCTCGAGCGTGTCTGTAAAATCCTAAATCTGTAAAGGTCTCTTTCATATCTGGAGCAGGGGAGGCGAGCATCACGCTAATGAACGTTAGCAGGAACGAGAGCGCGGTTCACATCGGGCGAGTGGAGGTCGGGTCTAAACGGACCGGAAGGTTGTCGGTTCCAGTCCCCAGATTAGCCTGTGTGCAGGGTAGCATCAGCCCATCAGGGCAGGAGTTGGGCGTGTGATAAAGTCATCACTGAGTTCACGTTGGGACGTGACTGTTGGGCCCAGTTGGAGGCTTTTGTTGCTGGTTTGTGGCTGATTTGATCTCATTTGTTGCTGCTTATTGACTGGGATCAAACCCAGATGGAGGCCTGCGTCAGCGCCAGACCGGCACAGATGCTTGTCCCCTCGCTGGTCAGTCAGCCGCTCTTTGAATGTGCTGGAGGTTCATCTTTGTGTGTGTGTGTGTGTGTGTGTGTGTGTGTGTGTGTTTGTGTGATTCTGCTGGACAGAAATCTGCTACCTGTTCGGTCAGATTCCATCTGGATCTGACAGGTCGGACCTGAGGTGGCTCTGCTGCTGTCATATTACCCACCTGCCAACAGCAGCATGCTCTGTGTGTGTGTGCGTGCGTGCGTGCGTGTGCGTGTGTGTGTGTGTGCCTGCGTGCGTGTTTTGGTTCCTGGGTGGGGATTTTTAACTTTGACCGTGGTTCACCTGGAAAATCCTGGATTTAGCTGCTAAGAGCACCTTCAGTGTCCTCGCAGGTCCAGAGAAACCCTCAGAGTCGGAGCGTTGCTGTCGGTGCCGCCTCGCTGTGCTGCTCACTGCCATGGAACAGGGAACCATGGGACCACCGTGGAACTCTCCTCCCAGGAGGGTTAATTAGCTTCTCTCTTCATGCTTAGTGAAAATCCAGGCTGGAGCAGCAGCTCTCTTTTACACACACACACACACTCACACTCACACTCACACACACACACACTCAGATGAGTCAGCTCAGAAGTTTCCACAACCCAATACAAGTTCAAGTCAGGCTTATTTATTGACACACTTGCTAATTGTGCCCAGACCAAAGTCGTGGTGTTAGCGCGCCTCCCTTCCAGGAAACGGCTGGTTTCCCTCTTCGTGGTCTTCTGTCAGCCGCCAGAGCAGAGAACACGCTGACGTCTGCCTCAGATCTGCTCTGACCTGAGAATCCAGGTGTCAGGACCTACCTGTGGGCTCTGGCTGCTGCTGTTCTCACCACCGCCACCGTCACCGGCCCCTCTCTCTCTCCGCAGACATCTGGAGCCTCGGCGTGATCCTCTTCATGTTGGTCTGCGGCCAGCCGCCGTTCCAGGAGGCCAACGACAGCGAGACGCTGACCATGATCATGGACTGTAAATACACGGTACCGGCCCGGGTCTCCGGCTCCTGCAAAGAGTGAGTCTGGCCGCCGTCGGCCCAGCTGGTTCCTGATTGGTTCCTATTGATGTTTGTGTTGCTCTTAAGTGGACTCGCGCTGGCTAATCCCAGCGGCAGATTCGGCCCGACGTCCTCTCCGGGCTAAATTAGCCTTTTGTGCTTCGTTGTTGCTGCTCGTTGAGGAAGATGGAGGCGGCTCCGGGACCGTTTAGCGCGGCGCGAGGGTTCGCCGCGCAGCGTTGCCCTTAGCCGCGCCTCTCAGACATGCTAATCGATTTCAGGCTGTAGCCGGAGGAGACTGAAGTCCCTGCCAGCAGTTTGGCTGCTCCTTCCACATTCTAAACCACGTTTGGCCAGTTAGAGAGCGGTTGCGTGATGATCTTGGCCCGAGTTAATAGCTCTCTTCATTTCGCGCTAATATGAGGAGATTGAGGAATCCAAAGAAGCGCCGGGTTCGTGCTGACGGGCTGCTTTTAAACATTTCCTCTCGTTTCTGTCGGGGACTGAAGAACAGTACGCCGTTGGCTGCAGAGAAGGCGGCGAGCTGCAGGAAATGGACTTCCGGCGTTTAGGATCCGAGGCTGGGGATTCTGGATCAGGTTCTAGACCAGCACGTTGGACCACAGCGGGAACGCTCCTCTTTTTCCCCCTCTGGGACGCCGCACACACCAGCTTTGACTCAGCTCTGGGCTCCTGAGGCCGGCAAAAGCTAAAAATAGGCCACAGTTGACAGTATTTGGTCTAATGCTGGAATTCAGACTGGGATTACCGTGGGCGGGAGTGGACGGGCGGATGGGGAAGCTCATCTAGGTAAGGACCCGTGGGAGTCCATGGTGATCGCTCTGCTTTCACACACACTCGTTTGGCCCACGAGTGCAGCGCCTGAGAGGTGTGTGTGTGTGTGTGTGTGCCGGCGGCCGTGCTCTTCGCTGCCGGTCGTCGTCTCCGGGGAGCTGGATCCGACTAATCCCCCAGCAGCGTGACGGACAGGCCGCCGCGGCGCCCTGCCCAGCCCGCTAGCCTGTAGCTCCCCTCCCACCGTCTGAAGGATGGATTTAGCCCAGCTAACAGTTCGGTTCTCTCAGCTCTATATCTGTGAAGATGTAGGCGGGCTGTTGGTTGCGCCTTTTCAGCTCTTTGTCTCGGTTTTTACCGTTGAAATGGTCCCAGTCCAAACGGCCGGTCCTGTAATTCAGCACCGACTGGGATTAGGCCTCATTTCATCTGCACTCGCTTTAGATTAACGGCTATTTCCGACAAAGATGGCTTTGCGTCTGGACCCGCGGTGCTTTGTCTTTTCACCAGTTAATCCCGTTAAACTGCAATCTCTCGCGTTTCAGCCGCTTGTCGGCTCTAAGCCGCCTGCTGCAGTTCCACTCTGCCGCTGCGGCCGCTGCTTCCCCTTCCTGGAAGCAGCGGGCAGAGCTCTGGCGGGTTGTTGCTTCTGCAGGCGGCTGCAAGAGCAAGACGCTAAAGGCTGGAATGCTAACACGGAGAAGCTTCCTGGTGCTGAGGGTTCGGTCCCTTCAGGCCCAACCAGCAGGGGGTGTTTCAGCATCTGG